>CAHIKZ030000381.1:0-272500 GCA_903632075.3 Acanthosepion pharaonis | reverse complement strand
ACATTTGGTTACAGAGTCAACATGTGAATATCAATGGATATCTGACACCCTGACTGGAAAGGCATGGGTGAACACAATGGCAGCTGGTGAGATGCTGGTAAGTTGGTGCTTAGAGACATCCCAATGATAAATGTGATGCTAGTGAAATCCTGTCTAAACTACGCAGATTGCCTTACCTCAGTGCCATGGAGGTGGTTGGATTTATATAAGCAAGAAGAAGAGCCAGTGCTGGAAGGCTGCACCACTGTAGGGAATAGATTGAATGAGAATCAGGTGACCAACATCTACCACTAAAGTGGCTACCCAGGTGTGAAGAGGACCTTATACTTTGCCAGGTCTGTTGACCCATTTGTTTCTAGAAAGTTTGGGAAATCTGTGATCAAAACTTGCAAAGCCTGCTGGTCAATTGATCCAGCATCTGTGTGTTGGAAGAAGAGATCATTGGGTGTAAATTGGAGCAGGTTACCAACGGACATTACCCATTATGGAGGCAGTCATTTTCTTATGACCATTGATTGCGATCCCTCTCAGTTTGCAACATGGCAGCCGCTGTGTCAACAGCACTCCACTAGTATCATTCATCAGCTGAAATCAATTTTCTATGAGTGTGGCCAGCCAAATGAAATATTGCATTGCATTCACTTTTAAGTAATTCCAGAACTTTTCAGTAGCTGGTGGATGCACTCATAGAAGTATCAAAACAGAAAGCAATGTTCCGTGCCAGAGGTGGTCTACCAGCCCTGTGTCACTCCCAATGACAGTCTTTCATCTTCCACAGCACCAGCTGACGTGAAGCATGTGTACCACATCTGGGTAGGAAACATTGATGCTACACCCTCACATGAAGTGCAAAACATTCAAGGGGCATACAAAGAAAGGGACATCATCTGGATAAATACTCCACATTGTAGATGCATAACCAAACTCATAACAGGGCAAGCTTCAGACTGAAGGTGAATCAGGCAGCAGTGTGTGTGGATGAAAGTGGTGGTGTCACTTTTGTAACCATTTTTATTGGCTGGTTGTGGGCACTCATTGGCTGAGTGATGGCTGGGTCAGGTGCATAAAATCACGGTATGCTGATTCAAGGGGAGGCTTGTTTCTAAAGAGGAGCTGCATACTGGAGATTGAGGAATGGTGATAATTGTGGAATTGATTTGCCTATCGTACTTGTATGCTTTTTTTGTGGGTGATTCTGACCAATTCTTACACAGAAAGTGATAAGGTGTAAGGGTGTTGTTAGTATGGTCAGAAGTTGACAGATTGATTGGGTTGGCTTGATGAGGTTACAGTTGATGTCAGGAGAATGGCCTGGATTGGATTACTGAAGGCAAGTAGGTGGCATTAGTGGGGTTTCATGTATTCCCTTCTTTATGGTTGAAATTCACACCTTTTTTTTTCCCCAGACAACTTTTTATTTTGTTTTTCACTTTCTTAGCACTTACATTAGTGATCTTGATTATAAAGAATGATCTGAAAGTAATGTTTCATATTTTGATGAAAAGGATAACACACACAGTGAATGCATTAAGACCATGCGATTTAACATGTTTTGGGTGACAAGAGTATTTTTCATAAACAATAGTGGTGGGGCTTATATTTTAGCAATAAAAAGGAGCCTGCATGAGCTGATCAACTTTTTAATAGAAATTCATTACACACAATAGAACTGTTTGGCCCCTATGAACATTTTACACGTGTTAATGAATGCAATGCATACACTCCTGTTTCATAAGCACTTTCTTGTCAGACACGATTTTTCCAAACTACCACTCAGCTAATACCTCTAATAAAGCAAAGATATTAGTTAGCAGGAAGGCTCAACCTTCCTTAATATGCCACCAACATTTACCTACAACACTGTGAGACAAAATGACAGCAGAGATTAATTTAAGACTAAGCATAATACATTAGAGTTCATTTCTAATTGCAAAATTTCCTATCACCTGCTATTTTTTAAACCTCTAGACTGAATATTCAGTGTGGTTCGATAAAAGTGACTCACCTGATTTTATTTTATTAAATTTATTTTTTGTCTATTGTTTTTGGGGTTAAAATAATTGTCAATTTAAAGAGCTTTTGACAAAATATTGAAAACTATTTTACAATACACTCAGAACAATTTTCTAGCTCTTTAAATTTACCTGTTTAATTAGAATGTGATATCTGAGTCACTTTTTTGCAGAGAGTCTTTCCCTAAATATCATTTATATCCAAAATTATAATTATCAATAGAATACCTTAGGGTGAGTAAACTTTTTTACTAGGTGGTCAGGAAGGAGTCTTTATATCAGTAAGATTAAAAATTAGTTTGACCGCAAAAATAATAGGCGAAAAAATTTTTAAGTAAAAACAAAAAGATCAGGTGAGTCACTTTTATCGAACAGCACTGTATAAGAAAGTAACTTTTTGTTGTTTAATTTTCCTTTTAGATAAATAAAAGATACGACTGGAAACTTCTGCCTAATGTAATGAAAACTATTAAAATATCTGAGTTAAAACTATGGATTAAATTTGACAGAATGATTAGGAATGAAACATGTAGGAAAGGAAATCTTTATAAATTTGATATGTTTTACTAATTTTTTAGCTTACTTAGAAATTTTGCGAGTCAAATGATTTAGATCTGTATATGTCAGGCTTTCTGCTCGTTTAAGAAAGATTTATGTGAATCTTCAAACATGGATCTAAAAATTTCAGTTTTATTATTTGAGTATTATTTTCCTTTCAAATTGAAGGAAATTTGAAAGATTCTTTACAAATTCACATAAAATATCTTGTATCATTTTTTTACAGTACAACTGAATAAATTGCTTTAGTATAGCAAAAACAGAAAATGTCTCTACATGTGTAGATGTATGTGACATGAATTTATGTTATTTTATTTGTGTGTATAAATTGTGGTTGTTGACTTCATGAAAAAGACAGGTGAAGCTAACAGCTATGTAAACAAACTGCATGTTTTTCTTTTATGTGTCAATATCACTAAGTATTTATTTTTGTAACATTCTATAATCCAATAAATACATGAAAGATCCGAGTAATTGTGAGAATTCCAATCTTGTTCGTGTAACAAGCTGATGAAAAGCCGGTTCACTGAAAGACTACTTAGTGAACAAGAATTGATCATATTTATAATGAAATTATCAGCTCTGAAAATTAGATTTATTAATCTCGAGCTTATTGGTTATTAAATATTTTGCCAATTTTGAAATAACCATTTAAAGGAGGGAAAATATGTTGGTCCTATTCTGAAGTGAGCCTCCAAAATTTGAAGAAATTTTTATTGTCTGCAGTTTGAAAGAATACAGTGCATTGCATATGACTTTGTTGAGTGGTTAATATATATGAATACAAGAATTAAAATTATTGGAGCCAGTCAGTGAACAAAAAATGTGTTTTCATTGACAGTACTTAAATCTATAGCATTTTCTATCATTCTGAAATGGCATCCCTCATATGTATTGCTAACAGGGATAGGAAGTCATCCCTCATCAACACATCTGTCATCAGATCTCATAACAAACCTAGTGGTTTTATTAACACTTAAGCAGAAATTCACCTTTGCCAACAGTCCAGAAAGGAGTTCAAAGCTCACTAATAAATACAGAAAATGAACAATGCAACATTAAAAGAACATTTATTCCTTTTATTTGTCTGAAGAAGGTCACAGACCGGAAACACACATAGCAGAAATATGAAAAATAAAATATAATATATATGCTAAAACAAATCCACATTATAGCCAAAAACGTTTCTCTTTTTTTTTAAATATACACTGTATACCAAATTATTATCGAGATAACTTTTTTTATAATATTTCAGAAACTGTCCAATCAATTCCCACAAAATTTTCACACAATGTTGGGAACACTGACCTGCGCAATCACTGAAATTTTCGTACTGATTTGTGTAATGTAAACAAACTGGCGCCATATTTATTATCAGCACAGTGATTTGAGCGTGCCAAATTATTAGAAAAGTGTAAGAATTTAGTGAAAAGATGGGCCATAAAAGCAGTTTAAGTGATGCTGAAAAGAAAACTATCACCTCAGAACTCTCAAAAGGTAAATCTATCCTAGAAATTTCTAAAATGATAGGGAGGTGACATCAAACAGTGAAAAAGTTCACCGCCGACCCTACACAAGTACTCAAAAGGGCAGATAAAGAAAAGCCAAGGGTTATTTCACGTCATCTCATGTCACGACTTAAACAAGAGGCCATGAAGAACCCTGGACTTACCAGTCAAGAGCATTTCAGTCGCATTGGGGATCCTACTGTGTCTAAAATTACTCGGTGTCGGTATCTGAGGGAAATAGCAACAACAGTCCAAGCTGTACGGAAGCCTTTGACGAGAAATCACATTCAAAATCAATTGAAATGGGCCCAAGTTTTGTTCACAGACAAAACTCGGGCAACACTTGATAGGCCAGATAGATGGTGCAAAGGCTGGGTAATGAACAGACAGAATCGCCATCAGCATTTGAGATGCCAACAAGGCGGTGGAGGCATAATGATCTGGGGTAGTATTATTGGAAAAACATTAGTAGGCCCATGGAGAGTACCAGATGGCATCAAAATAACTGCTGATGCATACATATCGCTTATGAAGGAGCATCTTGAACCGTGGATGAAAAGGCAAAGATTTACCTTCAGAAGGGCCATTGTTTTTATGCAAGATAATGCTCCCTCACATGCTGCTGACAAGACTACTGAATATTTGAAACAGTTAGGCTTCGATGGACCTCGAAAAATGAAGTGGCCAGCAAATTATATATTAGTTTTATGGTATGCCATATTTACGAGTTAAAGTGCTGATGTCACATTCAATCTAAAATAATTCATATCAGCTATATAGAAAACCCAATGACAAACCACTCTATACATACACACACACATCTTCCAGCCATCAATAATCAAGCAGATCCCATAATTAACTGCATATTATCTGACAATTCTTTCAGTGAAATATCTTCAAAACCAACAACGATTATGAAACAACTCTAAAAGTTAGTGGCTTTAAGGCAACACTCATATACACACCACAAAAAGTCAACAGGAAAGGAATCAGCATATGGTAAAATCAATAATATAACAAAAACGTTAACAAAAATAAAAAAGTAAAAAATCTAGGAAATAAATATTCATTAAACTTACAAACATGCCACCATCAAGCACTCAACCCAAGATATTAAACAAAGACACAGTTAAAATTAGCTATAGTTGCACCAAGAACATGAAACATAAAAAAACACAAGAAAACAACCAACAAACAACCCACACAAATCAAAGCCATGTGTAACAGCAGTGCAAAAACTAATGTCACTTCAACAGCAATAGCTTACAGAACAAAGTAATATATGAAGCAACTGTAAAATTAGTAGATAATGAAGTAAAATATACATAGGAGTAACTGAAGGAGCCTAGAAACAAAGAAGCTACACACACAAAACATCCTTTGCAAATAATAAGTACATGAACAGCACACTGCTTTCTAAACAAGTATCAGAAATTTTTTAAAAAATCATACCAAGAATATGGAAAATAAACAAAACAGCATCAGCCTACACCAAATTCAAAAACTGTAAAATTTATCTGGAGAAAAAAATAGCAATAATTACCTTCCCAGACAAAAAGCAAATTACTAAATAAACGATCAGAACTAATCTCATAATGCAAACAGGAAAACAAATTTTAGCTATGTTACTTAAAAATCAACAACTAAAGACAAACAAAAAATAAAAATAAATAAATTAGTATAATAAATTAATCCAATAAATAAAGTAAATAAATTAAATTAATAATAAACAAATTGACAAAGCAATCAATAATAAAGTTAATAAGCAACTCAGATCCACAATTATGTCCACTCTATAGCCCTAGAATATTTGAAACATAAACATGACTGACAACCCATTAACCATTAGAATAATACAATAGACCAAACCATAAAGCATCACTTGCCACCATGGATAAATAGTTGAATCAAAACAGTCTAACAATTGCATTTAAGCATGAAACAGAATGTCACTGCTGGGCATTGAACTCAGTGTCCACTTTATGTAGGTACCTCCACAAGACCGCTAAAAAAAAAGAGTATAGCATGATGAAAAAGACGCCAAACTAAATGTTTGTTATTTTTAAGAGGAAAGATCAAAGTATTTTTGGGGTATTTTTTTTCCATTTTTTAATTGTTCCTAGCACGTCCGAAATTTTTGTTAAAAATCTATTTTTTTTGAGTCAGCAAATTGACCATTTTTTTCCATTTAAAAAAAAACTGGAAATCTCACTTTGAAATTCTTTTAAATACAATTATCATTTTTTCAAAACTTATTTTAAGAAAATCAGAAATTATAATGTTTATTTGAAATATTTTGAACCAAACTTAACTTAGCTTTTGTGCCAAAAAGATGTAATTTGAAAATAAAACAAAGCAGGTCATAAACTTTCGCATCTCTTGACAGGTGATGAATGACATATTTACGAATTCCATGAGGCTAATTTGTTCTACGGAAGGAGAAAAGTGAAATAATTTACATTTGAGTGAACAAATTATTTACCTCGTTATTTTTAACGAAAACTTTCAGCGGTCTAATTTTTTTTTTTTTTTTACTGAGCTTTCACCTTTATGTTTATGATGCTTTATGGAAAATATATTCTAAAGAAATTAAAATAAGACTGTTAAGAGTGACATTAAATTTCATATTTCCTAAGAAAGGTATCTAATTAATTTATAGGTACCTTTCTTATGAAATTTTATCAGAACTGTACATAAAATATAATTTTATGTACATTTATTACATTCTACTGTTATTTGTATTTGCATTCATTTTATTATTAATTTTGATATTTCATTTATGGAAAAATGTCGTAACTGAGATTAATATAAAAATAAGATCATATAAATTTCCTAAGATGATGCTGATACTTGTAGGTACCCTTCTCAGTTGAAACTGAAAAATCAAATTAACTTCTCCACACGTATTTTGTAAAAGTAAAGGCCTTAACAGCGGAGAACAATGCTTAACTCAAATAACGCAACTTAATTATATTCTGGTTGGTCTTCCGTACTTTATAATTACAGCTCGATTATAAGCACAAAATTACATTTCTTAATTACTGGGGATCTTCTGATTAGTCAAAATGATACAATTTACAACGTACTAAAAAGATCTATCTCATAAGGACACTTAGGAAAGCCGATGTGGCTTTTAACTAATTTTATAATATTTTAACAACTTAAATGTAAAATCTATCTTATAATTAAAGAAATAACAAATAATTGTTTTAAAAATTCATTTTTTGCTTTCAGAAAATATTGTCCATATTCATAAAAACAACTAAAAGCAAATAAAAGCATTTGAAATTAAATAATATCTTTGTTTTATTGAGTTTTGTATGTTACAATTCAGAGCCGATTTTCAGATACTGCAGATCCAATTAAAAACAAGAAGAAAACATGATTTGCATTCCTCAAAGCCCCGTGCTTTTAATTATTGTAATCACTAAACCCGATGCGATCGAATTTCTAGCGTTTTCATAAAATTAGTTATGGGGGGTGGTAACAAATATTTCAAAAAAATATTTCTACCATGACTTTAATAAAAAAAAAAAATTTATAATAATTTTGATCATCTGTGAATAGTTCCTGAAAGTTTCATTAACATCCGACAGTTTTTCAAATTAATGTGTGTCATACCAAAAAAACGTGCTAAAAATTGTTTATGTTATTTACTAGTTCCGCTGATACAAATAGAAACAAGGTTTGTTTGTTTTTTTTAATCAAAATTTAGAATGTTCTAAAAAGAAGGAAAAATTTTTTTTAAATAATTAAAAAAAACTTTGGTCTTTTCTCTTAATAATAACAAGCATTTAGACAAAATTTTGTTTTCGGGCAAGGTTGGCATCTTTTTCATCAAGCTATGCTCTTTTTTTTGGCGATTTCGTGGAGGTACCTAACTTTATGTAACCGCACCTATCTGCTAGCCTGACAATGCAATCCATGTTACAGATACAGAGGGATGAGAATGCATTTTGAGCAACACCAGTATGCTCAAACCCTTGTTTATGAACATGTGTGACTCCAAGCTAGTACAATCATCAACAGCTTTGAAACATTTCTGCCTACCTAATTTCCCTTCACAAGATACAACATACTGTGATTACCTTCTCAGTCTGCTAACACTGTCCTCAACCATGGTGAGATGATAATTCAGGTCTCAGTTTTGGAAAGAAAACATTTTAACCACTATCATATACCTATTATATATACAGGGTACCCCAACAAAAAACAGCAAATTTTAAATTTACTTTTTGATGAAAAAAATTAACAAACATATAAGAAAATCAATTGTATTTTATTATATGATTGAACTAAAAAATTAACAAATCTTTATAACTATTTTGTTTTTTCAAGGATGCAGCAGTTATCTAATTTTCAATGAGAGTTGATTTTTCTAAGAAAGAACATCCAACTTAGGGACTGAAATAATACCAAGAACTTTTGCCAGAGTTCTTTGCTTTGAACACCATATCTAACATTTGTGTTTTTGTTCTTTTTTAAGCTACTAAATTTCTCTCCTTTGCTTTTGTTTAAAATAACTAAGAAAATTCCAACACTGAAATAAACTGCATCAAATTTCATGGTTTTTTTTTTTGTGAGGGTGCTCTGTAGACTTTATATAAAGCATGAATTTGTAAACAGTGACCGATACTGCTGATGCAAAAGCTCTTCCATGAATTGAACTCTCTGAGGAACTGGTGTCTTTATTCTAAAATAATTACAGGAAAACTCACCTTCCTCTCTGCTGGGAGCTGACAGCTTAGGGGAAAAAAATTTCCAAATCAGTTGGGTTTCAATCCTGCTTTGAGACAATTAGATGTCTAGCCACAATGATGAGCTGTGATACAGCAAAACAGTCTGTCTGTGGATCACACACACACACCCATATATATATATAAATTATAAATTAACTGATTTAAAATGTTTTTTCCCTACACAGTAATAACCATGTTTCAAAAATGGAAGCTGAAAGCTTCAAATTTAATTTTGTAATTAAATCAAAAACATTAGTTCCATTTCATCCTCAAGTGAATTTTGGAGTAACTTATTTTTTAAATTTACTGAGTTTTAAAAGCACAGAAAAATTCATAATTCACTTTCCAA
Source organism: Acanthosepion pharaonis (assembly GCA_903632075.3). Lineage (NCBI taxonomy): Eukaryota > Metazoa > Mollusca > Cephalopoda > Sepiida > Sepiidae > Acanthosepion > Acanthosepion pharaonis. Next base: position 263,334 of record CAHIKZ030000381.1, on the reverse strand, counting down.
AGATACAGATAAATCCACTCATTCAGACAAAGGGTGCTAGCATGTTCATTTTTATTAACTTTTGTTGTATCAGTTATTAGTTACATTTATTTCTATTTGTTTAGTTATTTTTTATATATATATATATATATATATATAGTGCATATTTACAGTGAGCGGTAATAATGCAGTGCTTGTAGTATAACAGGGCTAAAATTTATAATAGTATAGATGACCATTCATTTGGTTCCACAACTCTGAAGTTCATACATGAGCCTATTGTCAGATGCAGGAAGGGTTTGACTGATACTGTTTATGGACTTCTGCTGTTCTTTTATATGAATAGCTATTTTTTAAGGAGAACAGAAAATTTTACCAATATTCTATAAATTCTTCTGATCTGTTAATACTTCTTTATTATTATTGCTTTGCAGGTGTTTATTTGAGCAATGAACTAGTACATTAAGTGTCAGTGACAACATCACTTGATGTACCCACAATTAAATTCATTTTATTAGCACCCTTTTGGCAGGATACATGGTGCGTAGCTCAATTAATTTACTTAGATGATCAATCTTCATATTTATGCTTATATGCTTTGGAAGTTTTCCCTAGATGCTGTTTTTTGCACTGTACTGATGTTTGTGATTGGGATAGAGGAATGGGAGAGAAGTTAATATTTGCCTAAGTAGAGCATGCGAAAATGAGGCTTCAGTAAAATCATGTTTTGATGGGGAAAATAATGGTCATTTCTTTTTCATAGTCAGGATTATATCAAAAGTATATCAAGTCAGATAATAGGAGGTGAATAAATATATAAAGTGGGTAGGGACAAGTACTTAAATGCTTGCAAAATATTTAATATATACTCAGTATTTACACTTATTTGAAATTTATATAGTGTAAATATTGTTATATTTAAAAAAAAACAATAAAAAGTAAGTCCAACATAAACAAATATATCTTACCTCATTTACTCATCTCATCCAAATTTCTCCTGTCCCATGGCCTTAGTAACCATGATAAACTTTCAGAAGGATCCTACAGAATGATTAACTTGCGGAATGATCCTACAGAATGATTAACTTGCGGAATGATCCTACAGAATTAAAAGCCAAAAACTGTAACAAATAACATTAAGCACATTAGTTGAGGACTTTCAACAACAACAAAAACTTAAATAGAAATCACATGAAACTAGAAGAGAATATGATATCAAGATGTTGATGTTCCATACTACTTCAAGCAAAACAAGGTTTGGAAGAAAGCCCCCATCAGTATCGGAAAGAGCAATAGAAATTACCGATTTAAAAAAGCTATTTTCCTGAAAAATTGTTTTAATAGATATATTTCAGCTGAAAGTAGCACTGGTTGTTAAGTCAATAAATGATAAATGTTACCTTGTAACGAAATACCAAATAACAGAATCCCTATCACTTAAGGACTTTCAACAGTAGCAACAGTCAAAATGAATCACATGTAACTTAAAGAGAAAATAATGGCATAATCAATACACTGATATTCCACACTACTTCAAACAAAAGGTTAGGAAGGAAACCTCCATCAGTACCTGAAAGTGCAATAACATTTACTGGTGTTGCAAAACATTTTCCTAAAAAATTATTTTAAGAGAAAGATTTAATAAATTTTAAGTGAAAGTAGGTTTTAGTGCTCTGTTAATGGATGCTGAATGTTTCCTTAGAAGGAAATGGCTAATATTACTCTATAATTTACCTCTTATCCAAAAGCCCAAGTGTGACAACTATAAATATCTCTCTTTACTTCATGTACTTGTCTCTTAAACTTCCCTTGTTCCATTTTAATCACTTAACAACCATACTTGGTGACATAAACCTATTACTAAGCTATACACAATTCTCTAGATGGAATGCACCAATATTTATTCCATTCACCGAGAAAATTTTTAAAATACTAATCACCAGAGAGATTTAATCTTTGCAAAACTATTTCTTGTTGATTATCATGGGATTATTAGTTCTATTCTAATTACCTTTAGGACCTGTACATGTAATAATTTGTAAAATCCTGTTTTGCTTTTAACAAAAATGAAAATCAATACGTGCAAATTAAAAATTTGATAGAAACAAAAACAATTTTTTTGTTAAATTATACCCAATGTAGTATTAATGCTCTGCTAGGATTACTTGTTCAGCTTTGCTCTATGGTGAAATCCTCTACAGCTATCTACTTTTAGTACAAGGCTTCACATTCATGAGGTACCCCCTGAGGATTAAACTCATTTCACAATTTCTTGCCGAGCTCACACACAATTATCCCATGAAGAAATATGCTATATTTATTTTTAGGTACAATTTATATTTTTATTACTTCACACAATATTACAGTGGTTACTTGTATTTGAAACAGAAATCCCATTTTAGTTTTTACTTTAAACAGTGTGTATTATGTCAATCAGCCTGCATATTCAAATGAGGTCAATGAAGAAAATGTGCTTTCTGGCAGGAATTGAACCGATGTCTCCATTTTGGATATGAAAAAAAAAAAAAAACTTGGTGAGGTACTTTTCTTAAAATGGAAAATAGAGACTTGCTGTAATGTGATGCTCTTCATATCCAAGAAGTAAAACACACTGGATCAAACCGATTTCTACTACAAAAGTTGGACATAGGTTCAATTCTTACCAGAGTGCATATTTTCTTTGTGATTTTTTGTATAATCAGACCAATAGGTATAATACAGACAGTAGTTTCAAAATAAAATTTAACATCTTTGAGTAGAAAAAACAGTTACCTTAAATCATTTTTATTTGCATCCTTCTAGGGAAAAAAATTAAGATTCTTCTGAATATTGATTTTCTTCAAATGTGATTAGAAAGCAACAAGAGTAAAAACACAATGAAAAGATGATGACAAAAATATGAAGATATCCTTTTCTTAAGGATAGCAAAAGAGTATCAAATATGAACAAGAACTTGGTTAATCATCAGAAAAAAAAAAAGTTTGATTTCCAACATAGACACATCATGAATCAATTTATTAAGTAACACAGAAATGTCATTAGAAACAATAAAATTATGCTCAACTGTAATATAGTATCTCTCCTCTAACATGGCAGACAACGCTTAAAAATTATTTGACATTTGCAGGGCATACTGAAGGCAAGCAAGGCAGAGGGAAACATTAAGTAACCTACCAGACAAGTTAGAGTAAATGCATGAAAGAATATAGAGTGAGAGGGTTAGTAACATCATTACAGCTACAAAGGATAGGAAGTTGTGGAGAGGGATGATTATGTATATCGGAAGTTGTGAAGAGGCATGATTATGTAATGAAGAGACACAGAACACTATTTACATTATTTGGACTATTGTCCTCATCTTTGTTGCCATATTTATTATGTCTCGCCTTCTTCAGGTGGTTGGAATGTCGAACTGCACCCTTTATTTCACTCACTGGGGTATACTGTTCTAGTTCCACGTGCCATGTTTAATGGTTGTCATTTATCAGTTATCTCCTGTTAATTCTCCTCTCCAAGTTCTCCACTGCCTTAAATAAAGGGTTCAGTTCAACATTCCAACCACCTGAAGAAGACCGGAGCATACAACAGCTGAAACATTGTAATAAATATGACATCAAAGATGAGGACAATAGTTTGAATAACGTAAATAGTTTACATAATACCTCATCTCTGAAATATAGACAAACGCAGCACATAGACTAAGAATCATCACAAAGATAATGTATCAGAAGTAATAACTGGAAAAGGAAAAGACAAACAAGAAATATAAAAACAATAAAAAGCAAGTTAAAATTTAACTTGTGATTTTTTTTGTATACAAAAAGTAAATAATCAAATTCACTGCATTTTAAAACATCAAAATGATCCCTGAAATGAGCAAAGGAAACACACAAAATGTGCCGGAAATGTGAAGATAACTTGTCAGTATTCATATATTTGAACTTGTATCCACATGATATTTGAACATATTTGAACTTATATCCACGCTAATAGCACTAATATTGCTGAAGCAGGCATTTATAAAATAAATTGCCAAAACTGTTCCTCCAAATATATTGGAGAAACAAGTAGAAGTTTGAAAAAACACATTTATGAGCACAAAAAAAGACCTCACAAAAAACAACTTAGCTAATGCACTAGTTATACATAGAAATAAATTCAACCATAATTTTGATTTTAAAAATGCTACACTCATAAAAAAAGAAAATAACTCACTCGGAAGTAAAACCCTCGAGAGTGCCACCATAGAAAATTACCCAAATATTAATCTACGCCCAGGTGTTTTCCCCCCCATTTCACCTTTAACAAAATTACTGCTCTTACAAACAAATATACAAAACAGATTTATAAAATCAAAAGAAAATGGTTGAATACATCAACACAGATATAATGACAATATTCTCCACACGTGACAAATACTGACGTTATTTTCAGTTAAAAAAATTTAAAAAAGGATTTCTCTACATTCCAGTTGCTAGGTACACTGTTTTTGTTTTTATTAATTACTTTGTTCAATTAATTTCATTTTCGTATTTTGCTTTGATAAAGTCCACATTGGATGAAATGCATCAGCAATTACCAGTTTTCCTATTGTTCATAGGAACAATTATTTGTTTTATTCATAAAAATTATATCCACATCTTTAAACCAGATGCCAGGACAGTTGACAGTCAAGTCTCAAAACCAGATGTAGGGCCAGTTGACATTTGGTTGAAAAGGGTTGATACACAAGTCAAAAAGGTAGACAGATGGATCAAAAAAGTAGAAAAAAACTTATTTTCTGTTTTTTTCACTGATTTTAATTTTTTATGCTGTTCTATAAAAATAGAGACAGCTAAAGTTTTTTATGATACATAAGGAAAGAGGGCCTAGAGAATTTAACACTCACAAGACAAACTGAAGGTAAGAGAAGGAAGAAGGGATAGAGCATTTAATAATTTTGTGCAAATGGATATCAGAACAAGCGCTAAGAGTGATGATGAAAGATAAATTTAGTTTGAGCAATGAGAGAGATAAAAATTGTGGAAAGCTGTAATTGCTCACATCCTGAAAGAAATGGAATATGAAAGTAGATTATTTACATGTTCCATGATATTTTGTACAAATCAAATTATATGAATGAAATATATTTTTTAAGGGTAAAATTGATATCATGCTCTTTTCATCTTATTTAACAAATTAATTCCAGTGTTTATTTATACTGTAACTTTTTTTTACTTCCATATTATATTTTTTTACCACCATCTGTTTACTCATCTTTTGTATTTATCACTGTGGGTTTAATAACATTTTATATCACACAGATCATAATTTTCACCAGTACACATACCTATATGGTAGCAAATAGCCTGTATCAGGAGTATTGCCTGACTTTAACTATTGATGAAAATGGAAATGGAAGGGAAACTTTTGGTATTCATTGGCCAAACAGTGTTACAGCTGACTGAAATGATTAAAATCTTCCTTTTAGAACAGGTTTTCAGCAAGAAAAGCTTCTGAAGTTTACAGTAATTCCATTTTTATGCTATTATTAGGTTCAATTTGGTTTGTTTTATGGAATATCAACCTCACAAGTTACTAATAGGAGTTTTCTTCAAAACTGTTTGGTAGCATGGAAAGACAACATCCTAATTACATAATTTTCCCATCTAGTTACATGTCCTTTCTAATTCACTTGTTGCTTCCAGTGATTTTTATAAAACTATTATTTGGTAAAGTTTTTAGTATTCTGTAGCACTAATCAGTAAGATTTGATGAAAGATTGTTTTCTTTAAAACTTCAGGAATTTATTCACTTGAATTCATTTTTAACCATTAACAAGTGTATGGTTGCAAGAAAGAAATACGACAACAGCAGAAATAGATTTACATGGTTTATTTCAACAGGAACATGTGGGTTTGGGACAGCTACCTTGCGGTAAAGTTCATAAGCCGGCTTCGGATCTAGGTCGATCTCTCATAGTAGTTCACATATGTTGACGGTGGTTGATGCTCCCTTGCTGACAGCTGCTTACCGTGACAGGTCAGTTCCCTGGCCACCTGCGGACTGCCTGTTGAACTTCTGTGTGACCCCTTTTATAGTGTTTTTTTATAGCTTAACAGGCTTGAAAAACAAAGCGAGTATAATTAGGAGGGAAGCATTTTTATTGGATGGAAAATAGAACATTTTAAATATCATTCTATTTTTCGACCGGAACTCTAGTGTCGGGAACATTTGTAAATGAAGACAATGGTCATTTTGTGATGGGGTTTTGTCCCGTTCACATCCGGCTCTCGCTCTTGCGTATATGCCTGTAAATCAGCAGAGATATGTCTTATTTTATTTTATAACAGCAGATAAGTCATTTGACTTCAACATCTCCCTCCTTTCCCCATTCTGGAAGCATAGTGGCTGTTGGGGAGGAATCAGTTCCTTATTGCCTGGCCAATTGTGTGGGAGTAGTCAGGATAGCGCCCTGGTGATCCTGGTTCTGGACGGCGGTGACTGAATAGATCCCTGGAATGCCAGGTCACTTTGCAATGTAATGCCACCATTTCTCGATTCTTTGGCAGATTGATGTGGCCTACACATATCTGTCAGCTCAGGGGACACAGACAAGGCACTTGGTATAGGGGTCTTGATTACAAGTGCTTCAAGTTTCCTTAGGAACCTACGGTTCTGCAGGGTTATTCTGCCTGATCCTGCAACTCTAATCCTATATTGACGGGTGGGAAGCATCTCTACTATTTGGGTTTTGAATGTTGCCCTTATGAAGCGTGGATAGGGCATGTGCTGTACAATTGTACCTCTCGATGAGGCCAGCATTGCATTTGGATAATGTCTTTTCCAGTTTTGGTGCTGCAGCCATCCACTCAAGGTGTGGTTTATATAATTGTGTGTGCGGTGGGATAAAATCCCGAAGACGTCTGTGAAGCAGGTGATAAGTCAATACCTTGGATAGGGGTGTTTCTATATTGCAGGATTGCTTGTGTTTCCATGTCAATGTCCAAGGAACCCTGATATCCTGTGCAGTCTTTTATGATTCTTTTTGAAGTTTTGACTGCTAACTGATGAAAATACTTTGTTTAACAGCCCAGGTTTTTAGGAACTGTTGGAAGAAGATACTAGAAGGTAGCCATATCAGCAAGTAAGTCATTTGACTTCTACAGTATATAGTTCAGAGTTTAGACATTTCTGAATGTGTTGGATATTATGCAGGACATCCATATGAGAGTCCAGATCTGATGAGGTTACTTAAGAACATGGCAAGAGATCTTTGTTGAATATTTTAGTTTTATATTGCAGTGTTTGGCAAAACTTCCTCTAGTGTAGCCTAGACACTTCATGTCTGACAATTTCCTCATGTTTCTAATAATAAAATTGTCCTAGAAATGTTTAATATATCCTGGTTTAGTTTAAATTCAAAGTTGTAGTAGCTGGGCTCAGTCAGTTTTCTGACTGCAAAGAGGTTAGCAACTATCAAATTAGCCTCCTTTCGAAATTTACAGTGCTTAAAGCAAAAAAAAAAAAAGCCAAAAGTAAAGTTGTTGTGAAAGGAATTTTCATATAAACACATTGCCAAAAGCCAGAGTTTATTTCCTTTATTTTCTATTGTTGCTTATGAAAGAATACAATAAAATCAACATTAAAAGTACACAAATGTCAATTTAATGCTTGGAAATGCCTCAAGATTGTTGTTCTACGTTTATCTTCAATGGAAATTGCTCTTCTTGTGGGTCACCTTCCTGAAACCATTTAATGAGGGATTTTCTGTTTGCAATTAGATTATCTCTCAGAGGATGATTCCAAGAACAGGGCAATCATCTGAGAGAGTGATAAAAAGATTAATCGTAATATTATAAGAGGATGCTCTTTAATCTCTTTCAGATGATACAGAATGAATTTTGAATAGATGAGAGTAAATTAGGTAGCTACTTAGAATTTCACTTTCAAATGGGATTCAAGGATTTCTTTTAAATTTTATCCTAACAATTGATTTAATTTCTACACATTCTAAGGCCAACAAATGACAACATAGAAATAATGCAATTACATGGAAATAAACTAATATTTTCAAAAGAAAGCTTATATAAAAAAAAAAGCTACTGTTTCTACAAAACTAACTAAGCAGTATTTTCTTTAAATTCAAAATTAGAAATATTTTTTTATTCGCTTAGACTAAGTTTTAAGATGTATTTTCATAGTAAAATTATATTCTCACTTGATGTTGTAAACTAGGAAAAGGTTACTGACCAAGAATAACCAAAACAAAGGTTGTAAATGGAACAGTGATATTTATAATAGAAACAACATACAGAAATTAGAGCCAATATAAGAATATAAGAGAGATTTTCTATGGTCCCAAATTAGAGCCTGTGTTAAAACCAAAGGATTATAAGAGAGATTTTCTCTGGTCCCAAATTAGAATATAAATAGACCAAACCCGGATATAAGAGAAACCCGGATATAAGAGAATTTTCTATGGTCCCAAATTAGAGCCTGTGTTAATGTATATAAAATAGACCAAACCCGGATATAAGAGAAACCCGGATATAAGAGAGATTTTCTCTGGTCCCAAATTAGAGCCTGTGTTAATGTATATAAAATAGACCAAACCCGGATAAAATATAAGAGAGATTTTCATGGTCCCAAATTAGAGCCTGTGTTAATATAAAAATAGACCAAACCCGGATATAAGAGAAACCCGGATATAAGAGAGAGATTTTCTTCCTCCGTATAAAATAGACCAAACAACTATAAGAGAGATTTTCTGGTCCCAAATTATGTGTTAACCTAAACAAAATAGACCGGATATAAGTTACTCGGTCCCGACAACTCTCTTATATCCGATTTTCCAGTTTTCCAGTGGCATGTATTAAGTAATCAAATGTTAGAAGTGAATCCCACCTAATTTGTAGAAATTGGGACATACCCATTATTGTCAATATGTACAGTATAACACTTGACAAAATTATTGAACTTGTTTGATTCCTGGTGTATTTCAATAAATGAATATTCCAAAATATTAAAAGATTCACATTTTTCTTTACCAAAAATTTCATATAAGCCATTATGAAGAAAGAAAGGACAAAAATTTGATTGATGAATTTTCTGACATGTCAATAGAGGTGGTGCACGATCCATATTCCTTGTTTAATAAAAACACCGCATATATATTTGCTTTTAGCTGTGTAATTCTGGTGACATAACTAATTTATAAAAGGGAAGAAGATAAATTGAAACAATATTAATTAGGTTTCTCATAGAAATATAGAAATATTGTAAACTTGATACAAACATAACAGGGATTACACAGTGGAAAGTATAACAAAAAACTGTTTAACTACTTTATGGAGTCTCTCTCATAAGAGCTTAATCACGAACTAGAAAGCTACAAAGTGACTACAATGAAGAATAAAAACTGGATGTTATATAACATCAAAAGCTAATTGTACTCAAGCTTAACATAATAGACACCATAATATTAAAAGCATCTAAAAAAATTCATTTAAATAGAAAATAAGATTGTTGAATGTTCTATTTCCTGAACTAATTTTTAAAATTTATAAAAAACTTTTTTTCACCAGGATATAAAATAAAATTCATCAAAAATAAGGAAAATTCAATTTTAATTCGCAAGTTAATTACAATTTGCATGTTTTTCCTTAGTTGGATGTATAAGCTAATATGAAATAGTTATTTTCTTTGATTTTCATCTGTTACTGATTTTTTTTTTAAACCAGAAAATATTTCCAATTAGTTCAATTTTTAAATTTCTTTTATATTTCACTATATTTAAATGAAATTGCTATTTTTCATATGGAACAACTTCAAATAATTATACAAGCAATCATTTTAAGATGTACATAAATATTAATGTAATATATGATTCATAAATTTTGTTATCAAATGTGGTCAAACTGTCATAGGAATCTATCAGAGTGAAGCATGTGCAAAATGACATGATCAAAAGTTTCACTTTAGTAATTACCTGTACAAAATCAATTTAGTTCTTCTCTCCATCGATTTACTGGCAATGGATTTTACCTCATTCACCAAAGAGATAAAACTCAGTCACTCTTCTCATAATACATTATATATATATATATATATATATATAAGATACATACTGAATATTGATTGGGGTAAAAATTACTAAGTCAAACGCAAAAAGAATACTTAAAAGTATTTGTACACATCTAATTATCTATATACTCATCTCAGGCTATATTCACTTAGAAGCTGATTTACTTAGGTGTGTTCACACACACATATTTATTAGTGTGTGTGTATGTATATATATATATATATATATATATATATATATGTGTGTGTGTGTGTGTTTGTGCATGTAAATAGATATTTATATATGTTTGTATATAAATGGAAATAATAGATATATATATATATATATTATATGTTTGTGCATGTCTATAGATATTTATATATGTGTGTATATATGCGGAAATAATAGATATATGTTTGTGTGTCGAGATATATATATATATATATATATGTTTGTGCATGTCTATAGATATTTATATATGTGTGTATATATGCGGAAATAATAGATATATGTTTGTGTGTCGATATATATATATGTTTGTGCATGTATATAGATATTTATATATGTGTGTATATATGTGGAAATAATAGATATATGTTTGTGTGTCAATATATATATATGTGTGTGTGTGTGTCAATATATATATATATATGTGTGTGTGTGTGTGTGTGTGTCAATATATATATGTGTGTGTGTGTGTGTGTGGATATAAATATGTGTGCGTGTGTGCGGATATAGATAGGTGTGTAGATGGATATAGATATAGGTGTGTGTATATATAGATGTGTGTATATATATATATATATATATATAGTACAGGTAATCGAACCATTGGTATATAATACGGGTGGGTCCTAATATTATTAAAACTGATCCATAGAGAGCTCGATGTATTTATTATAACAAAGCATATGCGGTTTTTTTTGGGTTTTTTTTTACAGCAAAAACTGAAAATTACCTTAACAGAGTATGGTATATTTCAAGCCATTCTGTATGTGGCTATCATCAGTCATACATATATGAAAAATAAGGATAGTTGTGCAATAAAAGACACGGAGATTTTTAAAATGTTCTTGTACAAATTTTATTAGATGTGTTGTTCAATCATTGCATATCATATTTTATTTGATGAATTTTCTTGTCTGTTTTTTTCATTCATAATATTTCAGGTCTTTAAGCGTCCATACTAAGAAGACCCGGGGCTTTGAATTCACTGACTGCATCCCCTGCATAAAGGTAAGTCCCTACCATGTCAAAATGGTCACCTCAAAGGTTGATATCTGCCTATAGGCTCATATATGGATACAACCAATGACCAGCACCTGCCTATAGGCTAGGGTATTGGTACAATTAATGTCTACCTATAAACTCAAGTATAATAATTGATTTTAACACAAAACTCAAAGGTATTATGTCATCAAATCCAACTTCCCAATCAGTCATCCACAGATGGCTATAAAAAAAATGCAAGTGTATCATTAACCAACCACCCCAAAGACTACATGCATCTTGATCCCTAAATAGGATTCAACAACATTATAGAATACAATTTACATTTGAGGATGGCTAGACAGTACTTAGTTGAGCTTTAAAAAAAGAATTTTAAAGCTTAATATAGAGAAATTAATTCTGACATAACTATACACAAAAAAAAAAATTAGATTTATTAACAAACTAAACCATTGGTATTCAACCTTTTTTTTTTTAACCTATAGACTACTTTTACCCAATCTTTTTTGGTAACCATTCAATGAAAAAAAAAAAAAAAAAAAAAATTTTATGTTTTACTAATAGACAAGTTTAGGTATTGTAAAATAGAAATAGTAAATTTATATGCTTCCTTTATAATCCTTATATAGTTTATATATTAATTTCATAATTAGTATTTTTGAAAAAATATTTTATATTAATTTATATTAATATTTAAAATTAATATTAATGTATACTGATTTTCTAAGTGTAGCTTAGATGTGGCACAAGGCTGAAACTATGGAGCACCCAGTGAGGATTGAACACAATCTCCAGTTGTAACCATTTTAGCAAGACAAGCTTTCTAACCATTACATGGCCTCAAGGCACCCAAATTAATAATATATTAATGTGTGTACTATATATACTTGTGTATCATGCAACTTTTGAAGCTAATTTTAAGGGTGTCACATCATACAAAGCACATAAAATATGTAGTAATAAATTATATATATATGTAAAAAATGTCTGTCTGTGTGTGTGTATATATATATATATATATATAATAAAATCCTTCCTTTACAAATCTTTCTCAGTTTTTATTTAACTTTTACAATCAAAACATATAGTATAATAAAAAGTATGTTAATGACATTACTTGATCACACTTTCCACTAGTTTCAGAGGTGTTTTCCTATTTTTATTATTTTAATATGGTGTAGATTACTGTAGAAATTCCAATTCTCAGTTGTAACAAATCTTCTGATGTGAAATTGCTTTACGTACCACTAAATATTACCATGACCCATAAATTTACTATTTTTTTGTACAGACCCCCAGGGTCCATATGCATCCCTGTTGAAAAAAGAAAAAAAATAACTGAATTAAACTAACTTCTTAGTCAAGTGTTTTCTAAGGAAAATTTTCTTGCATCAACATTGCAATGGTTAATGTCAAAATAAAAGCTCTGAGTTTACATCAAACATTTGCAAAACATATTTGCTCATTTACATAACAAGTAAAGAGACATTCATATAATACCAGAGTACCATTTATATATTATGACGACCATAGCCAGACACAAAAATGGCTAAGCACAAAACTGCAGTAAAGTCAATGGCGCCAAAACTCATTAGATATGCTAGATAATTCCGCATGGCATAATTTCAGAGAAATATTGGGCACAATTCAAATATAAACTATGTAAGATTTTATAAGCAAGTGAATATTTTCACATTAAAACTGATATTAACTAAAAGATGCAGAGAAATTTTTTAGTGTATACATCTATTTACATGGGAAATATAACTTCTCTACTTTTATGAAAACATTGATAACTTGTTTGGATTATATCAGGTTTTATTCGACAGATAAATTAATGTGATATTGAAGCCAAACACTGACACTAAGAGAGATTTTATTATGCAAATCAATGTTCAAAGAATTTTTTTTTTAATCATTTCACCCCAAGCAAGGCAGAAATACCACTTGTATGCAGGGGGTTACAGCATGTAAAAGTGAGAGGAAAGATTGATTATAGGGAGGATTGAGGAAAGGACAAAAAATGAACTTGATTCAAGAGGACAGAAGAGGATGATTAATGTAGCATTTAAATTTTTGATGATTGTATTTATCAGGGAAGCAAGTAAACAGAAAGGAGTCACACAGGTGAGAAGTGCAAGAAAGGAAACTGTTGGAGTAGAAGTAGTGGTTGTATTTAGAAGATCTTTTACATATTGTGTCCCTTTATGACATGAGTTATCATAGACTTTTGAAACTTTCTATTCTTTGCAGCTCAAACAGATTTTTCTCTGCTTACTATCCTCTCCAGTCTTAGTTAGGTTACTCAATATTTCCCTTTGCTTGTCTTGACTTTACTGTTCTCTAAGTATCAAGTTCTTCAAAACATCTTTCCTTATTATATATACCAGAATATTCGTTCATATTTTCTCTAAAGTTACCTTTTTCACATGCTTTGTCCATGATAATCTCAACATTCTTCTGTAGAACCACATCTCTATTGTCTCAAGTCTCCACTTCATCTGTAACAGAACTGTCCAGAATTGACTTCTATGTAGTTGTTTAATTTTGAGATTCCCAGTTCATTGTTCATATCTTGGGCTGTCCTTTTTGCTCACCACTCTGCATTCTATTTAAATGTTAGTCCTTCTTCCTTCATTTCATCAATTACGTTATCTAAGGCGTCATTCTAAGAATGATCTTTTCTTATTCCTATGTCCCTCAAGATTTTTTTGTTACCCTCTTCATTTATTTCACTACTTAGATATTTACTTTTGTGCACTTGCTTGATTTTAACATCCCTGATGTGCAGTTTACAACTTGATCGATTCCTTTTTCATACCAGTGTGCATTTAATGATTAGTCCTCTCTTGCCTTTCTGTTTTCTTTCTGAACCTACCATCAACTCAGTCTCATTTAAATAATGTTTGTTGTTTAGGGTATATCGGTCAATAAAAAATACTGATAGGTGTTTGAATCTTTTAGAAATACATACTAAAAAAAACCCTCTAAGAAAATACTTCCTTGTTACAAGCAACTTTCTATTTTCTATCACAATTAGTTCATTATCTACTCACATAAAATTCAGAGTCTAAGGATGGACTGTTAGTGAAAAGACTTTAACATTTAATGATGGATGTCCTAAAGTTACTTTGAATATTTAAACAGGTTTACAGTTTGTGAGTTGTACATCTGGGATAGGCTCACTTATTCTTTATAAGTCAATGGATTAAAAAAAAAATCTCCATTCAGGAATTGTAAATCATGTTGATATTTTTTTTTTTTTTTTTTTACACTAAGCTTATGGTTTTCATACGTCATAAGGCATTTTAAGATTTTAATTTTGAATTTGAAAGGCTTCATTAAAGATTTTAATCTCATCATTCAACAGCTCATGTGATAAGCTATGTCAGTTTTTTTTCATGGCTTAAAAACATGAGGACATTTATGTTAATACTAGTTCAGTACCTGCCACTTCACACTATGGAAAGATGATCAAATTTCAAATTTAAACTGGTTGTCCATAAAAATAATAATTTATATAAAAAAAATTCAGTTTAAACAAAGGAGTTATAAAATGACTTCAAAACAAGAGTTGTGGCTTGAAAGACAAAGAAATTAGCCCTCATAAAACATATGCCAATTTCAGTTACATTCAAACTATATATATTTGCATATGTTTGTGCATATTTTAATTCACTAAACTGAAATATTTCCAAAATATTTTTAAAAGTTTGAAAATAATTGTATTTATTACCAAATAATTTCTGAAACATTCAATAAAAAGACCCCCCACTACCAGCACCACCACCACCACCTTCTCCATTTTTATGATTTTATTGCTTTGGTTAGAGGTTCTATCAAACTGTATAGGAGGTCAATGTTCGATTTCAATGCCTTATTTCAGATTCAGTTAAATTGTGTGTACCTTATATAGTATATGTCATGCAAAGTCACACACAGACTATATGATGGACAGAGAATCTGCTCTTTTTTTATAATATAAACTGGGCAGTTGAATGAGGCTACAATGATACCACTTTCTGCTACTTCTGCTTGATTGAGTGTCAGGGTTTATTAATGGTTAGTTGATAATTGATATCAATAGTGCTTCATTTTTTGAGTCAGTTTAAGTAAACAGTAGTTTTTGTCAGAAAATCAATCAGATCTGAGGATATTCAGGATTGGAGATGTTCACTATTTGTGTCATCCATGCAAAGAACTGTCCATGACAAATTTCCAAACATTTTCAGAAAAATAGGTTCCTCAAGCACAGTAAATATTATTTTTCTTTCTAGTATTGATCGGTGTTTCCTTTCTAACATCATATGGGAAGCAGTGTGGAATTCCTACACTTGTCTGACACTATACTGTATCACAAAGAGACACCTAATTATTCCCCCTTCCCATTAGGTGAAAGACTTCTGGAAAGACCTCCATGTTTGCTTGTACATAACGTGTGTATATGTTCGGTATTAAAACCTATACTAGCGATCTTCTAGTCTTACATTTATTTCAACTCACAGCAGTCAACATCTTCATTATGTCATTGCTAGATTTATTTATGTTTAACATTTCTTGACATTAGAAAACTAAAATATTAAGTAGAGTTGTGTTCTTAAAAGACTCATCAGGTTTAGACATTTATATTTAAGTCAAATATGATGTCCAACTAATTCAGATAAATCTAAACACTCATCTTTAGCCAAATGTATTCAAAGATTAAGGATTAAAATTGATTTAAGTAAATGAACTCTTTAGGTCTTTAAGAACAGAGCTCCTTATCAGATCCAAATGACTGGTGCTGGAGAATCACAAAGAGATTTATCGAATAACAAATGGCACATGTAAACTAATGAATAAAACAACAATCAAATGAAAGACCACTAGCAAATACTGGACTTAAGAAACCTATTTTTCTGAGTAACTGTTTTAAGAGAAAAAATTACATAAATTTCAACTGACAGTAGTAAAAGTTGTTTGGTCAATGGATGCTGAAGGTTTCCTTGTAAGAAAATGGCTAATCTCACCATAACCATTATGTTGCAAGCCTGTCCAAGTTACCATAAAATAGATCTGGAATACAAAGACCATACAAACAAAGCCAAACTCAATGAAACAATATTTCTACTTTACATTCCTGTAACTGCTATGCTACCTGCACATCTTAGCAAAGTATCCATAAAATTGAGGAATGGTTTATTTGTAAAATGCAACTTGAGCTTTTGAACTGTATGTAGTATCTAGGTCTTGTACCTAGAATATCACCAATATTAAGTGTTTTGGATTCTGTAGTATCAGTCACAATGGGTTGAAAAAAAGAATGGTTTTGCAAAGACTCACAGGCTTCATTTGCTGAAAGCCATGAAGACAATGAACTAGGCCAAAGCTTGAAAGTGGCTCAACTATTCAAATTTACGTTCTTGTAACTGTTATGTTACCTGCACATAATAGCATAATATTCATATCACTGAGGAATGGTTTACTTATAAACTGGGAGTTGATCCTTTGAACAGTATGCAGTGTCTATGTCTTCTACCTAGAATGAGAATATCATGTGTGCACTACCAAGTGTTTCAGCATCACTCCATCAAAGAAGATTTTTAAATCAGAGTGTAGTATCAGTTACTATTCCTATCTGTTGTGTTTTTACTTCAGGATAATTGTGAGAAAATGATAGTTCCAGTGATTCCAACCAAGCAGTAGAACCTCTCTAACAGTATTAAAATGGCATTGTCAGAATACTCTGACACGAGCATAATAATGGTCACAGGTACTGGGCAATCATCCACCCTCTGTTGTGAGGTGGGGGTAAATATAGGTACAGAGGAAAGTATCTGTCCATTCTGCAAAAAGTGCTATAAATTCAGCAGTCTTGCCTCAATTGAGATTCAAGATCACCGCTGACTTCAATTGAAACTCACACATGACCTATTGTTGCTGAAAAAAAAAAAAAAAAAAAAAATATATATAAATATGGTTGGTTCCTTGTAATGCTCCAGTAAGTATCTGGCGCCCTCTGCTATACACTATCCTTACAAGAAGTATATCAGACCAAAAATAAAGTATTTTGACTATGCCAGTGCTGGATCTTCCCAGTTCTCACTTGCCTGTCTTGATAGATTTAAAAAGCATTTATGTGGCCTTGTGGGTGATGAATTATTGTCTACTCTACAACCCCCTTTCCACAGAAGAAACATCACAAGCCTTTTGATACTATCACTTTTTCCATAGCAAGTGTTATAATCAACTACATTCCTTGGCTCCACCAGTCCTGACCTTTATGGCTGGGATTTGCCATGTCATATACAGAAGGCTGAATCTACATTCTCTTCATATTCCATTAGTAAGACGAAAGTTTCACTGACAGATTCTTCCATAAAACTGTTACTTTATAGAACAGACTCCTGGCAGGATGTTTGACCAATCTCTACAATTCTAGAGCTAACGATTATTTTTTCTACATGACTTCATAAATTTAATTTCTTGCTTTCTATTATGCACATACAATACCATACATTAACCATGTATCTTACGTGATTCTTGAGCCTTGCATTGGGTAAACATTAATATAAAAAACACTAACCAAAAAGTTTTTTTTTTTTGTAAGAAGTGTTTTTTTGTGAGGTGAAGTACAATTTAGTATTCATTCACATCAATGTACACTGCATTCTGTGTGTGTATATATACTTTTTTTCAAGTAATATATTTTAATATCATGAATTTTAGTTTGCTTATTTATTGCCTGGTTTAATATCACTTGTAGAGTATATGACCTAACAAAAGGGTACCGAACTGTTATGCGATATCTGTCAGGCAGTGAATGCTGGACAATTTCCTCAAAGCTGAAGAGACTTTAAGCACTGGAAATGTAGTTCTACAGAAGGGTGCTGAAAATACCATGAACCAAACATGGAAGCAGCAACAAGGTTTTAGAGGAAATGGAAACAAAAATGAAACTTATATTTAGCTGGGGCACATAATGGCTTGGGAAAATCTGTTTCTCACTGGACAGATTGAGGAAAAGAGGAAAGTAACATGTAACATACTTGACAAGCTTGAATAAATGGATGGCAGATCAGGGTTTAGGAGAAATAAAGAAAAGACAGAATTTATATAGAGCTGCAAGAGATTGGAAATTGTGGAGAGCCATGAGCTTATATCCTGAGGGGACACAACACAAAGATCATCCTGCTAGATGGTGCAACTGGAGTGTTATGGAGAGAGTGTTGCTAATCTCATGCCGATTTGGTTTTGTATTTAAAGTTTTTGCTCTGCCAAACATGTTGCCAACCAAAACTATAGAACCAAGTCTAAGCTCTAGGTGGAAAGAAGAAATGGATTCGTACCTTTCCAAAAGGTATTTGTGTAAAAACAAAAGCCATAGCCTTGGCTGGAATTTGAACTGAATATGCCAATGTCAAGTTCAATGCCAATAAATGCTACCATTTGTGGATTCCTTATACAACTATTTAATAACTGATATTTTTATAGGCAAAAAATAATTTATAAATTATTTATATTGTTTGGACTGTTGTGCTAATCTTTGTTGCCATATTTACAACGTTTCAGCCACTGTACATTCCAGCCTTCTTCAGGTGATTGAAATTTCGAACTGAACCTGTTATTTCATCCACCATAGCATATTCAAACAGTAATGTCTTCAGGGACACATGGTCCAGTGGATAAAAGCATTTGTTGAATCCAGTGATTTTACTCAAAGAGTTGTGAGTTCTATACCTGGATACAACTGATGTGGATGGAGAAAAAAAAAAAAAGAAAAAAAAAACTCAGAGTTAAAAGGGAGATAACTGATACCAAACATCCAGAAGAGATTTGGTATGTAGAACTAGAACAATCTGCATTAGTGGATGAAGTAAAGGGTTCACTTCAAAATTCTAGTCAGCTGAAGAAGGCTGGAGTTTACGATGAATGAAATGTTGTGAATATGGCAATGAAGATGAGGACAACAGTCCTAACAATGTAAATAATTACAATACTTCATCTCAGAAATGTAGAGAGAATTTACATTTACTTCAGCAACATTTTTGTAAATTTATTTGTAAATGTTTTATGTTTACTCAGTGGGGGGAATGCAAATAAATATTCAAATATATGTATTAATAAACAAATATTCACATGCTTTCTTTTATAAGAAAAATTATCAATGTTTAAATGCTAATAATTAAGACAAAGTTTAACATTACAAACCCACAAAAATAGTTTGTTAAAAGGATGTTTTGTTTTTTTCTTACACTGCTATTTCTGCATATTCCCTGACTAATGTTTTTATTGCTATTTTTAGAATGTTAATTTCAACCTAATTTAGTGAATTTGTGGTAAAAACAAGTGAAAGAAAAATGTATTTCTTCAAAATTTATAATCACACTAACTCCTTGTTTTGTGCTAAAGTTGTCATGTTTACAAATATTTTGGTAAGTTCCTGAATAAAATTTGTTTTCATATTTATTTATATAAAAAATGGTAAAGAATAAATATCACATTGTAATTAGTTCAAAATTTTTATAATTTTGTAAATATAAAATGAATCTTCTAAGTCAACAACCTCATATATAATTAGTGTATACTATAATTATTATAATTAGTGTATTATTATTTTTCTTGTCAATCTTCAACAAAAAAGAGAAAATATATAAATCCAGATTAATGTGTTTGGATTTTATTAAAATTCTAAAAATAGCTTTTTAAACCAAACATGGTCAATCTTTTCAACCTGTAACAAATTGTGCTTTGATTTATAATTGGGTATCCAGTTCCTTCTAAAATATTTTCCTTCTCTTTCTTTTCCAGTAGCACTTGCATCGTGTGTGTGTGTGTGTATATATATATATATATATATATATATATATATATATATATATATATATATATGTGTGTGTGTGTGTGTGTGTGTGTGTGTGTGTACACTATTTCCATTATTCGGACTATTATCCAAATCTTTGTCACCATATTTATTACAATGCTTGTATGCTCCGGCCTTCTTCAGGTAGTTGGAATGTCGAACTCAACCCTTTATTTCACTCACTGGAGCAGACTGTTTAATCGATATCAGTTATGTCCTGTTAATTCCTCTCTCCAAGTTCTCCACTGTCTTAACCAGGTACTGAATTCACACTCTTTGGGTCCTGTCATTGGATCTCACTAACGCCTTTATCCACTGTGCCATGTGTCCTTGAAGACATCTGTGTATCAATTTCTGGGTATTATAAACCTAATGTCTTCAGCAACTGTGTCTTACCATTGCATGTTTTTACCAGAGCTTATATTGCAATTTTTTTTTGTTATTATTGCTTTTCTCTGGCACTCCTTATTACTGGTTCCCATATTATATTCATTTCTATATTTGGTCAGCTCAGATTTTTGTGGCCCAGTGAGCAAAATAAAGGGTTCAGTTAAACATTCCAACCACCTGAAGAAGGCCAGAGCATACAACGGCTGAAACATTGTAATAAATATGGTGACAAAAATGAGGATAATAGTCCGAATAATGTAAATAATGTACATAATACCTCATCTCAGAAATATAGACAGATATAAGTGTGTGTATGTATTTGAATGAAATAAATGGGTGGATAGATACATATACATGTATGTATAACTATACCCATATAAATGTGTAGATGTAAATGAAAGAAAAAGCAATATCCAGAAGTTGTTTATGGTCACAAAACCTCTAATGATAAAGTCATCGCTATAAGGTAAATCGCTACAAGGATACATATTTTATCTAAAGAACTCACTTCATATGAATGACTTGGCCAAGAAATGGTCAAGGGTCACTGACTAACATACTGGCATCATTAGTTGTCCCTCAACACCTCATTTCGAAGTATTATGGGAATTTGCAGCCTTCGACAATCTGAAAAACAATCTTCACTTGGGTCAATACTATCATGAAAATGTTGGTATGTGGAAGCGCATGGAAAGGATTTAAGTTATGGCCGATTTCCTCAGTGACCTCAGCCTCCTTGCTTGTTTACTAACTCCTCAATCATTTTGAGAACTCTCCAATCGTGAAAGCCAGACAATGCTAAGAAAATGCCTGTGACAATTGCAGAATGCAGTGTAGCACTTTAGATATGCTTAAACATTGATAATATCCATGTTTAAGAGTTTGGTTTGACAAATAAATAACTTCCTGTCCTGGTTGGCAGAAACTCAATGACTTTGCACTGCCCACTGAAAGGACAATTGATTTGAGGGGATATTTTATGGAGAAGTATAATGACAATGATAATCCAGAGTTTTGTAATATGGACAGTTTAACAGATGGCTTTAGAAAAAATGATAGTATGGCAAAAGTCTTATACAATCACCAGAACAAATTAACAAAGAAAGCAAATGAAGATAAAAAGTTTGAACTGTAAAAGTTTAGTAAAGATGGAGCATAAATTACATAAGTTTATTCAGAAGTGAAAATTATAAAAAATAGATCACAAAAAGAGGGAACACTTGCAAAATGTTGGCTATATACAATTAAGAAAAAGTAAGATAACGTACATGTTAAAAAACTAATGAAAAGCAATAGTGAGAAAACACAAAAATATAATTTTCAGTTGCATTTGTAAGCATGATAATGAGGAAAAAAAACTGGTTTTTATAAATGTATATGGATAATAGAATTTTATTGTATATCAGTACAATGCCAGGTTATTAAATGACAGACTGAAAAAATTATATCTAACATGCCTTGTTCTCTCAAGGGACTAATCTAATGAGTAAAAATGGATTTTTTTATATATATATATATATATATATATATATATATATATATATATATATATATATATATGTGTGTGTGTGTGTGTGTGTGTGATGTCTGTCTTAATTTGTTGCTGCTTTTTATTATTAATATTAGAGATGCAATCTCCCAGAGGGCATGAAAAACTCATAGACACATTATTTTTACAGCATGGGTCGGGGAGTTTTGAGTTCTTGCATTGTTGGTAATAATTATATTAGATGTTTAAAGTTTTTTTTTTAATAGTAGATGATAAATCTTAGGTGTTTGTTAGGATCACTAAGAGATATGTACTAGCAAATTATGTTTTAATTGCTTTTTCATCTTGTTTATAATTCATGTGAATCTGGTTATGATAGAATAAAGTTGTGTCTTAATTTTTTTACATTATTTGGACTATTGTCCTCATCTTTGTCGCCATATTTATTACAACGTTTCGGCCGTTGTACCCTACAGTCTTCTTCAGGTGGTTGGAATGTCGAACTGAACCCTTTATTTCACTCACTGGGGTAGACTGTTCTAGTTCCATGTACCATGTTTAATGGATGCCAGTTATCAGTTATCTCCTGTTAATTTTCCCTCTGAAAGATGTCCACTGCCTTAACCGGGTATTGAACTCACACTCTTTGGGTCCTGTAACTGGATCTAACCAACACCTTTATCCACTGTGCTATGTGTCCTCAAACATGGCACGTGGAACCAAAACAGTGAGCGAAATAAAGGGTTCAGTTCAACATTCCAACCACCTGAAGAAGGCCGGAGTGTACAACGGCCAAAACATTGTAATAAATATGGGGGCAAAGATGAGGACAATAGTCCGAATAATGTCAATGCATATAATACCTCATCTCAGAAATATAGACAGTCTTTATTTTTGTTTGCATCAGGAAATTGTCTTTTGTTTTTTCTTCTACATTTCATTTAGGTTAATTTCAGTTGTTCATTGACTTTGTGGTTAGGGAAGTTACTGTTGATTAGAGCATTAAATTCTTACATTGGGCACACCCACTCAGAGATTGATTTGTCACATGTTGAATCCTTGGATATCTCTACCAGAACGTCTCAAATTACCAAAAGACAACTATTAACGTAATACAAATATTAGTGTATCATACCAAAAAAAAAAAAAATTCAGTGGATCATACCAAAATACTCTACAGATCCCAATCCATGTTACGATTCAAAACTATAAAAACTATTATTATAAAAAAAGTTAAATAAATAAACAGCTCACATTAAATATCATTCACCACAGGAGATGGTATATCTTGAAGAGCATATGATATAATTAATGTACACATTTATACATTTTAATTAATCATATGATTTGGTTTATTTTGTTTTATGATATATCAACCTCAATGGGTTATTTAATGCCAACAATTTTTATTGCTGGTCATATTTTTTTCAAAGAATGTATAACTGTATTGCTGGTATTATTTTTCAAAGTATTGCTGATAATAAATTCTCCTTCAAAAATTATTGCTGGTAATAATTTTTTATTACAAAGTATTTCTGGTATTAAAACCTATTTTTACACAAGTTTGGGTGTTAAATATTTGCCCATAGCTGGGACCCTAACAGGTGCTACCACCCCGGGTCAGGGTGGACCTGGGAACACCAGCAATTAAGAGGTGGTTCCACGCTCCTCAAAACCTCCTGATCAGAGGGCTTGCTGTTGGATGTAGTTTATCGTCATACCCAGGACACAATAAATCATATGACTCCATACAAAGCAGTAAAGTCACTAATACACAAAGGGTTACTGAATGGGAAAGAATAAGAAAAAAAAGAGAAACATTATTAAACATGGGGAACAATAGAAGAAAAATAAAGATGACATTAACAATTGACATTGCATTTAAATATTTGAAGATCAAAGTTGGCTGAAAAGCATGGAGCTGGAAGATAGTTCTACAAGCAAGAAGTGTGAGAAAAACACAGAACACACAGTGGTATCTCTAGCCAATTCAACTGTGAACTGATGAGACCTTGCTACCAAATACTGTGCTTAAATTCATAAAGTCTAGATACCATAGTGAAGTGTTCATCTAAACAATTACCATGAAAGCATTTATAGAAAAGGCTCAGTGAATGTACATTATGACAGTCAGAAAGTGGCTGAAGCCAAGATGTCAGTTCAAAACCAATAATGTTGCTGATTCTTTGAATTTTAACTAGAATTTCTAAATATATAGCAGGAATACCAGCACATATATGGCAGTAATATTCAAAGAATGGACGAATGGTAGACATATAAATATATAAGATAGATTCTGGCAAAAAAAATTGTCTAGCATGACACAGGGAGCCATCTTTCTCGCAATGGATTCAGGATCATCTTTCCACTTCATGTCAGCCGAGAATGTTAGCCTGAGAAGACGCAACATATTACTCTTATGGAGGTTAGTATTAGTCATGCTGATAGGAGGCAAGACAAGGTCTTTCAGGTGATTAGAGAAAAGATTTTGGAGGTGCTAAAATTAATAAACCATTCCTTGTCCAGTTATTGAACTGATCAGACTTACCATTAACAAGTTGAATGCTCATGAAATATGATTAACCAATGAAAATTAGACACAAAAGTAAAAATACCAGAACAACTTCTTTTTCTCCATATCTCATTCTCTGATGAAGCGTTAATAAAAGTGAAGCATGTTAGATTGACAAACATGTATTATTTGTTTTATATATATATATATATATATAACCTTACATATTGATATGATATCATGTAATTTCATTTAAGAGAATATCAGTTCTCTTCTGAAAGTTTAGTTTCTTCTAAAAAGTGTACACTCAAAACTTCTGCACATAACATTATCTATAAATTAACATTTAACAAAGAACTTTCATTAGGTCTAACATAGCATATATATATATATATATATTACATATGCAAGTGTGTGGATTGGTGTGAGTATGTGTGCATATGAGTCATATGAAATCCTTATACAAGAGCAGTGATCAATTATGAAATAATGTAACATACTAACAATTCATAGCACATTTGTGAAAAGTGTCAAAGTATGGTGGTGGACTGATAAAATACACAAACCCTCACAACATAAACCCAAATAAAACAAAATATATGTGCCTTGTGTCTGACAACTTTGTGCCAAAATTTTGATGAGTTCAAAGAGCCATATCTGTTCAAGGAACAACTGAATTTTACAATAATGTCTTCTGATGTTCATCTTCATCAAGTTGGCAACTATCATTATATAACACACAGAGAACAAAGAAAGATTTTTATATGATAGAAAAAAATCTAATGCTTGATCAAATTTTGGCAAGTGTATCAGGTACTTTTAAGCGTACCTTGATATGTTTACAAAGGGTGTTCTGAAGATTTTGTACCTGAATATGATCCTTATTGCACTAATGAAAATAATTGCTTACCTATATTGTCTTTTTGTAGAATTATAAAATTTTCATTGCATTCTATATTTTGTCACATTTTAGAAAATAATTTTTAAAAGAAAATAAGTTACAATGCCTGATTAAAATCAAAAGAAAACACTGAACCATATGACAATGTTTTTGTTCAAAATCACAAGAAAAAAAACTTAACCAAATGACAAGGCCTGATTAAAACCAGTTCACTATGGTTAAGAAACATTTTGCCAAGATTGATATGAAGAAACATTGGATGGGGGAACATTTTCAACTCTTTTTTTCCCCAAGACTAAGTAAATATGGACAACTTCATCTGGGGATGATAATTTTGCTGCATTAAATTTTATTAGCTTCAATGTAATATCCTTTTGGCTGACAGGAATCAATGTAAGAGGTCCAAAAAGCAGAAATTTAGCTATTATTGTATTAGTTGAATAAAATCTAAGGCTGACCAAAAGACTGAGTAGGTACAAAAAATAGATTCCTGAATTAAAAACATGTATAAAAAAAGGGGGAAAAAACAGATAATAATTGTATTATAACAGAAATGCTGATCTATCATTTCTTGTTTCCAACATGATGAGTAACTTTAAAACAGGTACATCTTGACTAAATTAGGCAGGTGATTTTTTTTTTATTGATTCTATTTCTTTATCTCTGCTGACAATATCTAAAGGTCATAGATGGAAAGTGATAGAGAAATAGGATACTTCTATATTATAAAGTACAGTTAGATATTATAAGAACTTTTAGAATTCACTTTACTATTCATATAGAAATAATTTATTTTATCAAAGTAATTATCTTTTAAGTGTAAGAGGAGAAATAAAATCATTTTTAAAAATGGGTACAATTTGTAATTTTTCCTGAAAAGTAAAATCCTGAATATTTCCTTGATTATTTTGAATATATATATAACTTCTCATCTTGCCTTCTGGGAATATTATTTATCTCAAAATTTTCATGTTAAAAAGTAAAAATTAGGGATAAATTTCATAAATTTTCCTTCTAGCACTAAACATTCAATTAAAACAATGCTATTTTTATATTCATTTAACATTTTGTACATGAATAAAATAATATGAAAAAAGAATTTAAATTCTAAATAAACCTGATTATGGCAATTTTGTTCACTTGCATCAGCAAAGTAAATATTTATTTATCTTCTAACAAAGTTGACATATGGCCATTTTTTTTTTAAATTGTGGGAATCTATGCCAATGACAGTGTCGATAGCAGACACACAAAGAAAACTACAAAAACTCCAACAGAATGCAATGAAGTAAAGTGAGAAGAAAGGATTGAATATCAACTGCATGAAAACTGAATGCATGGTTGTCAAACATTGGCAGAAATTTAAATATCTGTGAAGTATTTTAACAGAAGATGGAAACTGTAGCACTGAAATCCAAAGGCATATTGAGATAGCCAAAGATGCATTCCAAAAGCTAAGCAGAGTACTAAGAAAGAGGAAAAAAACTTTGCTAGAAACAGAGAAAAGAGTATTAAACTCTTACGTGATATCTGTCCTTCTGTATGACCATGAGTGCTGGACAATCTCCTCAGAGATGAAAAAGAGACTTGAAGCAACAGAAATGTGGTTCTACAGAAGGATGCTGAGGATACCATGGACTGAATATTTGAACAACAACAAAGTTTGAGAGAAAATGGGAACAAAAAGGCAACATAGTTAACATCAGGGAGAGAGTTCCATTTACTTGGGCATATAATGTGGAAACAAGACTTGGAAAATCTGAGGACAGATTGAAGGCAACAGAGAGGAGAAAAAACAAGATACAGAGTGAGGTTGAGTAAACAGGAGGCAGAACTGAGTTTAGGGAAGATAACAGAAAGACAAAATTTATTAAGAGCTACAAGGGACAGGAAGTTGTAGAGAGCCATGATCGCCTACGTCCTGAGGAGACATGTCACATAAAGAAGAATGATAGAAATTCTTCAGTTTCATCAGTAAGCTCACTGACCGTACACCAATAAGCACAATGGGGAGGTACTGTATAAAGAGGTGCTTACACATTCCTTAAAACCTCCCATTCAGAGACCTTGCTGCCGGATGTAGTTTATCATCATACCCAGGATGTAAATGTGTCTGGTATTGCTATGTGTATAATATATAAAAAAAAAAAAAAAAAAGCATATCACTAAAATAGTTCCTAGCTTACTGCCTTCCCCTTAGGGTGGAATGCCTAGCAAGTGAGAATTTTTTTTTTTTTTTTTTTTAATTTGACACTGCTTTCATACAGATCTGTTTCAGGACTACTATTGTGTTCACATGACAACATATCTAAGTGGAGTAAAATGCCTTTTGGCTACTTTTATTATATTTATTTACTGATGTAAGTACATGAATGGCACACTTTTGATATTCAATTGACTATACCTTAATAATGACATTGTGTTACAAATGGCGATGATAGTCACATGGCTCTCATGATAGCCAGTAAATTATGTCAGGAGATACATTGACAAAGGCAGTTGTGATGCAGAAGCCAGAAAAGAAGGACGTCCCATGCCCACAGTAGTAGGCCTTAAAAGAAATCTCACATGACCTAACCTGGTTTGTAAAGAAACTGCCCTAACTCCAGTTTTCCATTTGGGAAATATTACAAGTTCCCCTTTGTTACACACCATTTGTTGTTGCATATGTTGTAATTTCTATGTGTGGGACACATGTATTTGTGTATATATCCAATTTTGTGTACAACATAGCATTATAAACTTCTCCAAGAAACTATTATGTTTATTATTGTTTTTCCACTCAGCTATTCTATCATGTCCATGAAATACAGTGTTGTTATATCACAGATATAACAGCCCGTAATTAGAGAAATGTAATTGGCAAAGTAAATATTTCTTTCCCTTGGTTTTATTGTAACATGTTCACTATAAACTAGTACAATTTCATACAAATTAGCCTTAGATCCTGATAGCTAATTGATTATTTTGAAATGCATGAGAAAATATTTAACAAATCCTTTGACTAGCCACTGGATGTCAGACTGAAGAGAGGAAGACAACTTGGAAGTTTAATTCAGATTTTTTCTCAATTACTTGATGTTTTCAGCCATAAATGAAAAAGTAGTACATTTTTTTACAACCAGTTTACCATAATATAAACATACAAGTTTTTCATACATTAAACTTAAAAAGATAAACCAAATTCTTTTTACTAAATGATATCTGTATATTAAATAATAAAATCTTCAAATGTTTTTCAGTATTATTCTAATATAAACCTGAGTTAAGACAAATATAAATACTTTTGTCTTTGACAATTTATATAAAATGTAGTTATCAAAGTAAATTAATGCCTGCTTTTGATGTTTTCAGCATATGGTATCCTCAAGCCAACAAAAAAGCTGTCACAGGTAATGCAGAAAGAATTTATAAAAATCCAAGTTAAATAATTAAAAACATACTTATTAAGCAAAAAAAGAATTGAAGAAAAGCAATTACTTCTAAGTTGCTCAGAAAATTTTAACAATATAAATTAAAACCGTATTCAAAATTAATTAAATTTAGAAAACTGTCTCAAAAAATATATAAAATGGTTCAATAAGGATTTACCCCAAATTATATAAAGGAAAAAAACCACCCACAAAAAGAATTTTACTAGCTATTCAATTCACATTTTTTAATCAAGATAATGCACTTTCTGCCTGCCTTCTAAAATAGTTTATCAAAGATAAAACTCTTTCCTTAGCTTTTTAATAGTGCCTTTGGATTATATTCATCCATTTCATTCTTGATGTTATCACCTCTTCAAAGATTGTGAATGAGTAAAACACAAATTTTCATTTATATCTTTATCTTAACAGAATAAAAATTTAAGGAAAATTCAATATACTAAATATCAAGTGATGTTTCTAAAATATTCTTTTCTCTTGTAAGTATATAATTAGTTGATATTGAAAAAGTGAGAACATTGGCTGTTTGATGAAGGAGCCATTAAAAATTGAATAATGTTTATTTCAGATGTCTAAAAATGACATTTATGCTTGCCAAGAGACTCTACTTTAAATGAATGCTACATGTTGATTTCAGTGGAAGTTTTAAGAGAATAATAAAAACCAATTGGGTGTTCTTATTGTCATTTAATTGCAATTAATTTCATCATTTAAAAAGAAAATTTAATGTGGATGCCATTCCCCAGGAAATAATTTAGTTACTTATATATACTCATGCCATTAACAGTTAGTAAAGTCTAGTTGTAGTCACGTAAATATTTCTTAATTTTCACATTGTAAATGATTAATGTGTGAATGTTTTACTTAAATTTATCAAAATTAAGTTAAATAGATTCAATTTCTGCTGACGTTCCCTGCTACTAATTTTTCATGTATACTGCTGGGGAAATTCACTTATTGTATTAATCCTATACAATCACCAAAGTTAAGCAACATTGAACCTGGTCAGTACCTAGATGTGTGACCACTGGGGAATATCAGGTGATGTAGGCTTAGATGTACAGGTGGGGTAATGGATAATGGCTCATAATTGTTAATTGGAGAGCCAAGTTCTAATTCCCATTGGATTTATTATATTCACTCACATGCAAATATCTTTGGGAGAGACATGAATCCACCTTTTAAATAACTTGCAAAGGATTGATAAATTGTAGAAAAATCAATTTATTGTGTTAATGTAAGGCATGAGCAAAGCAGGTGTGTACTACGATGAGGTAAGGGACCCAGATTAAAGGACTTGGGGAGTGCTTTGTGATCATAGCTATCTTATCTAATCTACCTCTATTATATATATTATAAATTAAACTAGATGCAAATGACTATTAAAAGGAGGAAAAATCTATGCAGATTTTGACATCATTCTGGCTTCTTTATTTGCATCCAAATCCATGAATGTTTTGCTCACACTAAGTCTTCAAAAAAAAGAAAAAAGAAACAAACAAACTATTTTTTTATTCCTGATGTTGAACATAGTATTCAACTTTTACCAATAAAAATCTCAAGTTGATGTTAAAAATTGACATAAAAACATCGATTTATTTAAGATGGAATGATCTAGGCTATTATGAAATTTGTATTTAGATACGTATTTATTTTCAGTTTTTCTAGTTGAATTGTTCAGCTTTATTGCCTATGATCCATTATTGTACATAATTAGGTTACAATAAAATGTGTATCATATATGACTGCTACCTTATGAAAATTGAGAGGATATATAGTGGGGGCCCTAATATATATATCATCTTTTGACACAAGACGCACCAAGCCTGAGCATTGGGCACTGATGCACAAAACTTTATCTCCGACTTGTAAACATGATGCATAGGTTACATAATAACAAAGTAGAAAATCTGTGGCTATATTGTTGCCGCCATCACAATATGCAGACAGTATTAAACACCACCTGACAACTGAAGGATTGTGGGGGATAAAGTGATGGGAGGTACTGCATCATTGAAATATCAAATATTCTGGGGTTTTTTTTTCAGCCAACTTCAACAAACATATACTTGGCTCACAGAGATATACATACATAGATATGCATACACACACACAGATATGCATACACAGATATGCATATGCACACATGTATACACAGAGATATACATACGCACACATGCATACACAGAGATATACATACATATAGTATTAAGTATGGCATATCTCGAAGTTCAAGTCATGTGGTCAGCCTAAATGAAATCGGTTCATTTTAACAAGAGCCTTATAAATTGTATATGGCAAAAAGCTTCTTCTCAAAGACTATCAGGGAAACACAAAAACATGCAATATTTCTTGGCTTTCTGATCAGGAAGAAGACGCATACAACATATTACTATCTTTGTATTATTTTTATTATTTCTTCACAGTTTAATGAAAATGTTCTAATGACTTCATATCGTTTATAAAAATAATCCTTTTATTTCTTAAATGTAAGTTCTTAAGCAAAACTTGTTTTGAAATTGTAATATTCCTTTTATTTCAGTTTTTTATGGTGTTTCATGGTGAAAGGCTTTATTTGGATTAGAGAGAATGCCAAATTTTTTATCTAGTGTAATTTGAAGAGCACAAACGAAAAACCTCAAAACTTTTACTCTGGTATGAGTCTTGCAGATAACTTAAGATTTATTAAAATCACAAGCCTATTTTTCACTATATACAAATTACAAAATATGTTATTTACACTATTTATATTCGAACTATAGTCCTCATCTTTGTTGCTATTATCATAACATTTCGACCATTGTGCCCTAGTTGGTAAAAGCATTGGTTTGGGAATTTGGTGGCAGTGGTTGTGAATTCAACTACTGAATCGGGCAGTCTGTACTTGCACTGAGTGAAAATGGGCGAGCAATAACTGATCAGTACTAAAAATTAAAAAGAACTAGACGATATCCCCATTCGTGGGCAATGGAACGAGAACAGTCTACCACCACAGATTAAATAAAGCATTCAGGTCAGAATTTCTTCTAAATTATACAGAGGAAAGCTGGAGAGCTCAACGAAAGGAACGTTGTGATAACAACGAAGATGAGGAAAATAGCCGAAATACAAACAGTGTAACTGTAAATAATGCTAACTCTTCATCCCATAAATTCGAACAAAAATTACAATATAAAGTCTTGTGCAACATTTCACTTAAATTATTAATGCGGCTTAATTTTTTTTTCAAAATAGAAATCGGTTTTCTCCGAGAGCAACTGCTCATATAAATAAATTTCTTAGCATCAAAAGAAAATTACTTCGAAAAGTTTACAATTCAAAATGTTGCTGGTTGAGAGTTGAAATGCAAAGGTGAACGTTGAAGTTCTAAGGGTGGAGGTTGAGAAAAGCTTCACCTACCCAAAAGAATATTCAGATTTCAGGAACAGGCGTCCTCAAGTTTGAAAAACTCATAGGCTTATGAAAGTCATTTGCAGGAAAATTTAAAATATTCTATCTTCTTCGTCAACAGGAGAAGACTTATGTCAGGTGTAGAATCAGATTCCTACATTTTTTTTTAATCTTAAATTTTGTGCAAGTTAAACACATAGAGGCTCCCAGCCAAATATAACAACTGATGTATTTTGATTGGTTGTAAAAAAAATAATTAGGTGTCGTCAACTACGTCCGAAGGTACCGACCCAAATTTTGACTTCTAGTTGACGCCATAAAATGTAAACATGTTTACGAGCCTCCCTACGTGACCAAGAGACCTAATAAAAACGAAACTTCGACGCGACTTGGTCAGTGGGCACTTAAAATATTGAACCAATTCACTTGAATTCATTGGAAATCAACACAGCAAAGGAGACGAACTTTATCTTCAATACAACAACAAACTTTGTCAACCATCTCCAGGCTTAACGCTTACTTCCACAAAATATTCCATTCAACAAGAATCTCTGGTTAATGAGCGATAACTCTATAACAATCAGTGAGTCAAGACAATACTTTTTTCTATTTAATACACAAAAAACATCTGTTTAATTTTCCTATAAAAACAAATATAGCTAACTTCGGTACCTCCACGAAATCGCTAAAAAAAGAGCATAGCTTGATGAAAAAGACGCCAACCTTGCCGAAAACAAAATTTTATTGTCTAAATGCTTATGTTATTATTTAGAGGAAAGACCAAAGTTTTTTTTAATTATTTTTAAAAAATTTTCCTTCTTTTTAGAAAATTCTAAATTTTGATTAAAAAAACCTTGTTTCTATTTGTATCAGCGGAACTAGTAAATAACATAGACAATTTTTAGCACGTGTTTTTGGTATGACACACATTAATTTGAAAAATCGTGC
Source organism: Acanthosepion pharaonis (assembly GCA_903632075.3). NCBI lineage: Eukaryota > Metazoa > Mollusca > Cephalopoda > Sepiida > Sepiidae > Acanthosepion > Acanthosepion pharaonis. Next base: position 230,177 of record CAHIKZ030000381.1, on the reverse strand, counting down.
AAAAATAAAAATAATTATCGGATGTTAATGAAACTTTCAGGAACTATTCACAGATGATCGAAATTATTATAGATATGTTTTTTTTATGAAAGTCATTGTAGAAATATTTTTTAAAAATATTTATTACCCCCCCCATAACTAATTTTATGAAAACGCTAGAAATTCGATCGCATCGGTTTTAGTGATTACAATAATTAAAAGCACAGGGCTTTGAGGAATGCAAATCATGTTTTTTTTTTTTTTAATTGGATACGCAGTACCTGAAAATCAGCTCTGAATTGTAAATACAAAAACTCAATAAAACAAAGATATTATTTAATTTCAAATGCTTTTATTTGCTTTTAGTTGTTTTTATGAATATGGACAATATTTTCTGAAAGCAAAAAATTTTTTCGATGAAAAATTTTTAATACAATTATTTGTTATTTCATTAATTATAATAGATTTTACATTTAAGTTGTTAAAATATTATAAAATTAGTTAAAAGCCGCACAGGCTTTCATAAGTGTCCTTATGAGATAGTTCTTTTTTTAGCGCGTTGTAAATTGTATCATTTTGACTAATCAGAAGATCCCCAGTAATTAAGAAATGTAATTTTGTGCTTATAATCGAGCTGTAATTATAAAATACGGAAGACCAACCAGAATATAATTAAGTTGCGTTATTTGAGTTAAGCATTGTTCTCCGCTGTTAAGGCCTTTACTTTTTGCGAAACACGTGGGAGAAGTTAATTTGATTTTTCAATTTCAACTGAGAAGGTTACCTACAAGTATCAGTATCATCTTATGAAATTTATATGATCTTATTTTTATATTAATCTCAGTTACGACATTTTTCCATAAATGAAATATCAAAATTAATAATAAAATGAATGCAAATACAAATAACAGTAGAATGTAATAAATGTACATAAAATTATAGTATTTTATGTACAATTCTGATAAAATTTCATAAGAATGGTACCTATAAATTAATTAGATACCTTTCTTAAGAAATATGAAATTTAATGTCACTCTTCACAGTTTTATTTTAATTTCTTTAGAATATATTTCCCATAAAGCATCATAAACGTAAAGGTGAAAGCTAAGTACAAAAAAAAAAAAAAAATTAGACCGCTAAAGTTTTCGTTAAAATAACGGGGTAAATAATTTGTTCACGTAAATGTAAATTATTTCACTTTTCTCCTTCCGTAGAACAAATTAGCCTCATGGAATTCGTAAATATATCATTCATCACATGTCAAGAGACGCGAAAGTTTATGACCTGCTTTGTTTTATTTTCAAATTACATCTTTTTGGCACAAAAGCTAAGTTAAGTTTGGTTCAAAATATTTTAAATAAACATTATAATTTCTGATTTTCCTAAAATAAGTTTTGAAAAAATGATAATTGATATTTAAAAAATTTCAAAGTCAGATTTCCAGTTTTTTTAAAATGGAAAAAAAATGGTCAATTTTGCTGACTCAAAAAAACTAGATTTTTAACGAAAATTTCGGACGTGCTAGAACGATTAAAAATGGAAAAAAAATACCCCCAAAATACTTTGACCTTTCCTCTTAATGAATAACAAACATTTAGACGATAAAATTTTGTTTTCGTCAAGTTTGGCGTCTTTTTCATCATGCTATGCTCTTTTTTTTAGCGATCTCGTGGAGGTACCTAAGCTAACTAAACCTTGTCATTTTCACACATACAGTACAGTAACTCAAATTCTTTCAGTAACACACAAACACTCACAAAAGAACTATTGTGTTTATCAACTTTTGCACTATATATTATGTATTTGTTGTGTTTATAAAAAATATTTATTGTTGAACAAATTCACAATTTCTTCTACTTGATTATTTCTCTTGTTGTTGTCTTTGTTACATTTGATATTGTAAAAATTGTAGAGGGTCAGTTTTTATTTCTATTTATAACCAATACAAATTGGCTGACCCACTATACAGGTCACTGCGTGGTATATTTCTTCTCTAGACAGCAAACACACCAAGATGGTCAGAACTATTTGAAATACAGTCCCACGCCCAAGTGACCTAATCGGTTCTCAACAGCAGCCATTTCTGGTCTATCCTTCCCCACCTTTGCAATATGAGAGAAAGTTTTGACTGCAAACACGTGGATCAAAAGCAAATTGGAAACCAATTCTTCAGTTAAAGAATCAAAACGCCATCCAATCAAAACGCGCCAGTTTTCAATTCAAATCTGGCTATTTCTTTGGAATATCAAAGCCGGGGCTATCCTGTAAAATTTCTGCCACAGTAAATAATATTGTATGTTAATGCACGCCAAATAATCTAAAGTTACTGACTGCAAATACTAATGCATCCCAAAAAATTATGAATCAAAGTGTAACGAGCATGCGCGGAAGCGTCCTCGAACTGCGTGTGTGTGTATTTTCGCCAGGCACACCTTGGAGTACCATAATGGACTCGGCCAAGGACTACAAGAAGAAGACACGCGTGTCGTTTGGTGTCTTTCTTTGGGCGACAAAAGCCGTTGCGGTCGGTCGTCAGCAGTCGTGGGTGCCATTTGCTGTCGTAAAGTGTTCGTTCGGAAAAGAAGGCGTTCGTTTTTTGTTTCGCAAGAAGGAGTTTTTTTTTCCCCCCGTTTTGGATTTTTATTAAATTTTTGACACTCTTTTGAAATCATAAATAAAAATATGTTAAGCTTGCCTTGCAACAACTCAAACCCTCAGAATGAAAACTTACGAAATATCAGGGAGCTATCACATTTGCTAAGTGAGGATGATATCCAAGGTACTTAATGTGAGCAAGCGTTGTTCCTGACCTGCTACATCTTTGGTTATGGTCAAAGTTGAGATTCCCAACCTCCCTAGTTTGTTTTGGTCCCCTTTCATCTCGACTGGGTCAACTTTATCGATTCCCCATGCCCGTCTATATTTTCTCTTTCCCTTCTCCGTTAGAGCGAGAGAGCTCAATAGGAAGAATCTTCTCCTTTTTACGGGTTGGACGGGGCCTACTAACATCAGTTATATTTATTTTGCCTTGTTTGATATTTAGTTTGTTTTGGGTCTAATCCGCCAACCCCCCTCTCATTGTCAAATATTAAATTTTTATCTCCGAAATATTTATTATCATTAAATTTTTAAATCTCCGGGTGCGTTTTGTAGGTACCCCTGAGAGAATGCAGCATCATGGAGCATGGAGGATTGATTGGTGACGGATGAGTTCTTGTGGTGAATGCGCAAATTTTAACGAGAGAATGGGTCGTGAATCGGATTTAGCTAGATATAAGATAGTCAAGACCAGCCTCAAACCATTTACCCCTTTTCGGCCTTGTGCCATAATTGTATTTTTAATACAATAAATATCGATATTCAAGGTACTTATAAGGAAATTTTTACGATTAAAAAAAGAAAAGAAAAAAATGAGTTTTTTGGCCCGTTTATCGGAGTGTGTGCGAACGTAGACCTCACACTTAGAAATAGCGCACAGAGACGCCTCCACATTCGGAGCGATCGCAACGATCAACCCAACGAGTGAAATGGAAGCTCCTCGTTCTGGAAGAATTTGGTGTGAATTTTAGTAAATATAAATTCTTTTTTATTTTGTGGCGAATTGACAGAAAAGCAACCATGACAAGTTAAGAACAATCACTGTATTAATATAAACCAATTCGTTGGTCACAAGCAGATACAACTACTACTGACTGGCGTCAGAATGACGAACGGTAAACTGCGTTCGCGAAATAGGTTTGTTCGTACGGAGATTCAAAATTCGCTGGGAGTCACATTAAAGTGTGTATGGCCACACGGTAACGATAGTTGTTGGGTTGGACAAAAACTTTTTTCCTTAAAGCTGAAGTAACGAAATTTGAAAGCTTGTGTGTCCATGTTATTAAAACCATAAGTAGATTACAGAAAAAGCGAAATCTGATTGATCTGAGCAACGATTGTTCATTTAAATGTTATTAGCGCGGAAATTGAAATCAACATTCCAACTTCATACTCTGACCGAGCTGATTGCGTTCACATCGCATCAATGCCCGTGGTAAGGTCACGAATCCACCTTACTCCAAAAATTTTCTGACTTCCATTAGTCCGTCCATATCACCCTCTAAAAATAGCCATACATTGACCGATCGAAACCAAATTAAAAAAAAAATTGTTTACTTTTAAATCCTATAAAATTAAATTATTAAGCCGCAAAGTATAGTTTTCGTCACCGTATATTTATCCAAACAAATCAGCTTTTTCAAATTTCATCGATTGGTTTGCGAAATTGAACGAAACGTACAGTTTGTAAATCTCAGCGATTCCTTCAACAGTAATAGTTTGAAGATTTCAACACGTATCAGTGTGTTGCAAAGAAATTCTACTGTGTGAAATAGCAAGTCAGACTGGACTCGTATTTTATTGGATAACCAGTCAAGAAGAAAGGAAACTGAACTCGGAATCAACCTGAAAAGATATGGGCTCCGTTTTAGGCTAGGGTTTACCAATGACCAATGTGGACAAAGAACAACTGAACAGATTAATTTTTTGTCGACGCTAACCCTGAAACTAAATTATATATAGTTTTCAATGGTCAAGTTTGCTTTCGTTTTTTCTTCAATACGTCGATTTGTTCTTGTTTTAAGAAAAAAAATCGCACTCTTTCACAAAGTTTATTATTTTTACTCAATTACGTTCAGCGACGAAAAATGAGTAAATTTTTACTATTGCACTTTTATTGATCTAATGCGCATGATCAATTCTGCCCTTACTTCATCGTCATTGGAGGCACCTCACGGTGGTGTAATGGTTAGCAGGATTGTCTCGCTAGAATAATTATGACTGAGTTCGATCCTCACTGGGTGCCACTTACTTTCGGCCTTGTGCCACATCCAAGCTACGCTTGGAAAAAAGATACTTACTTACCTGGCACAGAGCTCCGTCCCTGGGCTGGTGGTATCACGGCTATGACTAGCTTAGACCAGCGGCCCGAGTGAAAACACTCGGGTCCCCTCGTTAAAAACTGACCTTGTGTCACAACCTGACTCAGTTGGGGGGGGGGGGTCAAGTAAATATCCTTACTTCATCGTCATTAGCCAGTTGACGACTTAGAGCATAAAATAGTAGTCAGTGATGAGACAGGTTTTATCACAAAAATAATGAGAATAAGGCCACTTGTTTGGCAACTTGGCCGCCCTATTTAACCCGACTGCAAAACTTGTAGAGCATTCTGAAAAAGAATGCTTGCAATGGCGGATAGCAACAGCAAAGATTAATGCCATTCTGGATACTGTGCAGCCTCATTCATTTGGGGGGAAGACATCTCGCAAAAAAAAAAAAAAAATCAATGGCTGGACAACTTTTAAAAACATGGAGCAGACATTGCACATTACTGCTAACTTTTTAACTTATTTCTCCTTATAACGATACTGACGTCAATTTGTTTGAAACATTTGTCTTTCTCCAGGTTCTATTATTACATGACATTCCAAAGTTCTCTGAAATTTCAGTTATCTGCAAGATAATATAAAACTTAGAAAAACTGGTAAACCGTCGTAAAACCGATGTAACCGTAAGAGTTAAAAAGTCTTTTATAAATTAGATATGTGTAACATCGGAGACATTTTTGGTAGAAATATTTCCATAAATAACATCATTGATTTTCTGAAAGTTAGTAATGCTTAATCGGGGCTTATAATAATCTGACAGGCAGTTTATCCGCAAGCTAGTAATTATTATTGATTTCTGATTAGAGCTTCCAATAATTAACATCTATTATTACTTTTATTGTTGGTTAATATATTCAAAGGCAGAGTTTTTTTAATAAGCAACTATATTCGAATTTTAAGCAGTTCCACTATTATCAATTTTAAAACAAATTAAATACTAGTTAAACAAGAATCACTAATTGCACTTTACATCATTCGGACAGTTGTCTTCATCTGTATCGCCATACTCACGACCTTTCGGCCGTTGTGCGCTCCAGCTTTGTTCAGATGATGTACGTTCGAATTTCGAACCAAAACATTTATTTAGACCCAATGAATCGAGTTACTGAACAAGAGAGATAAGCGTTCTATACCTGGTCACAGCAGAGAGAAGAAAAACTTTGAGAATCGAGTTACTAAAAGGAATTAACTGACACTGAGATAGCCAAAAAGTAATGGCATGTAGAATTAGAACAATCTACACCCGTGGGTTAAATAAAGGGTTCAGAAATTCCAACGTATATCACTTGAAGAAGGCCGGAGCGCACGACGACCGAAAAGGCGTGAATATGGCAATAAAAAAAAAATCGGTAAATAGTTACAATACATCATCTAATATATAGACAGATGTACAAGAGTTACCAAATATGTGATTTTTATACTGACCGCGAGAATTTTTCTAGTTAAATTACGTTTAAGTAACTTTATTTATTAGACCGAAGCCGAGAAAAATGAAAGCAACTTCAGCACAAATTATTGAGCGAAAAAAATAACTAGTACTGATAGAATTCTAAATTGCTTATTAAAAAAACAATTGTGTAATTAACATTACGATTATTCTGCGTACCTAATCAAGAACCGTTTGAACTATTTGTTTTAGGAATGGCTTACTGTTGATTAAATAACTATTCTATTAAATATTCATTTAATGAAAATGGCTTCTTTTTTGGCTTTTTTAATCTTCTCGTATAATTTGTACAGCAGTCTGAAATAGTAATATCAATAATTTTATTCATAAACCACAGTCTTTTTAAACTACACACGGAAGATATTTATTTTTGAAGCGCAAAAGGGAATAATTATATCATCAACCGCCTTAAAAGTAAAATCTTTCCTTCCTGAAATACCTTTCGCTGAAATAAGGAAAATCTTTAAATGCTAAATGTCAGTCAACATAAAAAAAAAGCGGGGAGCTAAGAATCTCCTGACAAATGAAATCTAAGAAATTCCGAAGATGAAAATAAACCATTTTTATTTCATGTTGCTTTCTGTTGCCGCCATCTTGAAGACAATTTTAAAGTACATTACTTCCTTTTTTTTTTACCTTTTTTCGTTGGGTGAAGTGGTTCTAATCTGACAGGAAGGATTTCTTTAAGACATTATATGTTCTTTTAATTTCAAAGAAAATTGACTGTTTCTTTAAATAAAAAAAAAAAATGCTTGTGTTTTTAAGGTATCAAACTTGCAAACGAAATGTGGCCTTGAGATAATATTCCTAAATACTGCCATATGAAGATGACAAAAAGATTCTAAAAAAAAAAAAAACATCGAGAAAAGCTCTAAATAATGAGATATCGACAAAAACCTGTCCATGACAAAATATACAGAGTGTTTGTAGCGACTGCTATGTTTTTCCACGCCCACATTTTATTCGTCTGCGAGTGGCTAATAAATTAATACTGCCTTTCTATAGGACAATTTAGCCATCACAGTCGTTGCCTTGAATTTTTCGGTTTTCAACTTGCTTACTTGTTTCGTTAGTACAAATTTAGCGATTGGTCAATTTTGAACTAATCACATATTTTAGTGCAAAATCAACTTTTCCCGCGGTTTCGCTGAGAGCCTAAGACAAGTGTAACCTTGAAAGAGGCGACTTTTTCACAAGCCGTCAGTAGAGTCCAGTAAATTTCGCCTGTCAACACAAACCTATGACTAGGATTTCTCTAACACAACACTTTCTGATCAATTGTATTCTTGTGTTCTCTATTGTAACAGCAGACTTGTTCTAACATTGATTCCTGAACATTTCTCTCTCAAGAGAACTTTCTTTCGAACAATCAATGACAAATCAAAAATACAGTTAAAGGGGAGCAACTTATTTCCCTTAATCTATACATTGAATACAAATTATTGTATATTTTGTTCTTGTATGTTATTTCAATATATACTTGTTGATTCACATTTGGAGTTTTTTTGTTTTCTTGAATCATTAATAATACAAAAGATATATGCGCAAAGAACTTGCATAACAAGTTCAATTTACAATTAGCGTTTTATCTTTCTGAAGAAACAACAAGAAAAAAAACAGGACACGTGAAAATTTTGAGATCTAAATAAGATATTAATGAATTATTTGTCAAGATCACAACAACAATTCCTAAAATATTAAAGAACAATCAGTAGAATGCATACATATACACTTAGCTTGTTGGCGAATTAAAAAATAAATTAGTTAGATCTAAAACTGTTATCTGTATACACTTAAAGAAAAATACAGCAAACTTACGCACATCAACAATATGGCTTCCATCCGTCGAAATACAAAGAAAAAATGAATATCCCAGGATTCATCTCCATCTGAATAATTTGCATAAGTCGTAATAATACGTACACATACGAACATTGGCGAAAATTTACGATCATATTCGTCTTTCTTTTCTAAATTCCCATTCAAATTTACACTGAACTTACTTCAATACTGAGAATGGTGTTTGTGGAGAAAATATGGTGCTTGCTGTGTCATATAATTGTAATTTTTTTTTCGGTAAATGTGAAAATAATTGAATGATTGTGTGTAGCTAAGATAAATAATCGGTCAATGATTACCGTTCTTCTCCGTCACTTATTTTTAGGAATTGTACAAGATTTTTTTTATAAATATTAGAAAAATAAAAAATCTTGAACATCAGGCCCGTTGCCCGTCACTCGAAAATCATTCAGGCTACGCTCCACTATGGAAATGATATTAGTGTACAAACTATTACTTGCCAGGCACTAGCCCACCCCAGCACCCGACTTAAAGGTCTCTCTTAGAACATTTTACCGATCGGGCGACTGAATATGCTCCAATAGTGATGGGTAATACAAATGCAATACACAAGATTTAGGTTTTGGGGTTTGGTTCATAGAAGATCTTTAATAAACTTCTTCAGGTTAAAACTCTTTACAAGTTCACAGAAGGTAGCTGTTGCATTTTATTCAGATGTAATATATGCAAATAAATGGAACAAAACCTTTCGACACTTCAGATCTCAAAATAAATAGAAAAAAAATAGGTACTTCACGTAGGTTTATCTTTGATGCTGAACAGGATTTTTTACAAGTCTTTAAGTAATTTGAGATTTTATGCTTACTATGTCTTTCTTTATTATTATCACTTTTTATATGTCCATTATTTATCAATAATAATAATAATAGTAAAAAAGAAGAAAAACTACTTAGATGGGTGACTGCTGGAAAATACCAGGTGCTGCGGCTTGGATGTGCGGGTGATGTAATAAATAACGGCTCGTAATTGTTAATCGGAGAGCCGAGTTCCAATTCCAGTAGGGTTCGATATATTTACTTACGCGCAGATACCATTGGAAAAAGTATAAATCCGCTTCTTCTCCTCTCGGCTATAGGTTAATTAGTAAGATTAGTAATCATTAAAATCATTATTATCTCTCCCCAAAATTTTTATTATCTAAAAATATTTACTGGCTTTAAATAACCTGAAAAATGTTGATAAGCTATAGAAAACAGATCAATCAAATTGAATCTAAAGAAGAAGAAGAAACTACTGACACTTACATCTGTCATCATTTCTAATATATGTCACTGAATCCACACAGTTAATCAGCTAATCATTTTCTTTTTGATAGATCGGGAGGTATCGGTTTTTCTTCGGTGGAAGTAGTAAATGATGATCTAGTCAGAATAACAATACACTGAACTAAATGCGTATTGCTAAATAAAGTTTCTAATAGGCTCCATCACAGCAGCTAAATTGCAATATACTAGTCCCAATACTGAATCCATAACTTTATCTCGTTTTTTTTTATATACTAAATTATATTCTTTCTTTACAGTCCTTCTTTCAATCCATAGAAATCTAAGTTGATTATGAGTTGCAAGATTGAGAAATATCAGTCATTTGTCAGCCAGCTGGTTGACGCTTTAAGCTAAAGTCTTGAAACGGTTTCCCCACTTTGAGGAGGACGTTGTTGTTCCAATACGGGGCAGATCGACTCGACTAATTTCTGTCGAAATTTAATTGTACCATCTGTGAGAATACCGTTCCTTGTTTCGAGTTACAGGTATCATTATTTTGAAAGCTTCACTCTATTTCCAAACTCACCACGAAGGCGACAACGCGCACGTTACCTCTCAGATTATATGAAAACATATTCGATTCCCGTAAGACGGTGGAGTAATGTATAGCGGCTCCGACTGAGGAATCGAAGATCCGAGTTCGAATTCCAGTCAAATCCATTACATTCAATTAAATGCTAATACGCTGGGGAAAGGTATAAATCCCCTTCTCCCTTCTTCTTTTATGGGTAAATAGCAGGAGAGACTGGGTTCTCTAGCCTTGGATGGCAACTTGTTTACCGCAGAAAGAAATGGCAAACTACTGCGGGATAAATCTGCCTCGTCAGTCATGTATCGAAAGATACATAATCGCCTAAGCGTGTATCACGCATTGCACATAACTGACTGAAGTAACTGATCACTTTAGAAAATTCAGTTAAAGATTGGCTATAAACATTTAACAACTTAAAACGAGTAATGTTCTTTTCTTTCCTGTATCACTATGCCAACAAAATACTGAGAAATGAGTACATATTTTATGGCTAATCATTTTCAATCTATGACTTATTCTATCAAACAGTTGTCATAATTTATCATGACTCACAGGAGTCTATAAAATATTGTTCGTAGGACAAATATTTCAGCAGTCTTAAAAATGATTATTCATCTAGTCCTGCAACACATCTTTGTCGGTTGTTCCTTGTACAGAAAGTACTAAAAACTGAACTTTCTCCAGTCACGATGGGGCATTTCCAAAGAGGACTGCATACTTTGAACGTGTTTTGGTACTGAAGTCCACTCTCTATGTCAAGTGAAACTCATACATACGACCCCTTGCTAATGGGAATGGTATTGGTAAGATGAAACGTTTCCAAACAATGAAATTTTTGGCATTCATTGACCGAACAGCTAGTATTGTTTTCGGTTGAAATTTATAAAACCTTTCTAAGACATTTTTCTCGGGAAAATAAGTTTATCAAGTCTAGTAGCTGTTAGAATTCTTTTCAGTATTGTTGAGGCTTCTTTCCTAACCTTTTATTTGAAGTATTGTAGAATGTCAACGTTATGTCATTATTTTCTCTTCGAGTTACAGGTGCTATCCATTTTAATTGTTGCTGCTGTTGAAAGTCCTCAAGTGATGCGGTTTCTGTTATTTGGTACAGTTCTTTGTTTGTGATTCTGTAGCGCCAGTCCACAATGTTCAAGAGCCACAGGCTCCATTCGCTCATTTTTTACCATTCATCTTAGAAATCGGTTGTATGTCGCTGACAGTTTAGATATTTCTGAACGGGTTTCGTGTCATGCCTGGCATTCATATGAAAGTCTCGATTTGATGAGGCCATTTAACAACATGACTCGTGTCTACAAGCGCTGCTTATTCTACATCCAGTTTCCTTTTCTTCGGTACTTAATTTGTTATAACTGTGACCCATACGCCGAGGTATTCGAATATGCTGGAAAAATGGTAGGTTCATTCTACCGTTCCAGGGACTATCATTCTACCGTTCCAGGAACTATCTGACTCATTTTGCCATGCGTTGTAGTTACAAGAGTCAGGTTAGACCAAAATAGTATTGCTAGAGCTACTCAACCCTCGTTTTTCAGACTTGATAAAGTAAAGAACAGTTTTCACACTCTTGCGGTGGTGAGAGAGACTTATTCCCCTGCCTGCAACTTCTTTGCGACAGACAACATGTTACAAGCCTATCGTTACTTTACTGCTATTTTCATAGGAAACGCTCAAACGAGCTACATTCCTTAGTTCCACAAGTTCAGACTATAGCAACTACCTTTACATTCTACTTCCACAAAGTCGAATCACACTCAATTCTTCTCTCTTCTAAATGTAAGAACAAAGTTACAGTTTTTCCCCCCAAGAACTGCTACTTTTTGGAACGCTAACTTAATTTTAACTTATTCAAATCGAGAGTCAATCGTTATCTATCCTTCTTATCCTCTTAATATCATATCACACACGTCATTCAGCATAACTATTTGAACAGTGACCTCTACATTCGGTGAATTTGTTATATAAAAAGTACCGTTTAAAGGATGTTATATAAAGTTTAATTGACATTTTGAAAGAGGCCAGGGAGTCAAATTAAAGTTCCTGATAGGAAGCACTAGGGAAAATAGAGAAAAAAATCGCTCCGAGGCAAAAAAACAGGACATACAGGTGAAAATCGCGACTCAGTCTTAGAGTGATATCAGATAACGCCGAGTAATTGCGCAGCAAGCGAAGGAAGAATTTCGAAAATGAAAAATGTGCAGATATTGAAAATCTACAAAACATTTTTTTTTAATAATTTATTTCAAGCAAGGTAATAAAGCCACTAAGACGCAAACGGTCACTGAATGTTGTAGAATACGAGAAAATATACTATTAAGGAGAAAAGACAATAAAATTACAAGAATTAAGTAGATAGGAAATAACGACTGGCATTGCATTTATAGTTTTGATGATCAGCGTTTACTTTGAAACAAGAAGACGGAAGAGAGTTCCATAATCCAGAAGTGCAATAAAAGAAACAGTTAGCATAGAACTTATTGTTACATCTATCCATTTCAAGAGTAAAATGGTGAGACCTTTCTGCCAATCTGGTACTGACCTTAAATTCATAAAGTCTAGGTACCAAAGTTCATCACAACAGTTACCAATGAATGTATTTATAGGAAAAGGCACAGGGAAGCTATGTTATGTCGCTGGTTAAGTGACCGAAGCTGAGATGACAGGTCAGGACCAATAACATTGCATTTGGATTTTATCAAGAATCTCTAAATATATAGTATGAGCACCAGACCCGATGCGGCAGCAATATTCAATGCAACAGGTGGAGGAAAAATAAACAAATCAGTAAAAATAAAAGAAACAGGACAGAAAATATATTTATCATCGGTAGGCATGACCTTAAAATGTGCTCCGTAGACGAAACCGTTGTTGGTAGATTCAGAAGGAAAAAGTCAAAGCCATCATTAATTGTAATAAAGAGAATGCATGGTTGCCAATAAAAGCGACTGGCTGATGTGTGTTACATATTGGGATTATAAAAATCAAGCAGGTGCAAATATTTAACTATCCTGGTAGGATGCTGTTGTAACAAGAGTAACAAACATAAAACAAAAGCGTTTTGCCGATGAGACGGAAAGAAAAGGAAACAAGATAAGTCAATTTCAAATGAATTGTATTATCAATGTATCTATTGGATTGGATTAAATATAGAAAGTCACTTGTAGGCGAGGGAGATGACGGTTGTGAGCGATTAGGTCTGATTTCGCAGACAGGCGAGATATAGTTTTGTAAACGCCGCGCGTTGAAATTTACATCATAGCGGTTGGCCGAGCATCCGCTGTGAACGTCCTTGAGGGCGGAGTCCTTTTAAGTAGTCAAGTTGAATACATGACTCAGCATTTTAGTGATGTTTTAGCTTTAGCGGCAATGTTCGTGACTGGCTTTTTTTTATTGCGGGAATGGTCTGTGAACCGGATGCGATGCTCGGAGCCCCTACGCAGAAAACGACTTTCGTTATTTTTAATTTTGCTTTCGTAGCGTTCACATCCGGCCGACAAGTTTTGATGTAGAGTGAATCAGAAAGAGTTCTAATATGAAACGGTGCATAACAACACTAACAGTGAGACACAGATATCCGTAGACGAATAAGAATAGCGAAGTTTGCATTCCAGAAATTAAGCAAAGTATTTGAAGGTTTAAAGATGTCTTTAGAAACGAAGAGACCAGTGCTAGTAATCATCTCCTATATGGCAGTGAATACTGGACAATATCCACACATGAAAAAAAGATCACAAGGAATGTTAAAAATTATAGACGCAAAGTATGTGAGAAACGAGGAAATCTTAAATAGAATAATTATACTACTTTTATAAAGATCTCTTTCTGATTCCCAGATACGTTCAGTAGACATGTCGGCCGGATTTAAGCACTAAGAAAGTAAAACGCAAAATAAAAAAAAGAGTCGTCTTCAGCGGAGAGGTACCAAGCATCATAACCTGTCCACAAAAGAAGCCCCCTCAAAAATCTGAAATATAATAGCCAATCACGAACTTTGCTGCCGAAAAAAAAAGGATGAGCCTTCACCTGTTAAAGCTCAGATATAAAAATGCAGGCCTCGCCGACAACAAGTGGATCGACTCAAAGCTTCGACCTCATGACATGACTACCAGCCAATTCACAGAGTTCTAACAGCTACTAGTCTTGATAAACTTATTTTCCTGCGAAAAATGTCTTAAGAGAAAGATTTTATAAATTTCAACCGAAAACAATACTAGCTGTGTCGATTTCAACCTTGAAGATAGATAGATCAACCCCGCCAACGACACACCACTCATGCTTCCACATGGCTTCACTAATCAACTCCAGTCCTCTCTCCTGACTTCAACCATGACCTCGTTCAACCAACTCGCTACCTGCACCCGGCTTTACCTACAACACCTTTTAACCTAATCGCTTCCCTTACCAACAGCAATTAAAGAACCACAATTCAACAATTTTTCCCCCATTTCATAAAACCATGTATATCTTCTGATCAATACATGTCGTTGAAACTTTGAGTCTTGTTTGTTCGTTCCGTTGAAACCATACGCTCGTTATAACAAGAATATAAACTACAAAGTGACAGCTGTTATTGAGGAAAGAAGGATTAGAGAATTTAACACTCACAGAGCATATTGATGATAAGAGAAGCGATAGAAAACAACACGATTTGACAATTTTCAGTAAAGTTATGACAAAACAAGAACCACAATGAGAAAATTGGATCGTAAATGAGTAAGAATTAATTAGAAGAATAAAATACAGGAAATTGTAAGGTTGTAAAATATTCTAGTGGCATATTGGTCAACAGGAGTGCGATGTCTTTTAATATTGGTCAACAGGAGTGCGATGTCTTTTAATATTGGTCAACAGGAATGCGATGTCTTTTGCAAGTTGAACGTTTGACCCCAGTTAATAAAAATCGCCAGTTTTATAGCTTTTCTGAAGCACCAAAAGGCTTGACCCAAATCTCTTTTTATTTCGCTTCTGATTAGTGAAAAATTGTTTTTGAAACTACGGGGTGTGTTCTCTACTTGATCCATGTCTGAAAATACGTGTTCACCATCTGTAAAATCTTTGAGGCCATTGTCTGGATCCAATTTTTTAACCATTTTTCGCAAATTAAGCATATTTTTAACTTCTACAATTAATTTGCAAGTTCCTGGCTACAAAATCTGTTACAAAAAGAAGCCATCCACTTTATCCACTATACTTAGACTTCTCTGGTTTTTCGCTGCTTCTCAAACTTAAAAATACCCAGAAAGAAAAAAAAAAGATTTGTTGACCTCACTCATATCCAGCAACACATGATTACACGACTGAAAGTTAATCCAGTGTTGTGGAGCATTTTCGCAGTGGAGGGTTGTATTTGTACTAAGTCGGTCCTAAAATAGGTTCGACGTACAAAACGTTAGGAACTTGATATAATAAGTATTACGCAGAGTAATCTTGTTGTGGTCGCTGATACTTTCGTATTCGACTAACTGTCGACTGACCCTCGTTTCTCTTACTACTCCTACTTATATTAGGTGGGAGAGTCTATTAACTATAGAATGGGTGTGTTTCACCATAACATCCAGAAAATGAGTTTAAGAATGTTTCTATCAATGGCACGAAGTGCATAACTTCGCAACTTTGACAGGGAAAGCGGCTATTATTGTCCAGATAAGCAAACTTTGCTTTCACATGGTCATCCCAGATATTAAACTGTCACACCTCGTATAGTATCCATTCCAACAGAACGTAGGAAGAATTTTTCATCTTTAGGAGTTGATATGAGTAATTTTGCCGTCTTTGCTTTTGCTTCAGCAATTCGCAGCATTAGGCCTTTGTTTAACATTATATTCTATTGTTTCTTTTTATTTATAAAATACAGGTTATCTTCCTTTACTAGATAACGCCTACTGAGACCTAGATTTTATCTCCCGTTAGTAGATAACTCTTTCCAGACATATTTCATCTGATAATAATGGGTATAACACAAAATTAGGCGCGAAACAGATATTAGGCGCCAAGGCAGAAGCCGAGGTGATCCCGAACGGGACAGACGTGTTTTCCAGAACAGGCGATATTGGCAAACATGACTAATACAAGGACAAGCAGCTCATGGAAGCAGAATACGGACAGTTTCAGAAAAGTGTTTCATCTCTTTCAAATAGACGACATGGTTTGGATATCGTCCTCGATGTCTTGATTTTTAATTGCTAAAAGATTACCTTTTTAGCAACCCTCGATTTTCTTTCTCGTTATGTAATGTATTTCTTATATAGAGTATACTTTTACAATGTTCAGTTGTCTCATTTTGTTCATCAAGCAAAGACTCGATTTTTTTTTGGGGGGGGGTCGTTAAATTTCCCACATATTTTCATATTATGACATTTCTACCTTCTATTCTCATTTGATCAGCATTATTATGCAGTGGTATCAGTAACTTGTCAGTCAAAATCAATAAAAAAAATAAACTTCCAATAACTGTGGAAAATCTTACACTGCTGTTTACATATTTACAACACTATTTTCAGCAATGAAAGTGTGCTTATGTAACATTGCGTGTGGATTTCTAGGATAAGCTATTTACATTATTCGGACTATTGTTCTCATCTTTGTTGCCATACTTATTACAACGTTTCGGCCGTTGTACGCTCCGGCCTTCTTCAGGTGGTTGGAATCTCGAACCCTTTATCTCGCTCACTGGGGTAGACTGTTCTAGTTCCACATGCCATGTCTAATGGATGTCATCAGATATCTCCTGTTAATTCCCTTCTCCAAGTTCTCCACCGCCTTAACCAGGTATTGAACTCACACTCTTTAGGTCATGTCACTGGATCTAACGAAACGTTGTAATAAATATGGTGACAAAGATGAGGACAATAGTCCGAATAATGTAAATAGTGTACATAATACCTCATCTCAGAAATATAGAGAGATTCTGGGACAACGTTTATCATTATTTGCACTATTTACATTTATTATTGTCCTCATCTTATTGCTCACAAAGTTTCGACCGTTATGACAAAGGCCTTCATCAGGTCTGTATCAATCCACGTAACCCACAGATAATTCCGAATTGAATCCTTCATTTAATCTACGAGGGTAAACTATTCCTGTTCCACTGCCCATTGTCTAGTGATATCTCATCATGTTCTTATTTTTACTACTGCTTAGTTATTGCTCGTCCTGTTTTCACAAGTGAATATAACGAACCCAATTGGAATTGATACTCGACTCTCCGATTAATAATTCCGAGCCATTATCCATTACACCACCCACACATCCAACCTTACAGCACTTGGTATTCCCAAGAAGTCACCTACCTAAGTACTGATAAGGCTCGACGTTGCTTAACTGGTGATCGTACGGGAACCAATGTTTCAACGTAATGTGTCCGTAAGCTTCAATAGTTTGAATGTAAATAGTATAAATAATTTAACTTTACACATGGAAAATCGTCTTATTTGTAAATGTTCGTAGAAACAGACATGCGTCCGTTATGGACGAAGTTTATACATTTTGTAAATGTTATTACTCACAGCTGATAGGGAAGAAAAAGAAGCACACATTTAACTAAATATTGACTTAGTTTCAGCCGTCGGTGAATCTTTTGATCTTTAGCCATTTCGCGCCCGTCTTCCAGAAAAGGCAGGCTTATGGCCATGTCACGTTGAAAAACCTGTTCTCGTATAACCACCGAAGTTAAGCAACAATGAGTCAGGTTAGTATCAAGATGAGTGACTGCTTTGGAATACCAGGTGTTGTAAACTTGGATGTGCAGATGGTGTAAGGGATAACGGCTTGGAATTGAAAATCGAAGAGCTGAGTTCCAATTCCCGTTATGTACTTTATATTCACTTACACGAAAATACCCTGGGTAAAGGTACGAATCCACCTCTTCTCCCCCACCAGCTATGGGTTAATTAGTTGGATTTGTATCAGTAAATCATTATTATCTCCAATTAGTAAAAACCAACCAAGTTCTTTTATCATCATTTAATTGCAGTTAATTTCATCATTTATAGACAAAATATAATGTGGATGCTGTTCCCTGGGAAATAATTATTTACTTATAATATGTACTTAATTCATGTACTTAATAATTCTAGTTGAAGTTATAGAAATAATTTCTTAGCTTTGATTTAGTTTTAGTTAGTGATTCACGTTTTACATAAACTTACTAAAATTGCGTTAGATTCAGTTTCTGCTCATGTTGCGTGCTACCAATTTTTCATGTATATTGCCGAAATGATTCATTTATTGTGTTAATCTTGCCCGATCACTGAAGTTAAGCAACGTCAAGCCTGGCCAGTACCTAGATAAGTGACAGCTTGCGAATACCGGGTGCTGTAAGCTTAAGTGTGCAGGTGGTGTAAATGGATAATGGCCTGGAATTATTAATTGGAGAGCCGAGTTCGAATTTCCATTGGGTTCGTTAGACTTACGCGCAAATATCCGTGGGAAAGGTATGAATCCACCTTATCTCCTTTCATCAATGGGTTATTTAGTAATCCTTATATCAGTAAACCATTAATATCTATAAAAAAAATTAGAATCTTACAATTTTATTATATTTTCTGGTTTAAATAACTTGCAAAAGGTTGATAAGCCATAAAAACAAATCCAGGAAAGGGAGCCACTTGACGTAGATTTGTGTAGACGAACCAGCATCTGTGGGTTGACATATTTATCTGTTTTCAGTGGATGACAAATTTGAAACTTTTTGAATTTTCTCAGTTCAACAGCGATTGGTGAAAATGCTCTCTTTTTTTTTTACATCGTGATCTGTTTCCAAATACCTCTATTAATTTTAAGTTTTATTTTAGATGAGTTATTTTTTCTGGCTTTTTCCTGAAACTTACTTTGAGATATGTACGTATGTATTTCTTTAATCCTCTTTTTACGTAAATCTTTGATATACCTCTAACATGTGTAACAGATGTTAACGGCCTTAGGTTACAACTTTGTTGTTTTACTGAATAGAGATATTTTTTCTTTGCACTGGAAAGTGATATATATTTATGTAGTAGATTGTAGTGGACCCAGGAAGACTTTTATAGACTCAAGAGGACTTTTCGAATAGGACGGGGATTTGCTTTTTGAGTGATAAAAGGTTGTGAAGGCTTTCATTTCCGATGGAAGTACCATTAACTTTGTTGATATGTTTTCAATAATTATTTCCAGTTTATTTGTATAGATCACAACCTATCATCGTGATAAACTATAAAGAGCAAATAAAAACAATCAATAAACTGCATATACGTATCTTTTCAAAACTCATTCCCTTCAAAAGTCCCATCAACTAGTGTATTGCTATTACAAATACTATAAATATAAGAATGAGTATACTGGTACAAATAGCAAAACATCTACAGGATGACCCCCAATAATTACCAAAGAAGATTCACATTGCCAAAAGCTGAAGAAAAGAATGCAAGGATTCAATTTCTTTCAGCTACAGGATACCTCAAAGATATAACTGTAGTTTAAATAAGTCTGTATTGGTGCAACGTCACTTGTACAAATCACAATATTGCTGGTTCAATTCACCGTCCTCGCTTTCTTCACACGTCACTACATATAGCCAACGTTTCTGTCCCCTTTTTCACGGCTCCAGCACTCTTTTATCAGGCCAACACTGCAGTTCCCCATCCAATCAGCGTTTTTCGCTGTTATTCCCGGTTACACAGGCAAATTGCCTCCTCCAGTTCGACCAATCAGCACACGACTTGCTATTGGTGGAAGCATGCGAAACTGTACAAAAAACCCTCATCATTGCACATACTGCTGGACGGGAGAGTAATGCCATTTTCACGAAGCAAACTTGCTGATGTCACCTGCCGCACGTTAAGATAACACACTTATTTTCCTATACACCAGATGCAAGCCACTCTGGCTCGCTTGCTTCTACGGGGCTGTTTACCACAAGAACATATCTTGTTTCCCTCAGTTGGCGGAACTCTTCAGTGAACTACATGTTGCACTGAACGCAATCACAGCCTACAAATCCCCCAAAATTTACTTGACTATGAACAAACATATCTGATAACCAACAGATAAATTATCTACAAATACATGTTGCGGGATATTATTATTATTGGATAACTATTAGTCACCATTATGTTGCGGCAATCAACACTTTGGATTGGAAATATTTAGTCTCCTGGAAAATTTATCCCATATTGGCGGACTCAGTACGAGTCCAATTAAAAAGAGTAACACAAAATAATAAATGCAAAATTTTCCAAACTGAACACGATCCAGTGGGAGACACTTTACCCTACAACTGAAAGCCAGAACTAAAAAGCTGTGAAAGAGGTTAGAGAGAGAAATGCACGCCTTTTATAGGCTTAAGGAGCGCCCCCTAACAACGGTTTTTAGCAAAGTGGGATAACCTACATATCTCAAAATTTTTAATATGATTTTGCACACACATATGTACGAATAAGAACACATTTGCACACACATACACACACCTTCATTCCCCCGTTTTGAATTCTTTCTATCCCGTATTGCTAGTAATTTCATTCTTATGTCCTGTTCGAGAAAACTCCTACGGAATTCAAGATTTATTCACATAATATTTAGTTTATTTTATCATCAATCATCGTAAATTTGACTATGAAAACAAATTTCATTTTTCATGATTCCTTCAGCTTGCTTAATTGTTTCGCGACACACCAGTTTGTCGTGGCTCGTAATTTGCAAACAAATGCAGTGAACAATGGGTGATTACCCCCACCTTTCAGCCAGGGCGGCGGTTAGGTGTCGTTCTTTTCAGAACTATAAAATTAATAGGCATATGTAAGCTTCTTTTTCACTTTTGACCCGGAATGTAATAACAGGATTTTCTTCCTCCGGCAGGCTGTCTTCTTAATTTCAGCCAGCCACGCGGCACCTCACTCACTCACTCACACACACACACACACACACACACACACACACACACACACACACACACACACACACTGCAAAGCCGATAAATGGTTTTCTTCTGCTCTCAGCTGTCTGTTTACACACAAATAATTTTCCTCTTTTGGAATTATCTCCTTCTTTCTATCAAAATACGTGGAAAATTGCTTCACCTGCTGAAATTTATTTCTTTTGAAAATTTTGAATTGATTTATTCTAAAAGTTTTCGCCCTCATCTCCAACAACAAAATGGCGACCAATTTCGTCCAATACAAATAGTGGCATCCTTCAAAGAAAACTAAAATGTTGAAATAGCACGATAGACTAACTTGCCTTTAACAATAAAAAACACGAGCTTTTTTTTAAGTATGTCCGCAGACTGACAATGGTATTAGAACTACTTTCTTGGCAATTGCTTCTGACAAATGTAACTGACTGAAGATTTTAAACATTATTCTTCAAGAAACTACGCAAGGCAATCGATTCAGATTAAAAAAAAATATTCTTTAAATATTTGCTTTTAAAATAATACTGTCAGTTCTCAAAATACATGCACTCCAAAGCGGTGTCTACAAAATGTTGCCATGAGCAATTGATAAATACGATTGAACTCGTCCGCAACGACAACGAGTCCGATTTTAGGTGCAACAACTATTCACCGGGGATGCTTAGGAAAGCAATAGCGATTTGTCACCCGCTTAAGGAAACACTGGAGCAATTTATCGTCCTCTGAGGAAGCGGCTGATAACCAAGCGTTGTTTTTTTTTATCTATTTTACCAAAGCAATTGAATTGTCAGCGTTTTTATTTTAATCTTACACTTAACCGTTGAAGTAAATTTCCGAGAAAACAATAAGAAAATTAATGTCAGGCTCCAATAAAAGACATCCTTGCCCCGCTATAGAGCATTTAATTCATTTCTTATATATAAAAAAAAATAGGTGGGTAAAAAAATCACTACGACTTTTCTTAGTGTGCCCGAGAAACGGAGTCAAGACAATTTATGTTTGTTTTAACGTAAAGCTCACGCTCCTTGTCAGAGGAATTCTAGAAGGGAAAGCGGCCTTTAAGTTGGGGTTGTGAATAACAATTTCTACCCTAAAATTAGTACACATCATTTTCCTGGGAAGGTAAAGCAATTTTTTGGGGACAGGTATATCACGTTCCCACTGGATAAGTTTCTACTACTTTCTGGGAATTGATGCTTGGAATTGTTAGGATTGCAGCGCCAATGAGACAGATCGTCATACGTCTAGTTTAATTAATTACAAACGATAGAATACCAACTCGTGCAGACAAGTGACTCTCAAGGAGAAGGAAAGACAACTAAACCTTAGTGGAGATTGAAAATGAGCGAGAGGAACGCGCTTTATAACAGAAAAACGGACACAGAATGAAAGGACAATAACAAAAGAGATGGATTTTTTTTCTTTGCTTTTTTTAATTTACATACAATGTTTATCGACTTGGTAGTCTTTGGTTTGAGGTACTTAGGTGGTCTAGTTTGTCTAGTAGACCACCGTAGTCCGGTTGCGGGTACAGGATTCATTTTTATGATCTCTGTTGAGTTCTCGATGTCGATCAACTGGGCGGAATGGTGTTTGTCATTTCGTGGTATGTGAGGCAGTCAGATATCTCAGAGGGTATTGTGGAGCTTCTGTTGGTAGTGGTACTAAGCGTATTATGCTCATCATCTTCACTGGAGGCTTCATCGAATTGCAAGCGGAAACGATGTACGATTGAAAACATTGGAGACTTTTTAACACTCCGATTGTTCTACCTGATATGAAAACAGGCGGAGTTGCTTTCCCGCAAACTTTCTGATTTGCCACCATTCAGTGTTGTCCATGGAGCAAACAATATATCTATCGTGCCCCTGGGATTTATTTCCATCTGAGTAACCTAGCATAGGTGGGGTTTATGTCTCATATGGTTACTTGGTGCTTTAGTTTTCTCGCTTGGGAAATGATTTTCTTCGCGAGCTCTGTTTTTTTGCAAGGATAAGTGTTTCGTCACAGACACAGATTATGAAGTTGAACTCTAAGACACACATCCCACGAGAGGAAAGGCTGTTTAGACGTAAACAAGAGTTTAGGAGATAAGATGTCCACTCGGGTCCTGATGAAGAAGTTCTAATTCTACTTCTTGGATAGTACCCTCTGTGATTGTGTTTTTTAATGCTATTTCTGCGGCCGTTTTCTCGGTTGATACTTGATGGGGAGTGAATGTAATCCGGTGGGTCTGATGTGTGTTAGTGGGGCAAATGTACAATTGAGCTGTTCGGTAGGGAATTCGTGGAAAAGGTATTGCAAACCTGACCCACGTGTTCGTGTTTTTTAAGGGTTGTTGTAGGTCAAGAGTATTGAGAATGCGGACCTTACCGGCTACGTTTATAGCTATGGTGGGGTAACGCCATAGTTGGTTGATTTGTGCAGAGCAATCTGTGTGTGGTTCTACTGCGATTGTTGTGTCTTCTGTAAATCCGTTGGGTGTATTTAGTTCGATCTCTTCGCCGGGCCAAACTGTTTTGTAGGTTTCGCACACAAGGATGCTAGATGTGGTGAAGCGAGCTCTGTGACGGATATTTGTCGCCATATGGACAACTCCCGCCATTGCTGAATATTATTTAGTGCTTAGCAGGCCTGATGGTTATGTCATTGTTAGACATGAACGGTATTCCGCCAAGGAACTCGACGTCTAGATCTTTTACTATAAGGGCCTGAATTGATAAAGATCTGCCATTCTGTGAGAGTTCTAGGTACGTTTCACCGATGACTTCCATTGGTGTTACACCATTGGCCAAGAATACGATTTGTGTGGATGGTAGTATGGGGGCCACCATTAATTGAGCAACAGAATGTTTTATTTGGTTGATTTCGGTTCTTGTTTTGACGGTAGTTTTCTGTGGGTTATTCTTATAAAACATATATAGATATGGGAACCGTTTGCTCTGTACCCGACGTAAACAAAAGTTTTATGGGGTGTTTCATTATAGGATATGCTCGTTGAGAGTTCGTTGGGCGATTCGATGATGTCATCAATAGGGCCTTCCTCATAAATGGATGCTATTAAGCGTGCCTTCATTAGGAAGCGTTTATCATTATCGGACAGGCAAGGGCATGAGCTGTGGTAATAGTTAGTCTCAGTTCGTCTGACTTGTTTACAAAGGGAGCATTCCCTGGATTTCTGATGGCGTCGTATTGGACAGAGATGTCGTGTCAGGTTCTTGAATTTATTATATTGTGTCGCGTGTCAGTCTTGTGAGAATGTCGTAGACAATGAGCTGTTTGGGATGGATCGCATTATCCTGGCTTCTTGGGAGCTGATGATTTTTTACATACATTGACGGTATTCTTATTTTCAGCAATGATTCTTCAGCACACATTAAAGATATTGAAACTGTTATAAAAATCCTACATGATAACTATCTAAAAATTTCAATAGCAGAGTCAATAGTTGATGTAAAGTCAGTCGATTATTTGGCTTTGACGGTATTAGACCTACACAAAAAGAACATTAGTGCATTGCAGAATTTTCCCCTCCTAAAGACAGTAAGAATTTTCATCCTTTCTTGGGCACGGTAAATCTTTATAGAAGATTAATCCCAAACTTTGCAGATATAGCCATACTATTAACAGAAAACGCTACGTATAAGCAGTAATACAACATTTACATTAAATTACTTGGAATTGAAATCTTTTAATGATATTAAAAGCAGAATCAGTGAATTTCCGTCTTTAGCTCACCAACGGTCTAATTTTACTGAATATCTGTTGTTTATTGATAGCAGTAATTATGCAATTGGTGCAGCCCTACGTCAAATAGCAGAAGAAGCACCAATTTCAATAGGCTTCTCTCTAAAAACTTAACTCAAACTCAAACGACGTATTTGACTTTCGATAAGGAACTTTATGCAGCATATTCAGTTACGTTATATTTTTAAAATATTATCAAAGAAAAACAAGTTTTATTATTAACTTGTGGTGGAGACGTGCAAATTAACTATTTTGTCGGGTCATAAATGCCAGGAAAGTGAAAATGAAGGTTGCGTAGGTGAATTAGCTATTTCCGCACATATTTTAAACGTCTTCGTTCCACAGTATTGATAAAACATATATAGGACACAAACAACAAATCTCAGATAACAACAGCAATAAGAATATTTTTATATAACATAAAAATAAAATACACAAAAAATGTGTTGGTTGAAAATTTAGTGAATGAAAGATTTGGTTGGGGGATTTTAAATTTGCTTTTTAAACACTTAATGTTCAGTGTCACATTAGGTTGAGTTTACTGAATTGAATGTTTTGTCTTATATAGTATGTGAAATTTATTTATTTATTAGGTAAACTTGTTTAAACTGAATTTTAAACAGTTTGTAAAACAGTTTCTCAAATAAAATTCGTAATCTAAGAGTTTAGTAACAAAAGTTGTCTGCCTTTGACTATATGTTTTTTGTGTCAAAGTTTGCAAAAAATATCTGGAAGGTAGTTCATTCTTCAGTCGAGAATTAAACTTGATGAACAATAAATTCCGGTGTAAGAATGTTCTGTAGATTCAGTCAAAAATCAATACTGTGATTGAGAAGTTTTCAGTAAGTGATAAATGAATCCAGAAGAAGTTGGTGAGTGAGTGATTCAGTTGAATATTTTAACCTGAACTACAATGAAGTTGATTTATTTCGTGTTGAAGAAATTTGAAATTTGACTTCAAGTTATCAGCAAGAATCAAGATTGTTATCAGCAAGAATCTTCAATGATTGTTATCAGCAAGCAAGCCAGCAAGAATGGACTTATTTCAGCAATTGCTAGTCAGCAAAACTGCTCACTGACTAAGTTTTATCAGCTCGTTATCAGCATTGAATTTATTTGTTTTCCAGTCACGTAATAGGTTCAAGATTTAGAAATTTTATCAGGAATCAAGATTGTTATCAATTCACTTTTAAACACTTGTTACTGCGTGGGCGTTATTGCCATTTTTCATATATATTGATCAATCAGAAATAGTATTTCAGCAAAAAATTGTTATCAGCAAGAATCAAAAATCAATTTGGATCCACTTCGTGTTTGTTATGTAAAAAAAAGATTGTTATCAGCAAGAATCAAGATTGTTATCAGCAAGAATCAAGATTGTTATCAGAATCAAGATTGTTATCAAAGAATCAGCAAGAATCAAGATTGTTATCAGCAAGAATCAAGATTGTTATCAGCAAGAATCAAGATTGTTATCAGCAAGAATCAAGATTGTTATCAGCAAGAATCAAGATTGTTATCAAAGAATCAAGATTGTTATCAGCAAGAATCAAGATTGTTATCAGCAAGAATCAAGATTTGTTATCAGCAAGAATCAAGATTGTTATCAGCAAGAATCAAGATTGTTATCAGCAAGAATCAAGATTGTTATCAGAATCAAGAATCAAAGAATCAAGATTGTCAAGATATTATCAGCAAGAATCAAGATTGTTATCAGCAAGAATCAAGATTGTTATCAGCAAGAATCAAGAATTATCAAAGAATTTGTTATCAGCAAGAATCAAGATTGTTATCAGCAAGAATCAAGATTGTTATTCAAGATTGTTATCAGCAAGAATCAAGATTGTTATCAGCAAGAATCAAGATTGTTATCAGCAAGAATCAAGATTGTTATCAGATTGTTATCATCAAAGAATCAAGATTGTTATCAGCAAGAATCAAGATTGTTATCAGCAAGAATCAAGATTGTTATCAGCAAGAATCAAGATTGTTATCAGCAAGAATCAAGATTGTTATCAGCAAGAATTTGTTATCAATCAAGAATCAAGATTGTTATCAGCAAGAATCAAGATTGTTATCAGCAAGAATCAAGATTGTTATCAGCAAGAATCAAGATTGTTATCAGCAAGAATCAAGATTGTTATCAGCAAGAATCATTGTTATCAGCAAGAATCAAGATTGTTATCAGCAAGAATCAAGATTGTTATCAGCAAGAATCAAGATTGTTATCAGCAAGAATCAAGATTGTTATCAGCAAGAATCAAGATTGTTATCAGCAAATCAAATTGTTATCAAGATTGTTATCAGCAAGAATCAAGATTGTTATCAGCAAGAATCAAGATTGATTTTATCAGCAAGAATCAAGATTGTTATCAGCAAGAATCAAGATTGTTATCAGCAAGAATCAAGATTGTTATCAGCAAGAATCAAGATTGTTATCAGCAAGAATCAAGAATTTGTTATCAGAATCAAGAATCAAGATTGTTATCAGCAAGAATCAAGATTTGTTATCAGCAAGAATCAAGATTGTTATCAGCAAGAATCAAGATTGTTATCAGCAAGAATCAAGATTGTTATCAGAATCAAGAATCAAGATTTGTTATCAGCAAGAATCAAGAATCAAAGAATTTGTTATCAGCAAGAATCAAGATTGTTATCAGCAAGAATCAAGATTGTTATCAGCAAGAATCAAGATTGTTATCAGCAAGAATCAAGATTGTTATCAGCAAATCAAGATTGTTATCAAGATTGTTATCAGCAAGAATCAAGATTCAAGATTTTATCAGCAAGAATCAAGATTGTTATCAGCAAGAATCAAGATTGTTATCAGCAAGAATCAAGATTGTTATCAGCAAGAATCAAGATTGTTATCAGCAAGAATCAAGATTGTTATCAGCAAGAATCAAGATTGTTATCAGCAAGAATCAAGATTGTTATCAGCAAGAATCAAGATTGTTATCAGCAAGAATCAAGATTGTTATCAGCAAGAATCAAGAATCAAAGAATTTGTTATCAGCAAGAATCAAGATTGTTATCAGCAAGAATCAAGATTGTTATCAGCAAGAATCAAGATTGTTATCAGCAAGAATCAAGATTGTTATCAGCAAGAATCAAGATTGTTATCAGCAAGAATCAAGATTGTTATCAGCAAGAATCAAGATTGTTATCAAGCAAGAATCAAGATTGTTATCAGCAAGAATCAAGATTGTTATCAGCAAGAATCAAGATTGTTATCAGCAAGAATCAAGATTGTTATCAGCAAGAATCAAGATTGTTATCAGCAAGAATCAAGATTGTTATCAGCAAGAATCAAGATTGTTATCAGCAAGAATCAAGAATCAGCAAGAATCAAAGATTGTTATCAGAATCAAGAATCAAAGAATTTGTTATCAGCAAGAATTGTTATCAAGATTTGTTATCAGCAAGAATCAAGATTGTTATCAGCAAGAATCAAGAATCAAGAATTTGTTATCAGAATCAAGAATCAAGATTTGTTATCAGCAAGAATCAAGATTGTTATCAGAATCAAGAATCAAGATTGTTTGTTATCAGCAAGAATCAAGATTGTTATCAGCAAGAATCAAGATTGTTATCAGCAAGAATCAAGATTGTTATCAGCAAGAATCAAGATTGTTATCAGCAAGAATCAAGATTGTTATCAAGATTGTTATCAAGAAGCAAGAATAAATTGTTATCTCACAGCAAGAATCCAATTCCTTTGTTCCAATGAAATTCACAAGAATAAATCAGAATAGTATGATACAAGA
This sequence comes from Acanthosepion pharaonis, assembly GCA_903632075.3. Classification (NCBI taxonomy): domain Eukaryota; kingdom Metazoa; phylum Mollusca; class Cephalopoda; order Sepiida; family Sepiidae; genus Acanthosepion; species Acanthosepion pharaonis. The sequence goes on along the minus strand of CAHIKZ030000381.1, from coordinate 201,749 downwards.
AATTGATGTATAGAGGTTAAATTCTATAAACTTGACCAAGAATCAAGATTGTTATCAGCAAGAATGTTGGTGCATTCCATATTGTTATCAAACCATTGCTAAGAATCAGATTGATCAGCAAGAATCAGATATCCTCAAGATTGTTATCAGAATAATCATATTGTATATATATATATATCAAGATTGTTATCAGCAAGATATAGGCCCCATCAAAAGGAGATCAAAACGTTATAGCTGATTGTTTGTCATGACCTAACTTAGCAGTTATGGTAGATCTGTCTGATTTGCCAGCAATAGCTACTGCATAAATAAGTTACAAATTATTTCCAGACTTAACAAAATACAATTTTAATACTGATAATAATAGTCTCATGTACTGTGATAATGCTACCGATATTCCCAAACCAAATATACCTGGTAAATTACGAAAATCTATTTTAGATAATATTCACACAATATTACACCCAGGAAGTAAAACCTGGTGTAAACTTAGCAAAACAAGATTTTTTGACCTCATATGGATAAGACAAAAAAAAAAAAGAAAAAAAAAAGTGTAATGGCGAACTTGCCATAAAAGCAAAATTCAGAGACATACTAAATCTGCTAATCACCCTATTGAATTGCCTATTGAATAAAATCGGTCCACTCCTTGTTACTAGGAGACGTTATGAAACATATAATACTCCTTACAGATAATGTTAACCTGTATTGACGCACAACTAAGTGTATCAGATCAGAACCATTACCAGATATAACAACACGAACTGTGCCCAATGCATCTGTTCACGCGTGGTCCACACATTGGTGTTCCACTTCACGGGATAACTGATCATGTTACTCAGTTTAAGAACGAATTGTTTTCAGAAATAGCCTCAATAGATGGTTTCTGTAGATTGCTCACAACAAGGTACCATCCGCAGACGAACGTAATGATCGAACCTTCGCATAGAACAATTAAGACAGCATTAATAGCTAGAAAGGAATTGTGGCTGGACGGCTTTCCAATAATACTAATGGGTATCAATACTGCACTTAATTCTTCCAATACTTCACTCTTCTTTACATTTATAGGAACGCATATAATGATTCTTCAGTTGGTAGTAGATGATACTAAGGATAACATAGATCATCAGATGTTTCATAAAGAGTTACAACGTACCTGTCACTCCTTACATTCAACAAAGATTATAGATCTGTAAATAAACATCATTAATATATTCTTAACAAGCTTAAGACATGTAAAAGTGTATGGCTTAGTGCAGAGAGTTTGCAAGCCTCTGGAAACCCCTTACACTTTTAGCATCCCGCTACCACTTTCTTATCAATGTTGAATTTTATTCAGCTTCATACATATTTTCAGGAAATATCAGCTTCTAACTGGTCAATACGCACAAGTGGTCGTTGCAATCCACCCACGTACAAATATCTTTCCAGCACGTGACCAAGTCAAGTTTTCCGCCAAATTTTTGTAAGCCTGTCACGTGGTTACATCAGTTATAAATAGTAGACACGAGTTTGCTGCTTTCTTCTGTTTCCTTTTTCCTGCGAAGATGTGAACTTAAGGATTTCCGTCTCGATCACGTGCAGTCAGACGTTAAAAGCCTATTCACGCATGCACGGACGTACGAAATTTTCCAAGCTACATTACAAACATACGGAACATTTCCAAACAAGCAACAAGAACTTTTCCTTTTGAAGTACTTTTCTAAAGCTACAGTTTATTCAGCATTTTTCAGCTTTATAATTCATTCAACTTTTGTGAACTCAGATAAAAAAAATTAAATCAGTCAAAGGGACATAACATCAACAAAATATTAACTTTTACGCATGTATATCATTACAAAAAATAAATATAAATGTTTGCTGTTATAAAAACCATTTTTATTCTTTTGTCGGAGTTACCTCCTCCTTCAGTTTGTAACCCTTTCACCAGAGGTCTCTCTTTCCTGGCTATAAATAGCCAATGACCCTTCGCTTCGATCTCTCTTTTTACTTTTCAGGCTTGTGCACTAACGCACCGAGGTAAATTTCTCTTCTTCCTAGAGGATTTCAACTATCAACCTCAAAATGTAGTCCCTAACAAGAAATAGCGTGAAATCACGCTAAGCACAATACACACACGCTCGCACACACGGAATATTCCCACACACTTTGTCCTTTGTACTGTTTTCTTGTATTGTAACTTGTTATGAATATATATTTGTTGTGTATACATATATTATCGGTCTTGTTTTGTTTGCTTTCTTTTCCTTCTTCTTTGGACTTAACCAAGTCCAACCTTTTTATGTAGTTGGGCCGGCTAGCAGGAGAATCTGAACCTTACAGGCGTTTCGTCCACGTCTGTCTTCTCTCAACAAACCGTAACCGCCAACATAACAGCCACGGCCCTCTACAAATGGTGACCTGGACGTGATTTTTCCACTCCTGCTAAAAAACACACAAGACGATATATATGTACAAAAACAAACAATTTCTTATACACACACCTTCCCAAAAAGAGAGCCAGATAGGAAAAAAAATTGAGAAAAACTTCTTTTCGTACACTATCAACGAAAGAACAACAATTACTACTATTGAAGACGAACCTTTAGAACTCTTTACCCACTGGTCTATATTTGCTTGACCCTTTCTTTCTCTCGGCGACGTTTGACCTAATTTCACCCGGCAGACATGCTTAAGGCGGTACCAAACGGAAAACAACGCTATTTTCTACTAACACTGTTTTCTTCTGGACTGAAATAGAAAAAAGTGTGAACCAAACCACTGGACGACTCACTGTTCCATTATATACGATTGGTGATTCCAAACCATTGCAGACGACTCACTGTCTCATTTTCTAAACAACATTCGTGATTCCGACATGAAGCAACACTCAACTTACACCACGTGGCGATATCTTCACGCCACTGCTTGCTTCTCATTCTTCTCAAACACACGTGGACATTCTAGTCAACACAACTTCAACTGACTACACATCCACTCACATTGTGCTAAACATTGCACATATTTCAAATGTCCAATGCAGTCTTAAAAGGCAATTCACCGTCCTTCATCTCATTCTGCAATTACGCGACTCAAACAAACCGAGATTTTGCCAGAACGATACTCTATCGACAATACCAGCAAATTCTCTCAAACATGCATTCGACACTCGGTAGAAATTCAGCTCAGCTTCACGAATACGCTGCGTCTATTAACTTTAGTGCGCCGATGAAACCCACACGAACCACCTCGTTTTTCAAACCAACTACAAACAAGCCAGCAGACAGGTGCATAGATCGACACAACCAATTCAACGTGGAGCAAAAAAAAAGACAAATTTTGATAGCAACGCAGACCACTACCGACGCATTTTACAGGACGTGCCCAATTCTAACTCACTGAAATATAACACTGCACCCTGAGACAACACTACATTTCGTCGAATCACGAATCTCAACCACACTTCTGACACATTTTCTTTTCAGCCCACAAGAACAATATTCAGACTTTAACGAACCTTTTTTTTTATATATTAAAAAGTTTCATTTCCTTACAACCTTTTAATCTGGTGGGGGTATTGTCGGAGTTACCTCCTCCTTCAGTTTGTAACCCTTTCACCAGAGGTCTCTCTTTCCTGGCTATAAATAGCCAATGACCCTTCGCTTCGATCTCTCTTTTTTTTTACTTTTCAGGCTTGTGCACTAACGCACCGAGGTAAATTTCTCTTCTTCCTAGAGGATTTCAACTATCAACCTCAAAATGTAGTCCCTAACAAGAAATAGCGTGAAATCACGCTAAGCACAATACACACACGCTCGCACACACGGAATATTCCCACACACTTTGTCCTTTGTACTGTTTTCTTGTATTGTAACTTGTTATGAATATATATTTGTTGTGTATACATATATTATCGGTCTTGTTTTGTTTGCTTTCTTTTCCTTCTTCTTTGGACTTAACCAAGTCCAACCTTTTTATGTAGTTGGGCCGGCTAGCAGGAGAATCTGAACCTTACAGGCGTTTCGTCCACGTTTGTCTTCTCTCAACAAACCGTAACCGCCAACATAACAGCCACGGCCCTCTACACTTTCTTGCTGTTTCATATTTTGAGATATTTTATGTTAAATATAAATCGTGTGGTCATGTTAATAACAGACATCTACAAATGGTCCATTCTTATCAACTTACCTCAACACACTAGTCCCTTCCAAGTGTTTCATAGAACTGATAAATATTTTGCAATTAAAATGAACAATAAGATACAGCCAAAGGTACCAATAGATAGATTTAAAGCTACATGTTGAACCTAAAAGTGAGAAGCAAGTAATAAGTGAAAAGCAACATCATAGTGATGTTGTAATAATGGATAGAAAAAACAGACACAAACAGTAAGCCTCGTCATACCAAAGTAGGTAGAAAAGTTTCTTGGAAAAGAGACAGCCAATATCACTACTACTAGACTTCGCTACTAGGTGCAGAAATTTGTAATGAGATACAAAAGACCAAAGAAAAATAGCAATGAAAAATTATTATAAATATTCACGAGAATTAAAAAAAATGTCATGTGACCTGACGAGACACACACAAGACATCGTTAGATGGGAAAAATAATCTTTGTCTTTTTGCTCTGTGATGTTATAGAAACAGGACGCGCAAATTTCAGATAAGTACAAAATTCCTAATGTTTTTGGTACATAAGTTTCTGGGTTGTGTTGGGCTGTTGAGAGAGAGAGTGACGGTTGTTGAGTCAGTGTACTGGAGCGCATGGATTTTGTTAGCATCTCTCAAAGACTTAGTTACTAACGATATTCAGTCAAAATAAACCCCAAGGAGAAACAACGCCCATGCACGAGGAATGTCCATGGTGGCACAAAATTAAAACAGGCCAAGGTTTTTTTAAAATACGTGGGCTTGTAAACATTGTTTAAAGCCCTTTGTCTGGTATGAAAAATATGGTAGTGATAATGTCCCATTGAACCCGTATAAAGAGGGTTTGGGTCAGTGTTTACCTCAAAGACTTAGTTACTAACGATATTCAGAAAGAGAATCACGGCCCTGGGGCTCGGCGTAACCCATCCTTATAAAAGGGTTCTTCCCCACCCGAAAGCAGAGAGTTCAACCGATCAGCCAGTTCAGAATATGCTTTCAGATTTCAGTGTCACATTTTTCTTCCTCTGTTCAAAGATTTCCTAGATATTTAAATTTTTGTACTTGCTTGATTTTGGTATATCCAATTCATTGTCCACATCTTGAGCTATTCCTATTGCTGACAATAATACATTATAACTTTTTACAATTGATGATTAGTCCTGTCTTCTCACTTTCTTTTACTACTGTAAGGATACAGAAGGTGCTTATCTCCCTTTGCTGGAGATACTCACATGGGCCACATGATGGCCACTTCATGAAATCATTTCATACAGTGAACAAAGCAGCAGTCATTTTCCAGTTCATGGACAGCAACCAAATGAGAAGGCTTAAATTTGCCTACCCGCATTTAAATCTGGAGTCCTCAAAATGGCTTCTTCAGGTCAGGAGCATCTCCAAATTATATGTAAGACCTTTTCTTTTTGTTCCTTTGTGATATATAGTTCTCCACATGGGGCATATGTACATATATATATATATATATATATATATATATATATATATATATATATTTTTGTGTATATCATTGTATATAAAAGTATCTTTGAGAACAAAGCATGTTTGTCATTCTTTTTCTTTCAGCTATTCTATCATGTCCATGAGCTATGGCGTTGTTATATCATGGATATAACAATATCCACAATGGGAGAAATGTAAAAGGGAAAATAAATCTTTCTTCCAAGCCTTCTCATTACACTATCTTCTATAGGAGTTCGTGTAGTTTACTTTCATGTCTCCTATTAACACTGCGTCATGTCTCCTATTAACACTGCGTCGTATTTTATGTTGTTAAGATTGTGGCTACCTTTAATGAATCCTAGTAATACTTCTAATTCTCTCAGGTTTGCTTCACTGTAAATGTTGTATAAGTCCAGTGAGAAAACATATCCTTTTCTTACATCCCTTTTAATTTTTGTGTATTTACTGAATTCATTTTCTATCTTTATGCAGGCAGTTTGCTTCCATCATAAGTTCTGGATTATTCTAATATCCTTCCCAAATAAATCAAGTGTACACAAAAGTTTAATTTTTCATTTTTGTATTCAGTTTCTTCTTTGAAAGAAAGAAAGAAATATGAAAAAATAAGTTAACTTCTTCACACGCATAATATATTAATATAAAAAATAAATCAACAATAAAGAATAAAAATGTAATATCTCCAAGAAAATTCTTAAAGAGATGAACACAAGGAAAAGATGAGATGTAAATTAGTGTATGATCAAAGTATTATGAAAGACATCTATTTTACATACTGCATCTATAAAACAGAATGGCATAAATGCAAGAGAAGTAAGTTTAGCACAGAAAATGTCATATATTCATCTTAGTCTTATGAAAATACATATGGAAGTATATTTTAATGACTAAAGTGAACTGAACTTAAATGACATAAGTACTTATTTCCATCTTTTCACTCGATATCAAAATAGAATTAGTTTCTCTCAAGGTATATATTCCTTCTCATTCCTGATATATTTTAATCACTTTAATTATCTGAACTACCTTTCCCCTTGGTGATATCCAGATTATTATGGTTATATTCATTGATATTGTTTCTCTTCTTGCTATGATTAATTATAATCAATATCATTACACTGATATGCTCTTTCAACTGCTGTAGTTAATTACTGCAGAAATTACTGTTAATGGTACTATTCACATTATTTATTATTACTGTTCATATTTTTTTAATATCCTCAATTTGTGACATTCTCTTCATTTCTACTATAACAAATAACTGCTAGAAAAAGCAGTAGCAGTAATCATATGCAATTACAATTATTTTCATCAGCATCATATCCATAGTATCTTTACTAATATATTTAATCCAACAATTACACTAATGCATCTGTTCAAGGGCAAATTCTGACATTTTTTTTTCACTGTGAAGATTAAATTATTTTTGAATGTGAGTGAGTCTAAAATTTGCTTAGTTCTGTAAACTTTTCATAAGAGTATGCTGCTGAAATGATTCTCTTTCAGTTCACAGCTTGCTTTGAAGAGTCAAAAGTCTTCAGCATGAAGGTGTTTTTTTTTCTTTTTTCAGAAAACTAAGTCACCTTGTTCTAACTGAAGTTATTTCAAAGAAAAAATCTTTGCATGTCTCTAACTTCGGATAAAGCTAAAATAATCCATGCATGATATTCTGTTCTCAAAAGAGTGATAATTAGAGTGAAGTGAATTTAGTGGAACATTTATCATTTTTAATGGATTTTATGGTCTTAAGTGAAAGGCCACTAGCATTTGCATACTTGGTGTATATCCATGAAGTTTGACATATAAGGCTTGTTGAAATGAGATTTTTGGAAATTTGGATGACAGAATAGAACTTTTTCTATTTTGTGACATCAAGTGACACTAATGAACCACAAATCACATCTTATTTTGTGACATCAAGTGACATCAACATACTATAAATAAAAAAAAATCTATTTAACTATTACATTATTTGACTTTTAGTATTCAAAAAGCTCAATAAATATAAATGTATTGTTAATGTTGGGTTAGATAATTTCCTTTCTTTAGTGTATAAGGAAGAAAATTTATTTTGTATGCATTCAACATGTAGTCCCTGAAATCATATACTTTGGGTTATTGAGCTGATTTGAAAATAATAAAGAGAAGTTGTGCACAAAAGAATTTAATTGAGAAAGTTATTTCTTACTGATTCACCCATCAATTCAGTCAGTTTCTTTTGATTCTGGGTTATATCTCATCCTTTAAAGCAACAACTGTTTTATCATTTCACCCCAAACAAGGCAATAGGATGCAAGGAGTGAAAGAAACAGAGAGGACAATAAAAAGAACAGGATTCAACTAGGCAGAAAATGAAAACATTGCATTTAAATTTTTGAAGGATTTAGTTGACAAGAAAGCAAAAAGCTGGAAGAGAGTTCTACAAGCAAGAATTGTGAGAGAAGAAACTGTCAACATAGAACTTATGGCTACAAGTGGTAATTTCAACAGTGAAATTATGAGACCTCACTGCCAATCTAGTTACCAATGAGGAAAACTCCACAGAACAATTAACATGAAAATATTTATAGAAGAAGCAAATGGAAGCTATATTTCAGTGCTGGGAAAAGAAGTGAAAGTGAGATGTCAGATTAGGACTGATAATATTGCCAATTCTTTGGATTTGGTAAATAATCTCTAGGCAAATAGCAGAAGCACTAGACTAGATATGGCAGTTATATTTTATGTGTGTACGAATAAGCTTATATGGCAGTGAATACTGGACAATCTCCTTATAGATGAGGCAGCAGAAATATGGTTCTATATAAGTGTACTGAAAATTCCATGGATTGTTTGAGTAAGCAACAAGTAAGTCTTAAAGAAAATGGCAACAGTATAAACACTTATATTCAGAATCAGAAAGAGATAGCTGAAATTTCTTGGACCCATAATAAGGAAGAAGGAAGGTCATGAAAAACTTAAACCTCACAAAGAATATCAAGGGCAAGAGAGATAGAGAAGGCAGCAAGCCACTTCCTGACAAGCTTGTGTGCATAGATGGCATATCAGTAGGTAGGAGCTTTAGCAAAGCAAGAAAACTGTTAAGAGCCAAACAAGTTAGAAAGTTCTGAAGAGCCACGATAGCCTATGTCCTGATGGGACATGGCACATAAAAGCAGAAAAAGCAGCTGGACAATTTTTCTTCCATGTGCTTATGGCTATATAATGTTGAAACACCAGTTCTCAGATGTCCGCTGATGTTAAGCAACCTCGTACATGGTCAGTACTCAGGAACTAGATTGGGAATACCAGGTGCTCTATGCTTGGAATTGCTGGTGGTGTAATGGAGAATGACTTTGAATTGGAAATCAGAGAACCGAGTTCCAATTCCAGTAAGGTAATTATATTCACTGATGTGTAAATACCATTGGGAAAGGTATGAATCTATCTCTTCTCCCACCAGCTATTGGTTATTTAGTAGAACTTGTATCAGTAAAAATCATTATTATCTCCAAAAACTTTTACAGACATAAAATATTTTCAGACTTTAAATTATCTGCAAAATGTTGGTAAGTCATAAAAAATGAATTACAGTTAAAAAATAAATTCTTCCTTGTGTGTAGAGTTGGAGATTGTTACAACCCAAAATGTTTTTTTCGTTTTTTTTTTTTAGCAGGGGGATCAGATGATTTTATAGAAGAAAATCCTGTCTCTTGTTGAGCTACTTGTTTTCTCCTCATTTTTAATCCAGAATAATGATCATATTTAACAGCAACAAATGCAACTTCTACTAATCATAAAATAAAGCAACCAACTAATTCTAAATCTCTGTAAAAACAGCAATCACAGAATGAAGAGTAAATATCAGCAAAGACCTACTGAAGCAAACTTCAACATGAAGTTTGGAGATTAAGTGGGATGACATCTACAAGTGTTAAGTGAAGTGAACCAGTCAATAGTCAGTCAAATTCCAGTATTCCTCACAGATAATAGATGCACATGATAACTTGATAATGATCTCAATGAATCTTTATTAGTGACCATTAATCAGCATAATAACTTCTCATCACAGATTGCAGTCATTTTTCTTTTCTTTACTTGTTTTTTATTCATAATCACTTATGCAAATGGGTAGGTTCTTATATATGAGACCTGAGATAATTGTTACATGATAAACTTTCTTTTCAGATTCTCATGTCAGACATGATCTTAGTGACTATTAACTCAGTTACTAAGCCAATTGCTTCCCTGTGCTGTTCTAAACAACTTTTCTCACCCAAATGTATCTTGGCAACTTTATAAATTTAACATAAATCCATGCACAGAATGCGCTCTACTGCTATGTTTCTAGGAAATCTTGACAAAATCCAAAAAAGAATCTGCAATGTTATCAGTTCTAACCAGGCATCTTGGCTTTAATTACTTTCCTGGAATGTAACTACCCTGTACCTTTTCTATAAATATTTTCATGGCAATTGTTCTAGTAATCTGTCCTATTTGGTACACCAACTTTACAAATTTAAGCAGAGTACTATCAAAGATATATTACAAAACTAAGCAGACCATTAAGAGACAGAAACTGTTTCTAATGAAGTTTTCTATATTCTTTCTATATAGGCTTCAATTCCACCTAAATTATTTTGTAGGGACCAAAAGTAATATTAAAACAGGTTATATTCTTCTCTAAATTCAGTACTGAAGTGTTTATGTAGTAAAATATGATAAGAGTGTGTTGAGGCTGGTGGAAACACCTAACCATTTGCTCTACCCAGAACTACAGGGTAACATGCAGAGTAAGGAAAGAGACTGGAGGAAACAAAAACAACAGTGTCACAGAAATCTCAGCATATCAAATGGTATGCAAATTGAAGAGCAAAATGTCCAAGGGACCGAATTCACAAAGAACTAAGTCCTGCCAATGGCCCACTGCTGGTTTTCCCATCACTTTTATTGACAGGAGACAGTTGACAAAAACTGGATCTAGAAAAGTTGCAAACAGACATGGATCTGAATATGCCAAGCTGTTCTACTGCTAACAGGAAAAACCCAGATGTAACTGATGTTGTGAAACATGTCCACACATGAAACAAGTCCTCTTTTGCGTTTGTACTGAGGCACAATTGCCAGTTTTCCAGGTATATTCAACATATATATGACATCAGTCGATAGATGGAAGAAATGAAAACTCTACAGTTTAGACATTATTGAGCTTTCCAATAAATTAAGAAACAATCTAAAATAAATTAGCCAGGAAAGATTCTAAATGTGACTGTGTTTGTTTTTACATAAGTTAATGGTTATGGTAATATTTGCCGTTTCCTTATTAGGAAACATTAGGCAATTGTTGACCAAGCAGCCATTACAACAGTCATTTGAAATTTATAGAAACTTTCTCTTAAAAAATTTTTTCAGAAAAATAGTTTTCTGAAGTCCAGTAGCCGCTCGCTCACTCTCTCTCTCTCTCTCTCTCTTCAGTATTGATGGGTGTTTCCTTCCTAACCATTTATCTGGAGTAGTGTGGAATGTCAACATCATGATTGTGCCATTATTTTCTATGAGTTACATATGATATCCACTTCTGCTGTTAAAAGTCCTCAAGTATTGAACGTTTCTCTTATCTTTGTGATTCTCTAGCACCAATCAATGAAAGTAATAAAAAAAGTTTTGTTACTGTTAAGATTTCAGCTGAAAAACAAAAATGGGGGTAAAAAGCTTAACACATTTTAAATCCTCTTTCACCAGAGATCTATCAAGGACTGAAAATAGGTGTGCAGCAAATAAAATAAGGCATATCAAAGACAGGATGCTATATATATATATATTCATATTCATACATGTTTCATTAAATTAATATAGACAAATGTTGTCTATTTATTTTATGTAAATTCTTTTCATAACGTCTGATAAGCTTAATAACATTATCATTAAACGAAGAAAGAAAATCACAATATTTATCCATATTTTTTAATCCAAACTAAGCTTTCGGCTTACATAAGCCATTATCAAAGATGACAATTACTGTACAATATATTAAGCAATACACGGACTAGAATGTGATGATAGTCTTTTTCTGTTTACATGGATGATTTCCAAGCATCGATAAACACGTGCATATAAGACGCTGGAAGCGAACATCGCACCGCAGCTCATGACGTCACACATGACCACGCGTGAGTGAATTCGAGAAGTATTAAGTATAGGAAGCCGTTGGTATAAACCAATGGCTTCTGTTACCAATTATAGACATTTAAGGATATTTGTGGAGATTTCATAGTTTATTTTGTTCAGGTTAGGTTTCAACTGTTTTATGTATAGCTTCAAGAATTTTTAGTTTTTGTTTATTGTTTTCATGTTTAAGCATAATTGTGTTTTCGACAAGGATTTTACAGAACTGTGTGTGCAGCCAGGCATGTTGTTTTAAATGCCTAAAAATGTTAGAGTTTTCATTCAAATGTGGTGTCAAGCGTCGTGAAAGCGAGTTTGTGGTGTGACCAACATAAATATTATTTAATTCATTGGAGATACAATCTCCCAAAGGGCACTTGAATTTGTAAACTATGTTGTTTTTTTTGCAAATCGCTAACCGGGGGAGAAGAATCATTGCGAATAATTAAGTTGGATTTAGTGTAGTATATGATTAACTTAATTTTTTTGCTAGGATCTTTAGTATTTACTAAATTTTTTAGTATATTTTCATCTTGTTTATAATTAGTATGCATTTGATTATGATATAGGAGATTAATATGTTTGAGATTAGTAGAAGCAGTATTATGTACTATTTGCTTAGTACTGAAATTTCTAAGAAAGCATCTTATTTGTTCATCAACTATATATTTTGAAAAGCTATTATTAAGTGTTTGTTTTATATTCTTTAGTTCACTGTAAAAATCTGTTTTGTGGATGAATTAGTTTCTGCACGATGTATTAGATTCTTTATAATTGCTATTTTGTACTAATATGGGCATTCGCTCTTGTTAAGTGTACATGAATTTATGCGTGTAGGTTTTTTTGTATAGCGAAATAGTAAATTTGTTATTATTTGTGTTTATCAATATGTCAAGGAATGGAATTTTATTAGTATTGAGTTCATATGTGAATTTAAGGATAGAATTATTTTGGAAACGTTTTTGAAGTTAAAGTATTTCATCTGTATTTTTAACTAACATAAGAATATCATCAACGTATCTTAGGTAGATGGATGGTTTTAAAATCTGTAAATATCTTATTTTCGAGGTTCGACATGTAGAAATTACTAAATGTTGGACCCAGTACTGAACCCATGGAGACACCATCACCATATTATGATCGAAGAAAGGGACTTCAGTAGTACAAGCTAATAGTATTTTCCGTAATATATTAATTAGGATTAATTTTAAGTGGGGGTAAAGATGAGTTACTGTATATATTTCTTATAATTGTGTCAATAGTTTCACTAACAGGGGCATTGATAAATAAGTTTTCAACATTAAGTGAAGCTATGATTTCATTGTCGGGTTTTTCACTTTTTAGCATTTGGATTACTTATAATGATGTTGACTTAACACTATAATTACTCGGAAGGTAAGGAGTAATGAGTTGTTTAATGTATTTTGTTAGATGATATACAGGAGTTGGAATTTGCGATATGATAGGACGGAGAGGATAGTTAGGTTTATGTGTTTTTATAGTGCCGTATATGTAACTAGGTCTATCTATAATCACCAACTATTTTAGGGAGTTTTAAAGAGTTCTGTTCAGTATTATTAGCATTAATAAGTTTATTAAGCTTTGATTTTAGTTAGTTGGTCGGGTTCTTGTTAAGTTTTTTAAACTTTATGTGATCATGGAGTATGTGGTCAAGTTTTTTTGTTGTAATCCAATTTCTTTAGGATGACGAAAATGTTGGTCTTATCAGCTTTTTTTACAATAATGCCAGGGTGGCTGCGTAGTTTTTGTGCTGCAATTTTTAGTTGTACTGAAAGTATTTTTGAGGAGTTTCTGCTTTTATCATGCCGATCCTTGAATAAAGTCAATTGTACTTACGGTATATATGGCAGTTAGGTCCAAGGTTAAGTAATTCTTTTTGGTGCTTAGTTAGTTCATAGTTGGAAAGGTTCCGTTAATGTCAGTTTTGTTAGGAAGAGTGATATTACCTTTGTATAATGTATTCAGTTTTTTTTTATAATTTTAAATCCGTGTTGAGCTTCATATTTGTTGGTAATTTCCATGAGTCTATGCTTAATTTCCTCCAGTTGGTCCAGAGTAGTTATATCCTTTAGTTTATCGTAGATGTCCTGTTTGTTGCTGTTAAGGGTGTTCAATTTTTCCTTGGCTATTTCAATTTCCCTTTTCAGAAGGCTACATTTATAATTCCAAGTGTTGATAGTGTTGTGGGCTGCTGGATCATGTAATTTAAATTGTGTGTATTTAGGCAACATTTTTTTATTCATACATGTTTCATTAAATAATAATAAACTATATGTATTAAGCTCTTCCAGCCTTCCTTCTATAAGCAAAAGGAATAAGTTTAAGGTCCAAATGACCGTTGATTATATATATACATATAACTATGAACCTAAAGAGCCAGGCAAATCTACCTAGGTTTCACCTACACGGACCGTCAGGTCCTTAGGTTCATAGTTAGATTTGTTAGTGTATTGAGCACTTTGCTTAGTTATTTTTACTTTACTCATGTTGGAGGTTTTTTTTCTTTGGACTCTGAGCTAGGATTCTGGACGATTTTTTTCGCCTGAATTACATGTTCTTAGTTCTTTCTTTTTTTTATTCCTTATTTTTCCTTGGGTATTGGTTTGTTTATTTACAAGCCAATACACCTAAGGTTTTTCCGGACGAGTATAATTACTTATATTTATAAGATATATATATATATATATATATATATATATATATATATATATATATATATATATATATATATATTTAGATAGATAGATAGATAGATAGATAGATAGATAAAGTAAGTAGACAAAAATTGTTCTGAATTTTAATTTTATTCAAGAAATAATTCCCTTGCATTTTGCATGATGCCTATTAGGAATTTTGTCTTTGTCACTCATTACTTAAATTATTGCTTGCTTGAATTAAAATGATTTCCGATGATAGGAAATATTTTCAAAAGTAGAAAAACAAATCAAGAGAAAATAAATTACAAAGTATAATTGTTTCAAACAGTTAAAAAGCTTGTAAAAAACTACCATAAAAGAAATATGTATAAATTTGAATAACATATCAAGATTTCATCAGAAGACAATTTCAATGTTTTCACAATTTTTCAAACATCATATAAGCTATTATCAGTCATAGCATAAAGTGTAAATGTAAAATTGCATTTACTTGTAAGATCTAAGTACAGTATTAAGAAATAAATGTATTATATAACTGGAATTTATGACACCATCAAAATTACTTGGCTTGTTATTTGAATAAATTGGAATTAATAATTAAAGTAAAAAATATTTCTTTGACATAATTAAATAATAAAAATCAATACTTATTCTTGCCTTATACCATGATTAATTTCTGTCAAGAAAAAAACAGACTTCTATCTCAAGAGAAGGGTAGACAATAGTTAGCCAAATAGTCAAATTTAAAGAGATCTATAATTTTACTGTGGCTAATACACATCAAAAACATTACTTTACCTCCCCAATGTTGTCTTTTTATTAATGTTAGTTGATTGTTTCCATGTGAGATACACTATCTTGGAAATCCATCAGGTTTATCCAATGTAGTCCTACATTCATCAGTAAAATATTTCATCTGTTTCTGCATGGCTTGCAGTGTTTCAGGTTCTATTCAGTGTAAACCATCAAAACCTCTGTATGTAAGATTATTTTTACATACATTTATTATCACTGGAAATTTTACAGTCATGAATAGACAATGCCAAATATAAACTTAAGAAGTGTTATTAAGTAAAACTGAATTGTTAGTAATTAAACAGCCTTTTATACAGAATGTGTTAGTATTGAAATGGGTAGGGTGGGATTGGCTCATAATTATCACACTTACTATCAAAAGAATATTCCAAGTTTTACAGCTAATAGACTATATGCTGAGTCATCAATTATTAAACAGATGAACAATGTTTATGTTAAAAGCTTATTTGTGTTAAATGTGTAAATAATACAAAATACAGAAGAAATATTGGTGAAATGCTAGCATTTACAATCAATTCACAAAATAAGTGAAAGTAGAAGCTACACATTCTTTTCATTTGTTTTGCTCTATCCAAAGTCACAGGCAATACCAATATATAATAATCCGATATTGAAATAAAAATAAAAAAGATATGAAGCTATCATATACTTCTTACTATACAAGTTAGTGGTAACTGTGTTAAAACAAATTCTTTTAAACCTGCAATATTTTTTTTTAAAATCATGTAGAATTTGAAGACTATTTGGCAGTCGAGGCAGTTCTGTCTATGTTTTTGTAAAGTCATGTAGAATTTGAAGACTATTTGGCAGTCTAGGCTGTTCTGTCTATGTTTTTGTAAATTCATATAGAATTTGAAGACTATTTGGCAGTCTAGGCTGTTCTGTCTATGTTTTTGTAAATTCATGTAGAATTTGAAGACTATTTGACTAGGCTTTCTGTCTATGTTTTTTGTAGTCATGTAGAATTTAAAGACTGTTCTGTTCTATGTTTTTTGTAAAGTCATGTAGAATTTTTGAAGACTATTTGGCAGTCTAGGGCTGTTCTGTCTATGTTTTTGTAAAATGTAGAATTTGAAGACATTTGGCAGTCTAGGCTGTTCTGTCTATGTTTTGTAAAGTCATTTTGAAGACTATTTGGCAGTCTAGGCTGTTCTGTCTATGTTTTTGTAAAGTCATGTAGAATTTGAAGACTATTTGGCAGTCTAGGCTGTTCTGTCTATGTTTTTGTAAAGTCATGTAGAATTTGAAGACTATTTCATGCAGTCTGGCAGTCTCTGTTCTATGTTTTTGCTGAATTTGAAGACTATTTGTGTTCTGTCTATGTTTTTGTAAAGTCATGTAGAATTTGAAGACTATTTGGCAGTCTAGGCTGTTCTGTCTATGTTTTTTGTAAAGTCATGTAGAATTTGAAGACTATTTGGCAGTCTAGGCTGTTCTGTCTATGTTTTGTAAATTCATATAGAATTTGAAGACTATTTGGCAGTCTAGGCTGTTCTGTCTATGTTTTGTAAAGTCATGTAGAATTTGAAGACTATTTGGCAGTCTAGGCTGTTCTGTCTATGTTTTTTGTAAATTCATATAGAATTTGAAGACTATTTGGCAGTCTAGGCTGTTCTGTCTATGTTTGTAAAGTCATATAGAATTTGAAGACTATTTGGCAGTCAGGCAGTCTAGGCTGTTCTGTCTATGTTTTTGTAAAGTCATGTAGAATTTGAAGACTATTTGGCAGTCTAGGCTGTTCTGTCTATGTTTTTGTAAAGTCATGTAGAATTTGAAGACTATTTGGCAGTCTAGGCTGTTCTGTCTATGTTTTTGTAAATTCATATAGAATTTGAAGACTATTTGGCAGTCTAGGCTGTTCTGTCTATGTTTTTGTAAAGTCATGTAGAATTTGAAGACTATTTGGCAGTCTGTTCTGTCTATGTTTTGGCTGTTTTGAAGACTGTCTATGTTTTTGTTTTGTAAAGTCATGTAGAATTTGAAGACTATTTGGCAGTCTAGGCTGTTCTGTCTATGTTTTTAAATTCAAGAATTTGAAGACATTTACAGTAGAAAAGTTTTTGAAGACTATTTGGCAGTCTAGGCTGTTCTGTCTATGTTTTTGTAAAGTCATGTAGAATTTGAAGACTATTTGGCAGTTTGTTCTGTCTATGTTTTTGTAAATTCATGTAGAATTTGAAGACTATTTGTTCTGTCTGTCTATGTTTTTGTAAAGTCATGTAGAATTTGAAGACTATTTGGCAGTCTAGGCTGTTCTGTCTATGTTTTTTGAAGACTATTTGGCAGTCTAGGCTGTTCTGTCTATGTTTTGTAAAGTCATGTAGAATTTGAAGACTATTTGGCAGTCTATGGCTGTTCTGTCTATGTTTTTTTTGTAAAGTCATGTAGAATTTGAAGACTATTTGGCAGTCTAGGGGCTGTTCTGTCTATGTTTTTGTAAAGTCATGTAGAATTTGAAGACTATTTGGCAGTCTAGGCTGTTCTGTCTATGTTTTGTAAAGTCATGTAGAATTTGGAAGACTATTTGGCAGTTCTAGGCTGTTCTGTCTATGTTTTTGTAAAGTCATTAGAATTTGAAGACTATTTGGCAGTCTAGGCTGTTCTGTCTATGTTTTTTGTAAATCATATAGAATTTGAAGACTATTTGGCTAGGCTGTTCTGTCTATGTTTTTGTAAAGTCATGTAGAATTTGAAGACTATTTGGCAGTCTAGGCTGTTTTGTCTATGTTTTTGTAAAGTCATGTAGAATTTGAAGACTATTTTTGGCAGTCTAGCTGTTCTGTCTATGTTTTTGTAAAGTCATATTTTGAAGACTATTTGGCAGTCTAGGCTGTTCTGTCTATGTTTTGAAAATTTGTCATGTTCTGAATTTGAGAATTTGACTATTTGGCAGTCTAGGCTGTTCTGTCTATGTTTTTGTAAAGTCATGTAGAATTTGAAGACTATTTGGCAGTCTAGGCTGTTCTGTCTATGTTTTTGTAAATTCATATAGAATTTGAAGACTATTTGGCAGTCTAGGCTGTTCTGTCTATGTTTTTGTAAAGTCATGTAGAATTTGAAGACTATTTGGCAGTCTAGGCTGTTCTGTCTATGTTTTTAAATTCATATAGAATTTGAAGACTATTTGGCAGTCTAGGCTGTTCTGTCTATGTTTTTGTAAAGTCATGTAGAATTTGAAGACTATTTGGCAGTCTTTTCTGTCTATGTTTTTGTAAATTCATATAGAATTTGAAAGACTATTTGTCTATGCAGTCTATTTGGCTGTTTTCTGTCTATGTTTTTTGTAAAGTCATGTAGAATTTGAAGACTATTTGGCAGTCTAGGGCTGTTCTGTCTATGTTTTTGTAAAGTCATATAGAATTTGAAGAATTTGGCTATTTGTTCTGTCATGTTTTTGTAAATCATAGGAATTTGAAGACTATTTGTCTATGTTTTTCTATGTTTGTAAATTCATGTAGAATTTGAAGACTATTTGGCAGTCTAGGCTGTTCTGTCTATGTTTTTGTAAAGTCATGTAGAATTTGAAGACTATTTGGCAGTCTAGGCTGTTCTGTCTATGTTTTTGTAAATTCATATAGAATTTGAAGACTATTTGGCAGTCTAGGCTGTTCTGTCTATGTTTTTGTAAAGTCATATAGAATTTGAAGACTATTTGGCAGTCTATGCTGTTCTGTCTATGTTTTTGTAAAGTCATGTAGAATTTGAAGACTATTTGGCAGTCTATGCTGTTCTGTCTATGTTTTTTGTAAAGTCATGTAGAATTTGAAGACTATTTGAGTCTAGGCTGTTCTGTCTATGTTTTGTAAATTCATAGAATTTGCTATTTGTCTAGGCTGTTCTGTCTATGTTTTTGTAAAGTCAAAATTTGAAGACTATTTGGTCATCTAGGCTGTTCTGTCTATGTTTTGTAAATTCATATAGAATTTGAAGACTATTTGGCAGTCTAGGCTGTTCTGTCTATGTTTTGTAAAAGTCATGTAGAATTTTGAAGACTATTTGGCAGTCTAGGCTGTTTCTGTCTATGTTTTTTTATAAATTCATGTAGAATTTGAAGACTATTTGGCAGTCTAGGCTGTTCTGTCTATGTTTTTGTAAAGTCATGTAGAATTTGAAGACTATTTGGCAGTCTAGGCTGTTCTGTCTATGTTTTTATGTTTTTTGTAAAGTCATGTATAGAATTTGAAGACTATTTGGCAGTCTAGGCTGTTCTGTCTATGTTTTTGTAAATTCATATAGAATTTGAAGACTATTTGGCAGTCTAGGCTGTTCTGTCTATGTTTTTGTAAAGTCATGTAGAATTTGAAGACTATTTGGCAGAATTTCTGTCTATGTTTTGTAAATTCATGTAGAATTTGAAAACTATTTGGCAGTCTAGGGCTGTTCTGTCTATGTTCTGTCTATTTGGCAGTTTTTGTAAAAATTCATGTAGAATTTGAAGACTATTTGGCAGTCTAGGCTGTTCTGTCTATGTTTTTGTAAAGTCATGTAGAATTTGAAGACTATTTTTTAGCAGTCTAGGCTGTTCTGTCTATGTTTTTGTAAATTCATATAGAATTTGAAGACTATTTCTGTCTATGTTTTTGTAAAGTCATGTAGAATTTGGAAGACTATTTTGCAGTCTAGGCTGTTCTGTCTATGTTTTTGTAAAGTCATATAGAATTTGAAGACTATTTGGCAGTCTAGGCTGTTCTGTCTATGTTTTTGTAAAGTCATGTAGAATTTGAATTTGACTATTTTCTGTCTATGTTTTTGTAAAGTCAGTCTAGGGTCTGTTTCTGTCTATGTTTTTGTAAAGTCATGTAGAATTTGAAGACTATTTGGCAGTCTAGGCTGTTCTGTCTATGTTTTTGTAAAGTCATATAGAATTTGAAGACTATTTGGCAGTCTAGGCTGTTCTGTCTATTTTTGTAAATTCATGTAGAATTTGAAGACTATTTGGCAGTCTAGGCTGTTCTGTTTGTTTTTGTAAAGTCATGTAGAATTTGAAGACTATTTGGCAGTCTAGGCTGTTCTGTCTATGTTTTTGTAAAGTCATGTAGAATTTGAAGACTATTTGGCAGTCTAGGCTGTTCTGTCTATGTTTTTTGTAAAGTCATGTAGAATTTGAAGACTATTTGGCAGTCTAGGCTGTTCTGTCTATGTTTTTTTTAAAATTCATATAGAATTTGAAGACTATTTGGCAGTCTAGGCTGTTCTGTCTATGTTTTTGTAAAGTCATATAGAATTTGAAGACTATTTGGCAGTCTAGGCTGTTCTGTTTGAAGACTATTTTGCTATGTTTTTCTATGTAAAGTCATATAGAATTTGAAGACTATTTGGCAGTCTAGGCTGTTCTGTCTATGTTTTTGTAAAGTCATGTAGAATTTGAAGACTATTTGGCAGTCTAGGCTGTTCTGTCTATGTTTTTGTAAAGTCATATAGAATTTGAAGACTATTTGGCAGTCTAGGCTGTTCTGTCTATGTTTTTGTAAAGTCATATAGAATTTGAAGACTATTTTGGCAGTCTAGGCTGTTCTGTCTATGTTTTTGTAAAGTCATGTAGAATTTGAAGACTATTTGAAGACTATTTACAGTCTAGGCTGTTCTGTCTATGTTTTGTAAAATTCATCTAGGCTGTTTCTGTCTAGAATTTGAAGACTATTTGGCAGTCTAGGCTGTTCTGTCTATGTTTTTGTAAAAAGTCATGTAGAATTTGAAGACTATTTGGCAGTCTAGGCTGTTCTGTCTATGTTTTGTAAAGTCATGTAGAATTTGAAGACTATTTTGGCAGTCTAGGCTGTTCTGTCTATGTTTTTGTAAAGTCATATAGAATTTGAAGACTATTTGGCAGTCTAGGGCTGTTCTGTCTATGTTTTTGTAAAGTCATGTAGAATTTGAAGACTATTTGGCAGTCTAGGCTGTTCTGTCTATGTTTTTGTAAAGTCATATAGAATTTGAAGACTATTTGGCAGTCTAGGCTGTTCTGTCTATGTTTTTGTAAAGTCATGTAGAATTTGAAGACTATTTGGCAGTCTAGGGCTGTTCTGTCTATGTTTTGTAAAGTCATGTAGAATTTGAAGACTATTTGGCAGTCTAGGCTGTTCTGTCTATGTTTTTGTAAAGTCATAGTAGAATTTTGTAAGACTATTTGGCAGTCTAGGCTGTTCTGTCTATGTTTTGTAAAGTCATGTAGAATTTGAAGACTATTTGGCAGTCTAGGCTGTTCTGTCTATGTTTTGTAAATTCATATAGAATTTGAAGACTATTTGGCAGTCTAGGGTTGCTGTTCTGTCTATGTTTTTGTAAAGTCATGTAGAATTTGAAGACTATTTGGCAGTCTAGGCTGTTCTGTCTATGTTTTTGTAAATTTAGAATTTGAAGACTATTTGGCAGTCTAGGCTGTTCTGTCTATGTTTTTGTAAAGTCATATAGAATTTGAAGACTATTTGGCAGTCTAGGCTGTTCTGTCTATGTTTTTGTAAAGTCATATAGAATTTGAAGACATTTGGCAGTCTAGGATGTTTTTGTAAATTCATATTTTGAAGACTATTTGGCAGTCTAGGGCTGTTCTGTCTATGTTTTTGTAAAGTCATGTAGAATTTGAAGACTATTTTGCAGTCTAGGGCTGTTCTGTCTATGTTTTTTTAAAAGTAAAGTATTTGGCAGTCTATGTAGAATTTGAAGACTATTTGGCAGTCTAGGTTCTGTTCTGTCTATAGAATTTTATTTGGCAGTCTAAAAAGTCATGTAGAATTTGAAGACTATTTGGAAGTTTGTTTTTGTAAAGTCATGTAGACTTGAAGACTATTTGTCTAGGCTGTTCTGTCTATGTTTTGTAAAGTCATGTAGAATTTGAAGACTATTTGGCAGTCTAGGCTGTTCTGTCTATGTTTTTGTAAAGTCATGTAGAATTTGAAGACTATTTGGCAGTCTAGGCTGTTCTGTCTATGTTTTTGTAAATTCATATAGAATTTGAAGACTATTTGGCAGTCTAGGCTGTTCTGTCTATGTTTTTTTAAAGTCATGTAGAATTTGAAGACTATTTTGGCAGTCTAGGCTGTTCTGTCTATGTTTTTGTAAATTCATATAGAATTTGAAGACTATTTGGCAGTCTAGGCTGTTCTGTCTATGTTTTTGTAAATTCATATAGAATTTGAAGACTATTTGGCAGTCTAGGCTGTTCTGTCTATGTTTTTGTAAAGTCATGTAGAATTTGAAGACTATTTGGCAGTCTAGGCTGTTCTGTCTATGTTTTGTAAAGTCATAGAATTTGAAGACTATTTGGCAGTCTAGGCTGTTCTGTCTATGTTTTGTAAATTCATAGAATTTGAAGACTATTTGGCAGTCTAGGCTGTTCTGTTTTTGTAAAGTCATAGAAATTTGAAGACTATTTGGCAGTCTAGGCTGTTCTGTCTATGTTTTTGTAAAGTCATGTAGAATTTGAAGACTATTTGAGTCTAGGGTTGTTCTGTCTATGTTTTTGTAAATTCTGTAGAATTTGGAAGACTATTTTGGCAGTCTAGGCTGTTCTGTCTATGTTTTTTGTAAAGTCATGTAGAATTTGAAGACTATTTGGCATGTTTTTGTAAATTCTAGAATTTGCTTTGTTCTGTCTATGTTTTTTAAAAGTCATGTAGAATTTGAAGACTATTTGGCAGTCTAGGCTGTTCTGTCTATGTTTTTGGCAATTCATATAGAATTTTGAAGACTATTTGGCAGTCTAGGCTGTTCTGTCTATGTTTTTGTAAATTCATATAGAATTTGAAGACTATTTGGCAGTCTAGGCTGTTCTGTCTGTTTTTGTAAATTCATAGAATTTGAAAATGTTCTGTCTATGTTTTATAAAATCATGTAGAATTTGAAGACTATTTGGCAGTCTATGCTGTTCTGTCTATGTTTTTGTAAAGTCATGTAGAATTTGAAGACTATTTGGTCTAGGCTGTTCTGTCTATGTTTTTGTAAAGTCATATAGAATTTGAAGACTATTTGGCAGTCTAGGCTGTTCTGTCTATGTTTTGTAAATTCATATAGAATTTGAAGACTATTTGGCAGTCTAGGCTGTTCTGTCTATGTTTTTGTAAAGTCATGTAGAATTTGAAGACTATTTGGCAGTCTAGGCTGTTCTGTCTATGTTTTTGTAAAGTCATATAGAATTTGAAGACTATTTGGCAGTCTAGGCTGTTCTGTCTATGTTTTGTAAAGTCATGTAGAATTTGAAGACTATTTGGCAGTCTAGGCTGTTCTGTCTATGTTTTTGTAAAGTCATGTAGAATTTGAAGACTATTTGGCAGTTCTAGGCTGTTCTGTCTATGTTTTTCTATGTTTTTGTAAAGTCATATAGAATTTGAAGACTATTTGGCAGTCTAGGCTGTTCTGTCTATGTTTTTGTAAAGTCATGTAGAATTTGAAGACTATTTGGCAGTCTAGTGTTCTGTCTGGTAAATTCATAGAATTTGAAGACTATTTTGGCAGTCTATCTGTTCTGTCTGTTTTGTAAATTCATGTAGAATTTGAAGACTATTTGGCAGTCTAGGCTGTTCTGTCTATGTTTTTGTAAAGTCATGTAGAATTTGAAGACTATTTGGCAGTCTAGGCTGTTCTGTCTATGTTTTTGTAAATTCATGTAGAATTTGAAGACTATTTGGCAGTCTAGGCTGTTCTGTCTATGTTTTTGTAAATTCATAGAATTTGAAGACTATTTGGCAGTCTTCAGGCTGTTCTGTCTATTTTTTGTAAAGTCATGTAGAATTTGAAGACTATTTGGCAGTCTAGGCTGTTCTGTCTATGTTTTTGTAAATTCATATAGAATTTGAAGACTATTTGGCAGTCTAGGCTGTTCTGTCTATGTTTTGTAAATTCATGTAGAATTTGAAGACTATTTGGCAGTCTAGGCTGTTCTGTCTATGTTTTGTAAATTCAGAAATTTGAAGACTATTTGGCAGTCTAGGCTGTTCTGTCTATGTTTTTGTAAAGTCATGTAGAATTTGAAGACTATTTGGCAGTCTAGGCTGTTCTGTCTATGTTTTTTTGTAAATTCATATAGAATTTGAAGACTATTTGGCAGTCTAGGCTGTTCTGTCTATGTTTTTGTAAAGTCATGTAGAATTTGAAGACTATTTGGCAGTCTAGGCTGTTCTGTCTATGTTTTGTAAAGTCATATAGAATTTTTTTGTCTATGTTTTTGTAAAGTCATGTAGAATTTGAAGACTATTTGGCAGTTTCTGGTCTATGTTTTAGGCATGTAGAATTTGAGACTATTTGTCTATGTTTTCTGTTTTTGTAAATTCATATAGAATTTGAAGACTATTTGGCAGTCTAGGCTGTTCTGTCTATGTTTTTGTAAAATTCAAGACTATAGAATTTTTGAAGACTATTTTGGCAGTCTAGGCTGTTCTGTCTATGTTTTTTGTAAATTCATGTAGAATTTGAAGACTATTTGGCAGTCTAGGCTGTTCTGTCTATGTTTTTGTAAAGAAGACTCAGTCTAGGCTGTTCTGTCTAGAATTTTTAAGACTATTTGGCAGTCTAGGCTGTTCTGTCTGTCTATAGAATTTTTTGTAAATTTCTGTCTATGTTTTGTAAAAGTCATATAGAATTTGAAGACTATTTGGCAGTCTAGGCTGTTCTGTCTATGTTTTTGTAAAGTCATGTAGAATTTGAAGACTATTTGGCAGTCTAGGCTGTTCTGTCTATGTTTTTGTAAAGTCATGTAGAATTTGAAGACTATTTGGCAGTCTAGGCTGTTCTGTCTATGTTTTGTAAATCATGTAAATTTGAAGACTATTTGGCAGTCTAGGCTGTTCTGTCTATGTTTTGTAAATTCATATAAATTTGAAGACTATTTTGGCAGTCTAGGCTGTTCTGTCTATGTTTTTGTAAAAATCTATGTCATATAGAATTTGAAGACTATTTGGCAGTCTAGGCTGTTCTGTCTATGTTTTTGTAAAGTCATGTAGAATTTGAAGACTATTTGGCAGTCTAGGCTGTTCTGTCTATGTTTTTGTAAATAGAATTTGAAGACTATTTGGCAGTCTAGGCTGTCTATGTTTTTTGTAAATTCATATAGAATTTGAAGACTATTTGGCAGTCTAGGCTGTTCTGTCTATATTTTTAAATTTTAAAGTCATGTAGAATTTGAAGACTATTTGGCAGTCTAGGCTGTTCTGTCTATGTTTTGTGTAAATTCATGTAGAATTTGAAGACTATTTGGCAGTCTAGGCTGTTCTGTCTATGTTTTGTAAATTCATGTAGAATTTGAAGACTATTTGGCAGTCTAGGCTGTTCTGTTCATGTTTTTGTAAAAAGTCATGTAGAATTTGAAGACTATTTGGCAGTCTAGGCTGTTCTGTCTATGTTTTGTAAAAAATTTGTTTGGCATAGAATTTGAATTTGAAGACTATTTGGCAGTCTATGCTGTTCTGTCTATGTTTTTGTAAATTCATGTAGAATTTGAAGACTATTTGGCAGTCTAGGCTGTTCTGTCTATGTTTTTTGTAAATTCATGTAGAATTTGAAGACTATTTGGCAGTCTAGGCTGTTCTGTCTATGTTTTTTGTAAAGTCATGTAGAATTTGAAGACTATTTGGCAGTCTAGGCTGTTCTGTCTATGTTTTTGTAAAAGTCATGTAGAATTTGAAGACTATTTGGCAGTCTAGGCTGTTCTGTCTCTGTTTTTTGTCATAGTAGAATTTGAAGACTATTTGGCAGTCTAGGCTATTTCTGTCTATGTTTTTGTAAATCATAGAATTTGAAGACTATTTGGCAGTCTAGGCTGTTCTGTCTATGTTTTTTGTAAATTCATATAGAATTTGAAGACTATTTGGCAGTCTAGGCTGTTCTGTCTATGTTTTGTAAAAGTCATATAGAATTTGAAGACTATTTGGCAGTCTAGGCTGTTCTGTCTATGTTTTTTGTAAAGTCATGTAGAATTTGAAGACTATTTGGCAGTCTAGCTGTCTAGTCATGTAAATTTGCTGTTCTGTCTATGTTTTTGTAAAGTCATGTAGAATTTGAAGACTATTTGGCAGTCTAGGCTGTTCTGTCTATGTTTTTGTAAATTCATATAGAATTTGAAGACTATTTGGCAGTCTAGGCTGTTCTGTCTATGTTTTTGTTCTGTCTATTTGTTTTTTCTGTCTATGTTTTTAAATGTCATTTGGCAGTAGTTCTGTCTAAAATTTGAAGACTATTTTGGCAGTCTAGGCTGTTCTGTCTATGTTTTTGTAAAGTCATGTAGAATTTTGAAGACTATTTGGCAGTCTAGGCTGTTCTGTCTATGTTTTTGTAAAAGTCATATAAATTTGAAGACTATTTGGCAGTCTAGGCTGTTCTGTCTATGTTTTTGTAAATTCATATAGAATTTGAAGACTATTTGGCAGTCTAGGCTGTTCTGTCTATGTTTTTGTAAAGTCATGTAGAATTTGAAGACTATTTGGCAGTCTAGGTTGTTCTGTCTATGTTTTGTAAATTCATATAGAATTTGAAGACTATTTGGCAGTCTATGCTTTTTCTGTCTATGTTTTTCTGTAAAAGTCATATAGAATTTGAAGACTATTTGGCAGTCTATGCTGTTCTGTCTATGTTTTTGTAAAGTCATGTAGAATTTGAAGACTTTGAAGTCTATGTTCTGTCTATGTTTTGTAAAGTCATGAATTTGAAGACTATTTGCAGTCTAGGCTGTTCTGTCTATGTTTTGTAAAGTCATGTAGAATTTGAAGACTATTTGGCAGTCTAGGCTGTTCTGTCTATGTTTTTGTAAAAGTCATGTAGAATTTGAAGACTATTTGGCAGTCTAGGCTGTTCTGTTCATGTTTTTGTAAATTCATATAGAATTTGAAGACTATTTGCAGTCTAGGCTGTTCTGTCTATGTTTTTGTAAAATTCATGTAGAATTTGAAGACTATTTGGCAGTCTAGGCTGTTCTGTCTATGTTTTTGTAAAAGTCATTTTGAAGACTAAATAGTTCTGTCTATAGAATTTGAATTTGAAGACTATTTGGCAGTCTAGTATTTCTGTCTATGTTTTGTAAAGAGACTGTTCTGTCTATGTTTTGTATAAAGTCATGTAGAATTTGAAGACTATTTGGCAAACTTAGGCTGTTCTGTCTATGTTTTTTATAAATTCATGTAGAATTTGAAGACTATTTGGCAGTCTAGGCTGTCTGTCTATGTTTTGTAAATTCATGTAGAATTTGAAGAATTTGGCAAATCTATTTGGTTTTGTAAAATCTAGAATTTGGACTGTTTGCAGTCTGTGTTCTGTCTATGTTTTTGTAAATTCATATAGAATTTGGCAGACTATTTGGCAGTCTAGGCTGTTCTGTCTATGTTTTTTAAAATTCATAAATTTGAAGACTATTTGGCAGTCTAGGGCTGTTCTGTCTATGTTTTTGTAAATTCATATAGAATTTGAAGACTATTTGGCAGTCTAGGCTGTTCTGTCTATGTTTTTGTAAAGTCATGTAGAATTTGAAGACTATTTGGCAGTCTAGGCTGTTCTGTCTTTGTATGTTTTGAAGACCTGTAAAGTCATATAGAATTTGAAGACTATTTGGCAGTCTAGGCTGTTCTGTCTATGTTTTTGTAAAGTCATGTAGAATTTGAAGACTATTTGGCAGTCTAGGCTGTTCTGTCTATGTTTTGTAAATTCATATAAATTTGAAGACTATTTAGCAGTCTAGGTCTGTTTTTGTGTCTATGTTTTTGTCTGGGCTTTCTGTCTATGTTTTTGAAAGTTGAATTGACTATTTGGCAGTCTAGGGCTGTTCTGTCTATGTTTTTGTAAAAGTCATGTAGAATTTGAAGACTATTTGGCAGTCTAGGCTGTTCTGTCTATGTTTTTGTAAATTCATGTAGAATTTGAAGACTATTTTTTAAAATTCATCTAGGGCTGTCTCTGTTCTTTTTTTTGTAATTCATATAGAATTTGGAAGACTATTTGGCAGTCTATTTCTGTCTGTCTATGTTTTGTAAAATCATATAGAATTTGAAGACTATTTGGCAGTTATGGCTGTTCTGTCTATGTTTTTGTAAATTCATATAGAATTTGAAGACTATTTGGCAGTCTAGGCTGTTCTGTCTATGTTTTTGTAAAAGTCATGTAGAATTTGAAGACTATTTGGCAGTCTAGGCTGTTCTGTCTATGTTTTATAAAGTCATGTAGAATTTGAAGACTATTTGGCAGTCTAGGCTGTTCTGTCTATGTTTTTGAGGGCTATTTGTAAAGTCATGTAGAATTTGAAGACTATTTGGCAGTCTAGGCTGTTCTGTCTATGTTTTGTAAATTCATATAGAATTTGAAGACTATTTGGCAGTCTAGGCTGTTCTGTCTATGTTTTGTAAATTCATATAGAATTTGAAGACTATTTGGCAGTCTAGGCTGTCTAGGCTGTTTTTATTTCTATTTGATATTTTTTCTGTCTATGTTTTGTAAAGTCATGTAGAATTTGAAGACTATTTGGCAGTCTAGGCTGTTCTGTCTATGTTTTTATAAAGTCATATAATTTGAAGACTATTTGGCAGTCTAGGCTGTTCTGTCTATGTTTTTGTAAATCATATAAATTTGAAGACTATTTGGCAGTCTAGGCTGTTCTGTCTATGTTTTGTAAAGTCATGTAGAATTTGAAGACTATTTGGCAGTCTAGGCTGTTCTGTCTATGTTTTGTAAATCATGTAGAATTTGAAGACTATTTGGCAGTCTAGGCTGTTCTGTCTATGTTTTGTAAATTCATATAAATTTGAAGACTATTTGGCAGTCTAGGCTGTTCTGTCTATGTTTTTGTAAATTCATATAGAATTTGAAGACTATTTGGCAGTCTAGGGCTGTTCTGTCTATGTTTTGTAAATTCATATAGAATTGAAGACTTTTGTCAGTCTATAAATTTGCTGTTCTGTCTATGTTTTGTAAAGTCATGTAGAATTTGAAGACTATTTGGCAGTCTAGGCTGTTCTGTCTATGTTTTTTGTAAAAGTCATGTAGAATTTGAAGACTATTTGGCAGTCTAGGCTGTTCTGTCTATGTTTTTGTAAAGTCATGTAAATTTGAAGAATATTTGGCAGTCTAGGCTGTTCTGTCTATGTCTTGTATGTTTTGGGCTGTTTGGCAGTCCTAAATCAAAGAATTTGAAGACTATTTGGCAGTCTAGGGCTGTTCTGTCTATGTTTTTGTAAATGTTTTTTGAAAATTTGGCAGTCTATAAATTCAATTTGAAGACTATTTGGCAGTCTAGGCTGTTCTGTCTGTTTTTGTAAATTCATATAGAATTTGAAGACTATTTGGCAGTCTAGGCTGTTCTGTCTATTTTTTGTAAATTCATGTAGAATTTGAAGACTATTTGGCAGTCTAGGCTGTTCTGTCTATGTTTTTTTAAAGTCATGTAAAATTTGAAGACTATTTGGCAGTCTAGGCTGTTCTGTCTATATTTTTGTAAAAGTCAAGTAGAATTTGAAGACTATTTGGCAGTCTAGGCTGTTCTGTCTATGTTTTGTAAAGTCATGTAGAATTTGAAGACTATTTGGCAGTCTAGGCTGTTCTGTCTATGTTTTGTAAAGTCATTTCTGTAGAATTTGAAGACTATTTGGCAGTCTATGCTGTTCTGTCTATTTTTGTAAAGTCATGTATTTGGAAGACTATTTGGCAGTCTAGGCTGTTCTGTCTATGTTTTTGTCATGTAGAATTTGAAGACTATTTGGCAGTCTAGGCTGTTCTGTCTGTTTTTGTAAAGTCATAGCAGACTATTTGGAAGAATATTTGCAAATCTATGCTGTTTGTCTATGTTTTTGTAAATTTTAGAATTTGAAGACTATTTGGCAGTCTAGGCTGTTCTGTCTATGTTTTGTAAATTCATATAAATTTGAAGACTATTTGGCAGTCTAGGGCTGTTCTGTCTATGTTTTTGTAAAGTCATGTAGAATTTGAAGACTATTTGGCAGTCTGGGCTGTTTCTGTCTATGTTTTTGTAAATTCATATAAATTTGAAGACTATTTGGCAGTCTAGGCTGTTCTGTCTATGTTTTGTAAATTCATATAGAATTTGAAGACTATTTGGCAGTCTAGGCTGTTCTGTCTATGTTTTTGTAAAAGTCATGTAGAATTTAGAACTATTTTGGCAGTCTAGGCTGTTCTGTCTATGTTTTTGTAAAGTCATGTAGAATTTGAAGACTATTTGGCAGTCTAGGCTGTTCTGTCTATGTTTTGTAAATTCATATAGAATTTGAAGACTATTTGGCAGTCTAGGCTGTTCTGTCTATGTTTTGTAAATTCATGTAAATTTGAAGACTATTTGGCAGTCTAGGCTGTTCTGTCTATGTTTTTGTAAATTCATGTAGAATTTGAAGACTATTTGGCAGTCTAGGCTGTTCTGTCTATGTTTTTTAAATTCATATAGAATTTGAAAGACTATTTGGCAGTCTAGGCTGTTCTGTCTATGTTTTTGTAAATTCATATAGAATTTGAAGACTATTTGCAGTCTAGGCTGTTCTGTCTATGTTTTTGTAAAGTCATGTAAATTTGAAGACTATTTGGCAGTCTAGCTGTTCTGTCTATGTTTTTGTAAAGTCATGTAGAATTTGAAGACTATTTGGCAGTCTAGGCTGTTCTGTCTATGTTTTTAACGTCATATAGAATTTGAAGACTATTTGGCAGTCTAGGCTGTTCTGTCTATGTTTTGTAAAATCATGCCAAATTTGAAGACTATTTGGCAGTCTAGGCTGTTCTGTCTATATTTTTGTAAATTCATATAGAATTTGAAGACTATTTGGCAGTCTAGGCTGTTCTGTCTATGTTTTTAAAGTCATAGAATTTGAAGACTATTTGGCAGTCTATGCTGTTCTGTCTATGTTTTGTAAAGTCATGTAGAATTTGAAGACTATTTGGCAGTCTAGGCTGTTCTGTCTAAATGTTTGAAGACTATTTTGGCAGTCTAGTCTGTTCTGTCTATGTTTTTTGTAAATTTATAGAATTTGAAGTCTATTTGGCAGTCTAGGCTGTTCTGTCTATTTTTTATAAAGTCATGTAGAATTTGAAGACTATTTGGCAGTCTATGCTGTTCTGTTCTATGTTTGTTTTGTAAATTCATATAAAATTTGAAGACTATTTGGCAGTCTAGGCTGTTCTGTCTATGTTTTTAAAGTTCTTATAGAATTTGAAACTCATTTAAATTTGAAACTATTTGGCTGTTCTGTCTATGTTTTGTAATTCATATAGAATTTGAAGACTATTTGGCAGTCTAGGCTGTTCTGTCTGTTTTTGTAAAGTCATGTAGAATTTGAAGACTATTTGACAGTCTAGGCTGTTCTGTCTATGTTTTGTAAAGTCATGTAGAATTTGAAGACTATTTGGCAGTCTAGGCTGTTCTGTCTATGTTTTGTAAATTCATATAAATTTGAAGACTATTTGGCAGTCTAGGCTGTTCTGTCTATGTTTTTGTAAAGTCATGTAGAATTTGAAGACTATTTGGCAGTCTAGGCTGTTCTGTCTATGTTTTTGTAAATTCATATAGAATTTTTAAAACTATTATTTGGCAGTCTAGGCTGTTCTGTCTATGTTTTTGTAAAGTCATAGAATTTGAAGACTATTTGGCAGTCTAGGCTGTTCTGTCTATGTTTTTGTAAAGTCATGTAGAATTTGAAGACTATTTGGCAGTCTAGGCTGTTCTGTCTATGTTTTTTAAATTCATATAGAAATTTGAAACTATTTGGCAGTCTAGGGCTGTTCTGTCTGTTTTGTAAATTCATATAAATTTGAAGACTATTTGGCAGTCTAGGCTGTTCTGTCTATGTTTTTTGTAAGTCATGTAAATTTGAAGACTATTTGGCAGTCTATGCTGTTCTGTCTATGTTTTTTGTAAGTCATGTAGAATTTGAAGACTATTTGGCAGTCTAGGCTGTTCTGTCTATGTTTTTGTAAAGTCATGTAGAATTTGAAGACTATTTGGCAGTCTAGGCTGTTCTGTCTATGTTTTTGTAAATTCATGTAGAATTTGAAGACTATTTGGCAGTCTAGGGCTGTTCTGTCTATGTTTTGTAAATTCATATAGAATTTGAAGACTATTTTAGCAGTCTAGGCTGTTCTGTCTATGTTTTTGTAAATTCATAGAATTTGAAGACTATTTGGCAGTCTAGGCTGTTCTGTCTATGTTTTGTAAAGTCATGTAGAATTTGAAGACTATTTTACAGTCTAGGCTGTTCTGTCTATGTTTTTGTAAAGTCATATAGAATTTGAAGACTATTTGGCAGTCTAGAATTCTGTCTATGTTTTTAAATTCATTTGTAGAATTTCTGTCTATGTTTTTAGTAAATTCATATTTGAAGACTATTTGGCAGTCTAGGCTGTTCTGTCTATGTTTTTTGAAATTCATATAGAATTTGAAGACTATTTGGCAGTCTAGGCTGTTCTGTCTATGTTTTGTAAATTCATATAGGAATTTGAAGACTATTTTTATAGTCTAGGCTGTTCTGTCTATGTTTTGTAAAGTCATGTAGAATTTGAAGACTATTTGGCAGTCTATGCTGTTCTGTCTATGTTTTTAAGTAAAGTCATGGTGAATTTGAAGACTATTTGGCAGTCTAGGCTGTTCTGTCTATGTTTTTTGTAAAGTCATGAGAATTTGAAGACTATTTGGCAGTCTAGGCTGTTCTGTCTATGTTTTGTAAATTCATATAGAATTTGAAGACTATTTCTGTCTAGTTTTTGGCTGTTCTGTCTATGTTTTCTATGTTTTAAATTCATATAATTTGAAGACTATTTGGCAGTCTAGGCTGTTCTGTCTATGTTTTTATAAAGTCATATAGAATTTGAAGACTATTTGGCAGTCTATGCTGTTCTGTCTATGTTTTTTGTAAAGTCATATAGAATTTGAAGACTATTTGCAGTCTAGGCTGTTCTGTCTATGTTTTTTGTAAATTCATATAGAATTTGAAGACTATTTGGCAGTCTAGGCTGTTCTGTCTATGTTTTTTGTAAATTCATATAAATTTGAAGACTAGTCTATGGTTCTGTCTGTTTTGTAAAGTCATGTAGAATTTAAAGACTATTTGGCAGTCTAGGCTGTTTGTCTATGTTTTTGTAACTCATGTAGAATTTGAAGACTATTTGGCAGTCTAGGCTGTTCTGTCTATGTTTTTTTGTAACGTCATGTAAATTCTATAGAATTTGAAGACTATTTGGCAGTCTAGGCTGTTCTGTCTATGTTTTTGTAAAGTCATGTAGAATTTGAAGACTATTTGGCAGTCTAGGCTGTTCTGTCTCTGTAGATTTTGAAGACTATTTGGCTTTTGTCCTGTTTTTGTAAAGTCATATAGAATTTGAAGACTATTTGGCAGTCTAGGCTGTTCTGTCTATGTTTTTGTAAATTCATAGAATTTGAAGATTTGGCAGTTCAGGCTGTTCTGTCTATGTTTTATAAAGTCTCATGTAGAATTTGAAGACTATTTGCAGTCTATGCTGTTCTGTCTATGTTTTGTAAAAGTCATGTAGAATTTGAAGACTATTTGGCAGTCCCTATGCTGTTCTGTTCTATGTTTTGTAAAGTCATATAGAATTTGAAGACTTATTTGGCAGTCCCTAGGCTGTTCTGTCTGTTTTTGTAAAGTCTCGTATAAATTTGAAGACTATTGGCAGTCTATGGCTGTTCTTCTATGTTTTTGTAAATTCATGTAGAATTTGAAGACTATTTGGCAGTCTAGGCTGTTCTGTCTATGTTTTTGTAAAGTCATTTTTGAAGACTATTTGGCAGTCTAGGCTGTTTCTGTCTATGTTTTGTAAAGTCATGTAGAATTTGAAGACTATTTGGCAGTCTAGGGTGTTCTGTCTCTATTTTTGTAAATTCATATATAGAATTTGAAGACTGTTGGCAGTCTAGGGCTGTTCTGTCTATGTTTTTGTAAAGTCATGTAGGCTGAAGACTATTGGCAGTCTATGTGTTCTGTCTATGTTTGTAAATTCATATAGAATTTGAAGACTATTTGGCAGTCTAGGCTGTTCTGTCTATGTTTTTGTAAATTCATATAAATTTAAGACTATTTGGCAGTCAGTTTTCTGTCTATGTTTTTTTATAAAGTCATGTAAATTTGAAGACTATTTGTCAGTCTATGTTTTTGTCTTTTGGTAAATTATATAAATTTGAAGACTATTTTACAGTCTAGCTAGGTCTATGTTTGTAAATTCATATAGAATTTGAACATTTTTTGTCTAAAGTTCTGTCTATGTTTTTGAAATTCATATAGAATTTGAATAGATTTGGCAGTCTAGGGCTGTTCTGTTCATGTTTTTGTAAATTCATATAGAATTTGAAGACTATTTTGGCAGTCTAGGCTGTTCTGTCTATGTTTTTATAAATCATGTAAATTTGAAGACTATTTGGCAGTCTAGGCTGCTCTGTCTATGTTTTTGTAAAAGTAGAATTTGAAGACTATTTGGCAGTCTATGCTGTTCTGTCTATGTTTTTTGTAAAGTCATGTAGAATTTGAAGACTATTTGGCAGTCTAGGCTGTTTCTGTCTATGTTTTTGTAAGTCATCGCGTAGAATTTGAAGACTATTTGCAGTCTAGGCTGTTTCTGTCTATGTTTTTGTAAAGTCGTATAGAATTTGAAGACTATTTGGCAGTCTAGGCTGTTCTGTCTGTTTTGTAAAGTCATGTAGAATTTGAAGACTATTTGGCAGTCTAGGCTGTTCTGTCTATGTTTTGTAAAGTCATGTAGAATTTGAAGACTATTTGGCAGTCTAGGCTGTTCTGTCTATGTTTTTGTAAAAGTCATGTAGAATTTGAAGACTATTTGGCAGTCAAGGGCTGTTCTGTCTATGTTTTTGTAAAGTCATATAGAATTTGAAGACTATTTGGCAGTCTATGGCTGTTCTGTCTGTTTTTGTAAAGTCATATAGAATTTCCAAGACTATTTGCAGTCTATGCTGTTCTGTCTATGTTTTTGTAAAATCATATAGAATTTGAAGACTATTTGGCAGTCTGTTGTTCTGTCTATGTTTTTGTAAATTCATATAGAAATTTGAAGACTATTTGGCAGTTTTGTAAATTACTGTTCTGTCTATGTTTTTGTAAAGTCAATGTAGAATTTGAAGACTATTTGGCAGTCTAGGCTGTTGTATCTATGTTTTTATAAAGTCATATAGAATTTGAAGACTATTTGGCAGTCTAGGGCTGTTCTGTCTATGTTTTTGTAAAGTCATGTGAATTTGAAGACTATTTGGCAGTCTAGGGCTGTTCTGTCTATGTTTTTTTGTAAATTCATATAGAATTTGAAGACTAAGGCTGTTCTGTCTATGTTTTGTAAAGTCATGTAGAATTTGAAGACTATTTGGGCAGTCTATGCTGTTCTGTCTATGTTTTTGTAAAGTCATGTAGAATTTGAAGACTATTTGGCAGTCTAGGCTGTTCTGTCTATGTTTTGTAAATTCATAGAATTTGAAGACTATTTGGCAGTCTAGGCTGTTCTGTCTATGTTTTGTAAATTCATATAATTTGAAGACTATTTGGCAGTTCAGGCTGTTCTGTCTATGTTTTTTGTAAATTCATGAGAATTTAAAGACTATTTGTGTCTATGCTGTTCTGTCTATGTTTTTTTGTAAAGTCATGTAGAATTTGAAGACTATTTGGCAGTCTATGGCTGTTCTGTCTATGTTTTGTAAAGTCATGTAGAATTTGAAGACTATTTGCCAGTCTGGCTGTTCTGTCTATGTTTGTAAAGTCATGTAGAATTTGAAGACTATTTGGCAGTCTAGGCTGTTCTGTCTATGTTTTTGTAAATTCATATAGAATTTGAAGACTATTTGGCAGTCTAGGGCTGTTCTGTTCATGTTTTTAAAAATTCATGTAAATTTGAAGACTATTTGGCAGTCCTAGGCTGTTCTGTCTATGTTTTGTAAAGTCATGTAGAATTTAAAGACTATTTGGCAGTCTAGGCTGTTCTTCTGTCTATAAGTTTTTGTAAAGTCATATAGAATTTGAAGACTATTTAACAGTCTAGGCTGTTCTGTCTATGTTTTGTAAAGTCATGTAGAATTTGGAAGACTATTTGGCAGTCTAGGCTGTTTCTGTCTATGTTTTTTGTAAATTCATGTAGAATTTGAAGACTATTTGGCAGTCTAGGCTGTTCTGTCTATGTTTTTTTGCAGTCTAGGCTAATGTTTTTGTAAAGTCATGTAGAATTTGAAGACTATTTGCAGTCTAGGCTGTTCTGTCTATGTTTTGTAAATTCATATAGAATTGAAAGACTATTTGGCAGTCTAGGCTGTTCTGTCTATGTTTTTGTAAAGTCATAAATTTGAAGACTATTTGGCAATCTAGGCTGTTCTTGTCTTATGTTTTGTAAATTCAATTCATAGAATTTGAAGACTATTTGGCAGTTCAGGCTGTTCTGTCTATGTTTTTTGTAAAGTCATGTAGAATTTGAAGACTATTTTATGTCTAGGCTGTTCTGTCTATGTTTTTACAAGTTTTGTAACGTCATGTAGAATTTGAAGACTATTTGGCAGTCTAGGCTGTTCTGTCTATGTTTTTGTAAATTCATATAGAATTTGAAGACTATTTGGCAGTCTAGGCTGTTCTGTCTATGTTTTTGTAAATTCATATAGAATTTGAAGACTATTTGGCAGTCTAGGCTGTTCTGTCTATGTTTTGTAAAGTCATGTAGAATTTGAAGAATATTTGGCAGTCTATACTGTTCTGTCTATGTTTTTTGTAAAGTCATGTAGAATTTGAAGACCTTGGCTGTTCTGTCTATGTTTTGTAAATTCTGAATTTGAGCCTGTCTATGCTTTCTGTAAAAGTCATATAGAATTTAGAAGACTATTTGGCAGTCTAGCTGTTCTGTCTATATTTTTGTAAGTCATAGAATTTGAAGACTATTTGGCGGTCTTTTCTGTCTATGTTTTAAAGTCATATAGAATTTGAAGACTATTTGGCAGTCTAGGCTGTTCTGTCTATGTTTTTGTAAATCACATAGAATTTGAAGACTATTTGGCAGTCTAGGCTGTTCTGTCTATGTTTTTGTAAATTCATGTAGAATTTGAAGACTATTTGGCAGTCTAGGCTGTTCTGTCTATGTTTTTGTAAAGTCATATAGAATTTGAAGACTATTTGGCAGTCTAGGCTGTTCTGTCTATGTTTTTGTAAATTCATATAGAATTTGAAGACTATTTGGCAGTCTAGGGCTGTTCTGTCTATGTTTTTTGTAAATTCATGTAGAATTTGAAGACTATTTTGGCAGTCTAGGCTGTTCTGTCTATGTTTTTGTAAAGTCATGTAGAATTTGAAGACTATTTGGCAGTCTATGCTGTTCTGTCTATGTTTTGTAAAGTCATGTAAATTTGAAGACTATTTGGCAGTCTAGGCTGTTCTGTCTATGTTTTTGTAAATTCATATAAATTTGAAGACTATTTGGCAGTCTAGGCTGTTCTGTCTATGTTTTTGTAAATTCATAGAATTTGAAGACTATTTGGCAGTCTAGGCTGTTCTGTCTATGTTTTTTTAAATTCATATAGAATTTGAAGACTATTTGGCAGTCTAGGCTGTTCTGTCTATCATTCATGTAGAATTTGAAGACTTATTTGGCAGTCTAGGCTGTTCTGTCTATGTTTTGTAAAGTCATGTAGAATTTGAAGAATTATTTTGGCAGTCTAGGCTGTTCTGTCTATATTTTTGTAAATTCATGTAGAATTTGAAGACTATTTGGCAGTCTAGGCTGTTCTGTCTATGTTTTTGTAAATTCATGTAGAATTTGAAGACTATTTGGCAGTCTAGGCTATTCTGTCTATGTTTTTGTAAATTCATATAAATTTGGAAGACTATTTGGCAGTCTAGGCTGTTCTGTCTATGTTTTTATAAATTCATATAAATTTGAAAGACTATTTGACAGTCTATGCTGTTCTGTCTATGTTTTTGTAAATTTGTCATGTAGAATTTGAAGACTATTTGGCAGTCTAGGTTGTTTCTGTCTATGTTTTGTAAATGTCATGTAGAATTTGAAGACTATTTGGCAGTCTAGGCTGTTCTGTCTATGTTTTTTGTAAATTCATATAGAATTTGAAGACTATTTGGCAGTCTAGGCTGTTCTGTCTATGTTTTTTGTAAATTCATATAGAATTTGAAGACTATTTGGCAGTCTAGGCTGTTCTGTCTATGTTTTGTAAAATTCATATAGAATTTTGAAGACTATTTGGCAGTCTAGGGTGTTCTGTCTATGTTTTTGTAAAGTCATGTAGAATTTTGAAGACTATTTGGCAGTCTAGGCTGTTCTGTCTATGTTTTTGTAAAGTCATATAGGAATTTGAAGACTATTTGGCAGTCTAGGCTGTTCTGTCTATGTTTTGTAAATTCATATAGAATTTGAAGACTATTTTACAGTCTAGGCTGTTCTGTCTATGTTTTAAAAGTCATATAGAATTTGAAGACTATTTGGGGGTCTAGGCTGTTCTGTCTATGTTTTTTTAAAAGTCATGTAGAATTTGGAGACTATTTGGCAGTCTAGGCTGTTCTGTCTATGTTTTTTGTAAATTCATGTAGAATTTGAGACTATTTGGCAGTCTAGGCTGTTCTGTCTATGTTTTGTAAAATCAGAATTTGAAGACATTTTACAGGCTGTTCTGTCTATGTTTTGTAAATTCATGTAGAATTTGAAGACTATTTGGCAGTCTAGGCTGTTTCTGTCTATGTTTTGTAAAGTCATGTAGAATTTGAAGACTTGGCATTTGTTGTCTAGTCTAGGTTGTTCTGTCTATGTTTTTTGTAAATTCATATAGAATTTGAAGACTATTTGGCAGTCTAGGCTGTTCTGTCTATGTTTTTTGTAAAGTCACTAGAATTTGAAATTATTTGGCAGTCTAGGCTGTTCTGTCTATGTTTTTTAAAGTCATGTAGAATTTGAAGACTATTTGGCAGTCTAGGCTGTTCTGTCTATGTTTTTGTAAATGTATATAATTTTTGAAGACTATTTGGCAGTCTAGGCTGTTCTGTCTATGTTTTGTGTAAAGTATTTGGCAGTCTAGTGTTCTGTCTATGTTTTGTTCATGTAGAATTTGAAGACTATTTGGCAGTCTAGGCTGTTCTGTCTATGTTTTTGTAAATTTGAAGACATGTAGAATTTTATGAAGACTATTTGGCAGTCTAGGCTGTTCTGTCTATGTTTTTTTGTAAAGTCATATAGAATTGAAAGACTATTTGGCAGTCTAGGCTGTTCTGTCTGTTTTGTAAAAAGCTTCAGAATTTGAAGACTATTTGGCAGTCTAGGGCTGTTCTGTCTATGTTTTTGTAATTCTATAGAAAGACTATTTTACAGTCTAGGCTGTTCTGTCTATGTTTTTGTAAATTCATATAGAATTTGAAGACTATTTGGCAGTCTAGGCTGTTCTGTCTATGTTTTTGTAAAGTCATGTAGAATTTGAAGACTATTTGGCTGTCTAGGCTGTTCTGTCTATGTTTTGTAAATTCATGTAATTTTAGGGCTATTTGGCAGTCTATTTCTGTTCTATCTATGTTTTTGTAAAGTCATGTAGAATTTGAAGACTATTGTGTCTATGCTGTTCTGTCTATGTTTTTGTAAAATCATGTAGAATTTGAAGACTATTTGGCAGTCTAGGCTGTTCTGTCTATGTTTTTTGTAAGTCATGTAGAATTTAAGACTTATTTGGCAGTCTAGGCTGTTCTGTCTATGTTTTGTTTCATAAATTCAGTCTGAATTTTATGAAGACTATTTGGCAGTCTAGGCTGTTCTGTCTATGTTTTTGTAAAGTCATGTAGAATTTGAAGACTATTTGGCAGTCTATGCTGTTCTGTAGTAAATTCATAGGCTATTTGTTCTGTTCTATGTTTTTGTAAATTCATATAGAATTTGAAGACTATTTGGGCAGTCTAGGCTGTTCTGTCTATGTTTTTGTAAATTCATATAGAATTTGAAGACTATTTGGCAGTCTAGGCTGTTCTGTCTATGTTTTTGTAAATTCATGTAGAATTTGAAGACTATTTGGCAGTTCTGTCTATGGGCTGTTCTGTCTATGTTTTGTAAAGTCATGTCTATTTGTCTATGTTTTTTGTCTCATGTTTTTTGTAAATTCATGTAGAATTTGAAGACTATTTGGCAGTCTAGGCTGTTCTGTCTATGTTTTTGTAAAGTCATATAGAATTTGAAGACTATTTGGCAGTCTAGGCTGTTCTGTCTGTTTTTGTAAAAGTCATGTAGAATTTGAAGACTATTTGGCAGTCAAAACTGTTCTGTCTATGTTTTGTAAATTCATATAGAATTTGAAGACTATTTGGCAGTCTAGGCTGTTCTGTCTATGTTTTTGTAAATTCATAGAATTTGAAGACTATTTGGCAGTCCTAGGCTGTTCTGTCTATGTTTTTGTAAAAGTCATGTAGAATTTGAAGACTATTTGGCAGTTCAGGGTGTTCTGTCTATGTTTTTTGTAAAACGTCATGTAGAATTTGAAGACTATTTGGCAGTCTAGGCTGTTCTGTCTATGTTTTTTGTAAATTCATATAGAATTTGAAGACTATTTGGCAGTCTAGGCTGTTCTGTCTATGTTTTGTAAATTCATGTAGAATTTGAAGACTATTTGGCAGTCTAGGCTGTTCTGTCTATGTTTTTGTAAAGTCATATAAATTTTGAAGACTATGTTTTTGTTCTGTCTGTTTTTTGAATTCATGGAAGAAGACTATTTGGCAGTCTAGGCTGTTCTGTCTATGTTTTGTAAATTCATATAGAATTTAAAGACTATTTGGCAGTCTAGGCTGTTCTGTCTATGTTTTTGTAAGTCATGTAGAATTTGAAGACTATTTGGCAGTCTAGGCAAATGTTCTGTCTATGTTTTTTGTAAAGTCATGTAGAATTTGAAGACTATTTGGCAGTCTATGCTGTTTCTGTCTATGTTTTGTAAATTCATGTATTTGAAGACTATTTGGCAGTCTAGGCTGTTCTGTTCATGTTTTTGTAAAGTCATGTAGAATTTGAAGACTATTTGGCAGTCTAGGGCTGTTCTGTCTATGTTTTGGTAAATTTGAAGACTATTTGGCATATAGAATTTGAAGACCATTTTGAAGACTACAGTCTAGGCTGTTCTGTCTATGTTTTTGCAAATTCATATAGAATTTGAAGACTATTTTGGCAGTCTAGGCTGTTCTGTCTATGTTTTGTAAAGTCATGTAGAATTTTGAAGACTATTTAAGGTCTAGGCTGTTCTGTCTATGTTTTTGTAAAGTCATGTAGAATTTGAAGACTATTTGGCAGTCTAGGCTGTTCTGTCTATGTTTTTGTAAAGTCATGTAGAATTTGAAGACTATTTGGCAGTCTAGCTGTTCTGTCTATGTTTTTGTAAAGTCATGTAGAATTTGAAGACTATTTGGCAGTCTAGGCTGTTATGTCTTTGTATGTTTGAAGACTTTGGCAAAGTCTGTCTATGTTTTGAACTTCAGAATGAAGACTATTTGGCAGTCTAGGTGTTCTCTGTCTATGTTTTTTTGTAAAGTCATAGAATTTGAAGACTATTTGGCAGTCTAGGGCTGTTCTTGGTTATTTTTGTAAATTCATATAAATTTGAAGACTATTTGCAGTCTAGGCTGTTCTGTCTATGTTTTTGTAAATTCATATAATTTGAAGACTATTTGCAGTCTAGGCTGTTCTGTCTATGTTTTTGTAAAGTCATGTAGAATTTGAAGACTATTTGGCAGTCTAGGCTGTTCTGTTCATGTTTTTTTGTAAATTCATGTAGAATTTGAAGACTATTTGAGAAGTCTAGGCTGTTCTGTCTATGTTTTTGTAAAGTCATGTAGAATTTGAAGACTATTTGCAGTTCTAGGCTGTTCTGTCTATGTTTTTGTAAATTCATACAGAATTTGAAGACTATTTGCAGTCTAGGCTGTTCTATGTTTTGTAAAGTCTGTTCTGTTCTGTTCATGTTTTTTGTAAAGTCATGTAGAATTTGAAGACTATTTTACAGTCTATGCTGTTCTGTCTATGTTTTTGTAAAGTCATGTAGAATTTGGAAGACTATTTTGGCAGTCTAGGGCTGTTCTGTCTATGTTTTTGTAAATTCATGTAGAATTTGAAGACTAGTTTGGTCATGCTTTTGTAAAGTCATGTAGAATTTAGAAGACTATTTGGCAGTTTCTGCTCTGTCTATGTTTTTGTAAATCATGTAGAATTTGAAGACTATTTGGCAGTCTAGGCTGTTCTGTCTATGTTTTGTAAAAGTCATATAGAATTTGAAGACTATTTGGCAGTCTAGGCTGTTCTGTCTATGTTTTGTAAATTCATAGAATTTTAAGACTATTTGGCACTCCCCTAGGCTGTTCTGTCTATGTTTTGTAAATTCATGTAGAATTTGAAGACTATTTTGCAGTCTATGCTGTTCTGTCTATGTTTTTTAAAGTCATGTAGAATTTTGAAGACTATTTGGCAGTCTATGCTGTTCTGTCTATGTTTTGTAAAGTCATGTAGAATTTGAAGACTATTTGGCAGTCTAGGCTGTTCTGTCTATGTTTTTGTAAATTCATATAAATTTGAAGACTATTTGGCAGTCTAGGCTGTTCTGTCTATGTTTTTGTAAAATTCATATAGAATTTGAAGACTATTTGGCAGTCTAGGCTGTTCTGTCTATGTTTTGTAAATTCATATAGAATTTGAAGACTATTTCTGTCTACTCGCAGTCTAGGCTGTTCTGTCTATGTTTTTTTGTAAATTCATATAGAATTTTAAGACTATTTGGCAGTCTAGGGCTGTTCTGTCTATGTTTTTGTAAAGTCATGTAGAATTTGAAGACTATTTGGCAGTCTAGGTCTATGTTTTGTAAATTCTGAGACTATTTGGGCAGTCTATGTTCTGTCTATGTTTTGTAAATTCATGTAGAATTTGAAGACTATTTGGCAGTCTAGGCTGTTCTGTCTATGTTTTGTAAATTCATATAGAATTTGAAGACTATTTGGCAGTCAGGCTGTTCTGTCTATGTTTTTATAAATTCATATAGAATTTGAAGACTATTTAGCAGTCCTAAACTCTGTCTATGTTTTTATGAGAATGTATAAATTTGAGGAGCAGTCTAGGCTGTTCTGTATTTGTATTCTGCATTGAAAGGCTATTTGGCAGTCTAAGCTGTTCTGTCTATATATTTTAGCAAGTCATGTAAATTTGAGACTATTGCGTCCAACCTCCCCTCCTATTTTGTAGTCATGTAGATTTTGAAGACTATTTGGCAGTCTAAACTGTTCTGTCTATGTTTTTTGTAAAGTCATGTAGAATTTTGGAAGACTATTTGGCAGTCTATGCTGTTCTGTCTGTTTTTGTAAAATCATGTAGAATTTGAAGACTATTTGCAGTCTAGGCTGTTCCTGTCTATGTTTTTTGTAAATTCATATAGAATTTGGGGACTATTTGCAGTCTATGCTGTTCTGTCTATGTTTTTTTAAAGTCATGTAGAATTTGAAGACTATTTGGCAGTCTAGGGCTGTTCTGTCTATGTTTTTGTAAAGTCATGTAGAATTTGAAGACTATTTGGCAGTCTAGGCTGTTCTGTCTATGTTTTTGTAAATTCATATAGAATTTGAAGACTATTTTTTATAAATTATGCAGTTTGAAGACCTGGGCTGTTCTGTCTATGTTTTGTAAATCATATAGAATTTGAAGACTATTTGGCAGTCTAGGCTGTTCTGTCTATGTTTTTGTAAGTCATGTAAATTTGAAGACTATATAGAATTTTGAAGATGTAGAATTTGAGACTATTTGGCAGTCTAGGCTGTTCTGTCTATGTTTTGTAAATTCATATAGAATTTGAAGACTATTTGTGATCTAGGCTGTTCTGTCTATGTTTTGTAAAGTCAGTATGAATTTGTTTTGTAAAGAATTTGAGACTATTTGGCAGTCCTATGCTGTTCTGTCTATTCATTTTTGTAAAGTGTTCATGTAGAATTTGGAAGACTATTTGGCAGTCTAGGCTGTTCTGTCTATGTTTTTGTAAATTCATGTAGAATTTGAAGACTATTTGGCAGTCCTAAGGCTGTTCTGTCTATGTTTTTGTAAATTCATGTAAATTTGGAAGACTATTTGGCAGTCT
The DNA here is from genome assembly GCA_903632075.3 of Acanthosepion pharaonis. Taxonomy (NCBI): domain Eukaryota; kingdom Metazoa; phylum Mollusca; class Cephalopoda; order Sepiida; family Sepiidae; genus Acanthosepion; species Acanthosepion pharaonis. The sequence goes on along the minus strand of CAHIKZ030000381.1, from coordinate 157,472 downwards.
AGGCTGTTCTGTTATGTTTTGTAAATTCATATAGAATTTGAAGACTATTTGGCAGTCTAGGCTGTTCTGTCTATGTTTTATAAATTCATGTAGAATTTGAAGACTATTTGGCAGTCTAGGCTGTTCTGTCTATGTTTTTGTAAAGTTTGTAGAATTTGAAGACTATTTGGCAGTCAGGCTGTTCTGTTTTTAGCATGAAATTCATTAAAATTCTGTATATTTTGTAAGTTCCTGGTCCAGGGCTATTTAGCAGTCTAGGCTGTTCTGTCTTTGTAAATTCATGTAGAATTTGAAGACTATTTGGTCTATGTTCTGTCTATGTTTTTATAAAGTCATGTAGAATTTGGAAGACCATTTAAGTCTATGCTGTTTTGTCTATGTTTTGGCTATTTGGAAGTCCCTAGGCTATTCTGAAGACATTTAAGTAGGCTAGGAGACTATTTGGCAGTCTATGTTTCTGTTTGTAAATCATATAGAATTTGAAGACTATTTGGCAGTTCTGGCTGTTTTTTCTGTATCTGTTTTGTAAAGTCTAGGCTGTAGAATTTTTGAAGACTATTTGTGTCTATGCTGTTCTGTCTATGTTTTTTGTAAAGTCATATAGAATTTGAAGACTATTTGGCAGTCTAGGCTGTTCTGTCTATGTTTTTGTAAGTCATTTGAAGACTATTTGAAGTCTAGGCTATTTTGTTTTTGTAAAGTCATGTAGAATTTGAAGACTATTTGGCAGTTCTGTTCTGTCTATGTTTTTGTAAAAGTCATGTAGAATTTGAAGTCTATGCTGTTTTTGTTTTGTCTAGCTGTTCTGTCTATGTTTTTTTTTTAAATTCATATAGAATTTGAAGACTATTTGGCAGTCTAGGCTGTTCTGTCTATGTTTTTGTAAAGTCATATAGAATTTGAAGACTATTTGGCAGTCTAGGCTGTTCTGTCTATGTTTTTGTAAATTCATATAGAATTTGAAGACTATTTGGCAGTCTAGGCTGTTCTGTCTATGTTTTTGTAAAGTCATATAGAATTTGAAGAATATTTTGCAATCTATTTTGTTTTTTGTGAAGTCATGTAGAATTTGAAGACTATTTGGCAGTCTAAAGTTCTGTCTATGTTTTGAATTTGAAGACTATTTGCAGTCTAGGCTGTCTATGTTTTGTTCATGTCTATCTAGGCTTTCTGTCTAATAGTCATGTAAATTTGAAGACTATTTGGCAGTCTAGGCTGTTTCTGTCTATGTTTTTAAAGTCAAAGTCATCTAGGCTAGAATTTAAATTTTGAAGACTATTTGGCAGTCTAGGCTGTTCTGTCTATGTTTTTGTAAATTCATATAGAATTTGAAGACTATTGGCAGTCTAGGCTGTTCTGTCTATGTTTTTTAAATTCATATAAATTTGAAGACTATTTGGCAGTCTAGGCTGTTCTGTCTATGTTTTTGTAAATTCATATGTAAATTTAGAAGACTATTTGGCAGTCTAGGGCTGTTCTTGCACCATACTTTTTGTAAATTCATACAGAATTTGAAGACCATTTGGCAGTCTAGGCTGTTCTTGTCTCATGTTTTTGTAAAGTCATGTGAATTAGAAGACTATTTGGCAGTTCAGGCTGTTCTGTCTATGTTTTTGTAAAGTCATGTAGAATTTGAAGACTATTTGGCAGTTCAGCTGTTCTGGTTCATGTTTTTGTAAAGTCATGTAGAATTTGAAGACCATTTGGCAGTCTAGCTGTTCTAATTTTATGTTTGTAAATTCATAGAATTTGGAAGACTATTTGGCAGTCTAGCTGTTCTGTTCATGTTTTTGTAAATCATATAGAATTTGAAGACTATTTGGCAGTCTAGGCTGTTCTGTCTATGTTTTGTAAAGTCATGTAGAATTTGAAGACTATTTGCAGCAGTCTAGGCTGTTCTGTCTATGTTTTGTAAAGTCATGTAGATTTTTTGAAGACTATTTGGCAGTCTAGGGCTTGCTCTGTTCGTTTTTGTAGTAAAGTCATGTAGAATTTGAAGACTATTTGGCAGTCTAGGCTGTTCTGTCTATGTTTTTTGTAAAAAGTCATGTAGAATTTGAAGACTATTTGGCAGTCTAGGCTGTTCTTGTCTATGTTTTGTAAATTCATATGGAATTTGAAGACTATTTGGCAGTCTAGGCTGTTCTGTCTATGTTTTGTAAAGTCATATAGAATTTGAAGACTATTTGGCAGTTCATGGCTGTTCTGTCTATGTTTTTGTAAAGTCATGTAGAATTTGAAGACTATTTGGCAGTCTATGCTGTTCTGTCTATGTTTTTGTAAAGTCATGTAGAATTTGAAGACTATTTTTGGCAGTTCTAGGGCTTTCTGTCTATGTTTTTGTAAAGTCACATAGAATTTGAAGACTATTTGGCAGTCTAGGCTGTTCTGTTCATGTTTTTAAAAGTTTATAGAATTTGAAGACTATTTGGCAGTCTATAGTAAAGTCATTAGAATTTGAAGACTATTTGGCAGTCTAGGCTGTTCTGTCTATGTTTTTGTAAATTCTATAGAATTTGGAAGACTATTTGGCAGTCTAGGCTGTTCTGTCTATGTTTTGTAAAATCATGTAGAATTTGAAGACCATTTGGCAGTTCAGGCTGTTCTGTCTATGTTTTTGTAAAGTCATGTAGAATTTTGAAGACTATTTGCAGTCTAGGCTGTTCTGTCTATGTTTTTGTAAATTCATATAGAATTTGAAGACTATTTGGCAGTCTAGGCTGTTCTGTCTTATGTTTTTGTAAAGTCATATAGAATTTGAAGACTATTTGCAGTCTAGCTGTTCTTGTCTATGTTTTTAAAATTCATTACAGAATTTGAAGACCATTTGTCATGTGAAAAGCTTTTTGAAGAATATTTTGCAATCTATGCTGTTCTGTCTATGTTTTTGTAAAGTCATGTAGAATTTGAATATTTGGCAGTCTATGCTGTTCTGTCTATGTTTTGTAAAGTCATATAGAATTTGAAGACTATTTCCAGCAGTCTAGGCTGTTCTGTCTGTTTTGTAAATTCATATAGAATTTGAAGACTATTTGGCAGGCTGTTCTATCTATGTTTTTGTAAATTCATATAGACTGAAGACTATTTGGCAAAGTTCTGTTCTATGTTTTTGTAAATTCATATAAATTTGAAGACTATTTGGCAGTCTAGGCTGTTCTGTGTTTTTTGTAAATTCATGTAGAATTTGAAGACTATTTGGCAGTCTAGGCTGTTCTGTCTATACTTTTGTAAAGTCACATAGAATTTGAAGACTATTTGGCAGTCTAGGCTGTTCTGTGTCTATGTTTTTGTAAATTCATATAAATTTGGAAGACTATTTGGCAGTTCAGGGCTGTTCTGTCTATGTTTTTGTAAAGTCATGTAGAATTTGAATATTTGCAATCTATTGTTCTGTCTATGTTTTGTAAAGTCAGCCATTTGGCAGTCTAGGGCTGTTCTGTCTATGTTTTGTAAAGTCATGTAGAATTTGGAAGACTATTTTGGCAGTCTAGGGCTGTTCTGTCTATGTTTTGTAAAATCATATACAGAATTTGAAGACTATTTGTCTAGGCATGTTTTTGTAAATTCTAGAATTTGAAGGCTCTAGTTTCTGTCTATGTTTTTTTAAAGCATTTGGCAGTCTTAGCTGTTCTGTTCATAAATTTAGATTTGACTTCTTGGCAGTCTATGCTGTTCTGTCTGTTTTTGTAAAAGTCATGTAGAATTTGGAAGACTATTTGGCAGTCTAGGCTGTTCTGTCTATGTTTTTTTAAATTCATATAAATTTGAAGACTACTGGCAGTCAGGGCTGTTCTGTCTATGTTTTTATGAGTCATGTAAAATTTGAGACTATTTGGCAGTCGTGTTCTGTCTATATGTTTTGTAAAGTCATATGGGAATTTGAAGGCCTATTTAGTCTAGGCTGTTCCTGTCTATGTTTTGTAATTCATATAGAATTTGAAGACTATTTGGCAGTCTGAGCTGTTCTCTGTATGTTTTGTAAATTCATGCAATTTGAAGACTATTTGGCAGTTCTGTTCTGTCTATGTTTTTATGTAAAGTCATGTAGAATTTGAAGACTATTTGGCAGTCTAGGCTGTTCTGTCTATGTTTTGTAAATTCATATAGAATTTGAAGACTATTTGGCAGTCTAGGCTGTTCTGTCTATGTTTTTGTAAAGTCATATAAAGACTTTTCAAGGTCTAGGCTGTTCTGTCTATGTTTTTTGTAAAAGTCATGTTTTGAAGACTATTGGCAGTCTAGGCTGTTCTGTCTATGTATGTTTTGTAAAGTCATAGAATTTGAAAACTATTTGGCAGTCTAGGCTGTTCTGTCTATGTTTTCATATAGAATTTGAAGACTATTTACAGTCTAGGCCAATTCTGTCTATGTTTTTGTAATTCATAGAATTTGAAGACTATTTGGCAGTCTAGGCTGTTCTGTCTATGTTTTTTTGTAAATTCATATAGAATTTGAAGACTATTTGGCAGTCTAGGCTGTTCTGTCTATGTTTTGTAAAGTCATGTAAATTTGAAGACTATTTAGACTAGTCTTCTGTCTATGTTTTTGTTCATGTAAATTTGAAGACTATTTGGCAGTCTAGGGCTTTTGTCTATGTTTTTGAAATTCATATAGAATTTGAAGACTATTTGGCAGTCTAGGCTGTTCTGTCTATGTTTTTTAAAATTTGTCAGTCTAGGCTAGAATTTTTATAAAGTCATTAGAAACTATTTGGCAGTCTATGTTTTCTGTCTATGTTTTTTATAAAGTCAAGTAGAATTTGAAGACTATTTGGCAGTCTATTGTTCTGTCTATGTTTTGTAAAGTCTGTAGAATTTGAAGACTATTTGGCAGTTCTAGGCTGTCTATGTTTTTGTAAATTCATATAGAATTTGACTATTTGGCAGTTTAGGCTGTTCTGTCTATGTTTTGTGTAAAGTCATATAGAATTTGAAGACTATTTGGCTGTCTAGGCTATTCTGTCTATGTTTTTGTAAATTCATGTAGAATTTGAATTTGACTATTTTGTTCTGTCTATGGCTGTTTTCTGTTTGATGTTTTCAGTCAATTTCATATAGTTTTGTAATTCAATTTGAAGACTATTTGGCAGTCTAGGCTGTTCTGTCTATGTTTTTGTAAATTCATTATAGAATTTGAAGACTATTTGGCAGTCTAGTATGTTTTGTCTCATGTAGAATTTTGTAAAAGTCTATGTTTTTGTAATTTGAAGACTATTTGCAGTCTAGGCTGTTCTGTCTATGTTTTGTAAATTCATATAGAATTTGAAGACTATTTGCAGTCTAGGCTGTTCTGTCTATTTTTGTAAAGTCATGTAAATTTGAAGACTATTTGGCAGTCTAGGCTGTTCTGTCTATGTTTTGTAAATTCATATAAATTTGAAGACTATTTGGCAGTCTATGGCTGTCTGTCTATGTTTTTGTAAGTCATGTAAATTTGAAGACTATTTGGCAGTCTAGGCTGTTCTGTCTATGTTTTTGTAAAGTCATGTAGAATTTGAGACTATTTGGCAGTCTAGGCTGTTCTGTCTATGTTTTAAATATTTTGAATTTTTTGGCAATCCATAATATTTCTGTCTATTTTTGTAATTCTATAGAATTTGAAGACTATTTGGCAGTCCCTAGGCTGTTCTGTCTATTTTTTTAAATTTGAAGATATTTGTCTAGAATTCTGTCTATGTTTTTATTCAAGACATATTTGGACTATTTAGATCTAGGCTGTTCTGTCTATGTTTTTGTGTCATATAGAATTTGAAGACTATTTGGCAGTCTAGGCTGTTCTGTCTATGTTTTTTTGTAAAGTCATATAAATTTGAAGACTATTTGGCAGTCTAGGCTGTTCTGTCTATTTTTGTAAAGTCATGTAGAATTTGAAGACTATTTGGCAGTCCCCAGCTGTTCTGTCTATGTTTTGTAAATTCATGTATAAATTTGAAGACTATTTGGCAGTCTATGGCTGTTCTGTCTATGTTTTGTAAATTCATATAGGGTTTGAAGACTATTTGGCAGTCTAGGCTGTTCTGTCTATGTTTTTAAATTCATATAGAATTTGAAGACTATTTGGCAGTCTAGGCTGTTCTGTCTATGTTTTTTGTATAAATTCATGTAAATTTGAAGACTATTTGAGTCTAGACTGTCTATGTTTTTTAAAAAGTCATGTCTATTTGGCAGTCTAGGTTTCTGTCTATGTTTTTGTAAATTCATGTAGAATTTGAAGACTATTTGGCAGTCTAGGCTGTTCTGTCTATGTTTTGTAAAGTCATGTAGAATTTGAGACTATTTGGCACTCTAGGCTGTTCTGTCTATGTTTTGTAAAATCATGAATTTGAAGACTATTTGGCAGTCTAGGCTGTTCTGTCTATTTTTATAAATTCATGTAAATTTGAAGACTATTTGGCAGTCTATGCTGTTCTGTCTATGTTTTTGTAAAGTCATGTAGAATTTGAAGACTATTTGGCCCAGTCTAGGCTGTTCTGTCTATGTTTTGTAAAGTCATTAGAAATTTGAAGACTATTTGGCAGTCTAGGCTGTTCTGTCTATGTTTTTGTAAATTCATATAGAATTTGAAGACTATTTGGCAGTCTAGGCTGTTCTGTCTATGTTTTTGTAAATTCATGTAGAATTTGAAGACTATTTGGCAGTCTAGGCTGTTCTGTCTATGTTTTTGTAAATTCATATATAAATTTGAAGACTATTTGGCAGTCTAGGCTGTTCTGTCTATGTTTTGTAAAGTCATGTAGAATTTGAAGACTATTTGGCAGTCTAGGCTGTTCTGTCTATGTTTTTGTAAATTCATGTAGAATTTGAAGACTATTTGGCAGTCTAGGCTGTTCTGTCTATGTTTTTGTAAATTCATGTAGAATTTGAAGACTATTTGGCAGTCTAGGCTGTTCTGTCTGTTTTTTATAAAGTCATGTAGAATTTGAAGACTATTTGGCAGTCTAGGCTGTTCTGTCTATATGTTTTTGTAAATTCATGTAGAATTTGAAGACTATTTGGCAGTCTAGGCTGTTCTGTCTATGTTTTTGTAAATTCATATAGAATTTGAAGACTATTTGGCAGTCTAGGCTGTTTTGTCTATATAGAATTTGTAAATTTGGCAGTCTCATGTTTTTAAAGAATTTGAAGACTATTTGGCAGTCTAGGCTGTTCTGTCTATGTTTTGTAAATTCATATAGAATTTGAAGACTATTTGGCAGTCTAGGCTGTTCTGTCTATGTTTTTGTAAAGTCATGTAGAATTTGAAGACTATTTGGCAGTCTAGGCTGTTCTGTCTATGTTTTTTGTAAATTCATATAAATTTGAAGACTATTTGGCAGTCTAGGCTGTTCTGTCTATGTTTTTTAAAGTCATATAGAATTTGAAGACTATTTGGCAGTCTAGGCTGTTCTGTCTATGTTTTTAAATTCATATAGAATTTGAAGACTATTTGGCAGTCTAGGCTGTTCTGTCTATGTTTTTGTAAAGTCATGTATGTTTGAATTTGAAGACTATTTGTTTTTGTAAAGTCTGTAATTTGCTTTGGTTCTATGTGTTCTGTTTTTTTTAAGAATCATGTAGAATTTGAAGACTATTTGGCAGTCTAGGCTGTTCTGTCTATGTTTTTTTGTAAAGTTCATATAGAATTTGAAGACTATTTGGCAGTCTAGGCTGTTCTGTCTATGTTTTTAAGTCATGTAAATTCATATAGAATTTGAAGACTATTTGGCAGTCTAGGCTGTTCTGTCTATGTTTTTGAATTTGAAATATTTGGCATCTATGCTTTCTGTCTATTTTTTTAAATTCATATAGAATTTGAAGACTATTTGGCAGTCTAGGCTGTTCTATGTTTTTGTAAAGTCATGTAGAATTTGAAGACTATTTGGCAGTCTAGGCTGTTCTGTCTATGTTTTGTTGTTTTTGAAGAAAGTCTATGTAGAATTTTTTGTAAATTCACTAGAATTTGAAGACTTTTGGCAGTCTAGGCTGTTCTGTCTATGTTTTTGTAAATTCATGTAGAATTTGAAGACTATTTGGCAGTCTAGGCTGTTCTGTCTATGTTTTGTAAATTCATATAGAATTTGAAGACTATTTGGCAGTCTAGGCTGTTCTGTCTATGTTTTTGTAAAGTCATGTAGAATTTGGAACTATTTGCAGTCTATGACTATTTGGCATGTAAATCTAGGCTCTTCTGTCTATGTTTTGTTGTAAATTTGAAGACTATTTGGCAGTCTAATTTGTCTATGTTTTTGTAAAGTCAGTCTAGGTTGTTTTGGCAGTCTATGTTCTGTCTATAAATTCATATAGAATTTGAAGACTATTTGGCAGTCTAGGCTGTTCTGTCTATGTTTTTGTAAATTCATAGAAATTTGAGAATTTGTTAACAAGACTATTTGGCAGTCTAGGGTGTTCTGTCTATGTTTTTGTAAATTCATATAGAATTTGAAGACTATTTGGTAGTCTAGGCTGTTCTGTCTATGATTTTGTAAAGTCATGTAGAATTTGAAGACTATTTGGCAGTCTATGCTGTTCTGTCTATCTATTTTTGTAAATCATGTAGAATTTGAAGACTATTTGGCAGTCTAGGCTGTTCTGTCTATGTTTTTGTAAAGTCATGTAGAATTTGAAGACTATTTGGCAGTCTAGGCTGTTCTGTCTATGTTTTGTAAATTCATATAGAATTTGAAGACTATTTGGCAGTCTAGGCTGTTCTGTCTATGTTTTTTGTAAAGTCATGTAGAATTTGAAGACTATTTGGCAGTCTAGGCTGTTCTGTCTATGTTTTGTAAATTCATATAAATTTGAAGACTATTTGGCAGTCTAGGCTGTTCTGTCTATGTTTTGTAAAGTCATGTAGAATTTGAAGACTATTTAGGCAGTTCTGTCTATGTTTTGTAAGTCATGTAGAATTTGAAGACTATTTGGCATCTTAGTTTTTGTAAATGTTTTGTAAATTTGAAGACTATTTTGCAGTCTAGGCTGTTCTGTCTATGTTTTTGTAAATTTGAAGACTATTTGGCAGAATTTGAAGACTATTTTTGGCAGTCTAGGCTGTTCTGTTTTTGTAAAGTGTTTTTGAAGACTAAAGTTCTGTCTATGTTTTGTAATTCATATAGAATTTGAAGACTATTTGGCAGTCTAGGCTGTTCTGTCTATGTTTTTGTAAATTCATATAGAATTTGAAGACTATTTGGCAGTCTAGGCTGTTCTGTCTATGTTTTTGTAAAGTCATGTAGAATTTGAAGACTATTTGGCAGTCTAGGCTGTTCTGTTTTTGTTTTTGTAAAGTCTAGGCTGTTCTGTCTATGTTTTTGAAAGTCATGAATTTGAAGACTATTTGGCAGTCTAGGCTGTTCTGTCTATGTTTTTGTAAGTCATATAGAATTTGAAAACTATTTGGCAGTTTGGTTCTGTCTCTAGGCTGTTCTAGTCTGTGTTTGTAAAGTCATATAGAATTTAAGACTATTTGGCAGTCTAGGCTGTTCTGTCTATGTTTTTGTAAGTCATATAGAATTTGAAGACTATTTGGCAGTCTAGGCTGTTCTGTCTATGTTTTGTAAATCATATAAATTTGAAATTCTCTAGGCTGTTCTGTCTATGAAGAATTTGAAGACTATTTGGCAGTCTAGGGCTGTTCTGTCTATGTTTTGTAAAATTCATGTAGAATTTGGAAAGGCAGTCTATGTCATATAGAATTTGAAGACTATTTGGCAGTCTATGCTGTTCTGTCTATGTTTTGTAAATTCATGTAGAATTTGAAGACTATTTGGCAGTCTAGGCTGTTCTGTCTATGTTTTTGTAAATTCATGTAGAATTTGAAGACTATTTGGCAGTCTAGGCTGTTCTGTCTATGTTTTTGTAAATTCATATAGAATTTGAAGACTATTTGGCAGTCTAGGCTGTTCTGTCTATGTTTTTAAATTCATATAAATTTGAAGACTATTTGGCAGTCTAGGCTGTTCTGTCTATGTTTTTGTAAAGTCATGTAGAATTTGAAGAATATTTGGCAGTCTAGGCTGTTCTGTCTATGTTTTTGTAAAGTCATGTAGAATTTGAAGACTATTTGGCAGTCTAGGCTGTTCTGTCTATGTTTTGTAAAAGTCATGTAGAATTTGAAGACTATTTGGCAGTCTAGGCTGTTCTGTCTATGTTTTTGTAAATTTTGTTGAAAATTTGGCAGTCTAGGCTGTTATGAATTTAGAAATTTGAAGACTATTTGGCAGTCTAGGCTGTTCTGTCTATGTTTTTGTAAATAAAGTCTAGGCTGTATGAAATTTGAAGAATTTGAATTTGGCAGTCTAGGCTGTTCTGTCTATGTTTTTTGTAAAGTCATGTAGAATTTGAAGACTATTTGGCAGTCTATGGGCTGTTCTGTCTATGTTTTTTGTAAATTCATATAGAATTTGAAGACTTGGCAGTTGGCAGTCTATATAGAATTTGAAGAGACTTTGGCAGTTCTGTTCTATCTTTTTTGTAAAGTCATATAGAATTTGAAGACTATTTGGCAGTCTAGGCTGTTCTGTCTATGTGTTTTGTAAAGTCATGTAGAATTTGAAGACTATTTGGCAGTCTAGGCTGTTCTGTCTATGTTTTTGTAAATTCATGTAGAATTTGAAGACTATTTGGCAGTCTAGGCTGTTCTGTCTATGTTTTTGTAAAGTCATAGAATTTGAAGACTATTTGATGTTTTTGTAAATTCATATAAATTTGAAGACTATTTGTCTATGTTTTTGTAAATTCTATTTGAAGCAGTTGGCTAGGCTGTTCTGTCTATTTTTTGTAAATTCATATAGAATTTGAAAGACTATTTGGCAGTCTAGGCTGTTCTGTCTATGTTTTTGTAAAGTCATGTAAATTTGAAGACTATTTGGCAGTCTAGGCTGTTCTGTCTATGTTTTTGTAAAGTCATGTAGAATTTGAAGACTATTTGGCAGTCTAGGCTGTTCTGTCTATGTTTTTGTAAAAAGTCATGTAGAATTTGAAGACTATTTGGCAGTCTAGGGCTGTTCTGTCTATGTTTTTGTAAATTCATATAATTTGAAGACTATTTGGCAGTCTAGGCTGTTCTGTCTATGTTTTTGTAAATTCATATAGAATTTGAAGACTATTTGGCAGTCTAGGCTGTTCTGTCTATGTTTTTGTAAATTCATGTAGAATTTGAAGACTATTTGGCAGTCTAGGCTGTTCTGTCTATGTTTTTGTAAATTCATGTAGAATTTGAAGACTATTTGGCAGTCTAGGCTGTTCTGTCTATGTTTTTTTAAAGTCATATAGAATTTGAAGACTATTTGGCAGTCTAGGCTGTTCTGTCTATTTTTTAAAGTTGTAATTTGAAGACTATTGGCAGTCTATGGTGTTCTAAATTCATGTAGAATTTGAAGACTATTTGGCAGTCTAGGCTGTTCTGTCTATGTTTTGTAAAGTCATATAGAATTTGAAGACTATTTGGCAGTCTAGGCTGTTCTGTCTATGTTTTTCTGTAAATTCATGTAGAATTTGAAGACTATTTGGCAGTCTAGGCTGTTCTGTCTATGTTTTGTAAATTCATATTTGAGAATTTGGCAGACTATTTTTTGTAAAGTCTAGGCTGTTCTGTCTATGTTTTTTTGTAAAGTCATATAGAATTTGGAAGACTATTTGGCAGTCTAGGCTGTTCTGTCTATGTTTTTGTAAATTCATTTTTGTAAAGTCTATGTTTTAGTCATATCATGTTTCTGTCTAGAATTTGAAGACTATTTGAAGCATTTGTCTATGCTGTTCTGTCTATGTTTTGTAAAAGTCATGTAGAATTTGAAGACTATTTGCAGTCTAGGGCTGTTCTGTCTATGTTTTTGTAAAGACATGTAGAATTTGAAGACTATTTGGCAGTCTAGGCTGTTCTGTCTATGTTTTTGTAAATTCATATAGAATTTATTTTGGCAGACTATTTCTGTTTTTGTTTTTAAAGTATATAGTCTAGGCAGTTCTGTCTATGTTTTTTTATAAATTCATATAGAATTTGAAGACTATTTGGCAGTCTAGGCTGTTCTGTCTATGTTTTTGTAAAGTCATGTAGAATTTGAAGACTATTTGGCAGTCTAGGCTGTTCTGTCTATGTTTTTGTAAATTCATATAAATTTGAAGACTATTTGGCAGTCTAGGCTGTTCTGTCTATGTTTTGTAAAGTCATATAGAATTTGAAGACTATTTGGCAGTCTAGGCTGTTCTGTCTATGTTTTTGTAAATTCATGTAGAATTTGAAGACTATTTGGCAGTCTAGGCTGTTCTGTCTATGTTTTGTAAAGTCATGTAGAATTTGAAGACTATTTGGCAGTCTAGGCTGTTCTGTCTATGTTTTTGTAAAGTCATGTAGAATTTGAAGACTATTTGGCAGTCTAGGCTGTTCTGTCTATGTTTTTTGTAAATTCATTTGGCAGTAGAATTTGAAGACTATTTGGCAGTCTAGGCTGTTCTGTCTATGTTTTTTTTTGTAAATTCATATAGAATTTGAAGACTATTTGGCAGTCTCTGTCTATGTTTTTGTAAAGTCATGTAGAATTTGAAGACTATTTGGCAGTCTATTTTCTGTCTATGTTTTGTAAAGTCATGTAGAATTTGAAGACTATTTGGCAGTGTTCTGTTCTATCTATGTTTTTGTAAAGTCATATATAGAATTTGAAGACTATTTGTTCTGCTGTTTTGTAGTCTAGGGGCTGTTCTGTTCTGTCTATGTTTTGTAAATTCACATAGAATTTGAAGACTATTTGGCAGTCTAGGCTGTTCTGTCTATGTTTTTGTAAAGTCATGTAGAATTTGAAGACTATTTGGCAGTCTATGCTGTTCTGTCTATGTTTTTGTAAAGTCATGTAGAATTTGAAGACTATTTGGCAGTCTAGGCTGTTCTGTCTATGTTTTTGTAAATTCATATAGAATTTGAAGACTATTTGGCAGTCTAGGCTGTTCTGTCTATGTTTTTGTAAATTCATATAGAATTTGAAGACTATTTGGCAGTCTAGGCTGTTCTGTCTATGTTTTTATAAATTCATATAGAATTTGAAAGACTATTTGGTAGTCTATGCTGTTCTGTCTATGTTTTTTTGTAAAGTCATGTAGAATTTGAAGACTATTTGGCAGTCTAGGCTGTTCTGTCTATGTTTTTGTAAATTCATGTAGAATTTGAAGACTATTTGGCAGTCTAGGGCTGTTCTGTTTTGTTCATGTTTTTGTAAAGTCATGTAGAATTTGAAGACTATTTGGCAGTCTAGGCTGTTCTGTCTATGTTTTTTGTAAAGTTCATATAGAATTTGAAGACTATTTGGCAGTCTAGGCTGTTCTGTCTATGTTTTTGTAAATTCATATAGAATTTGAAGACTATTTGGCAGTCTAGGCTGTTCTGTCTATGTTTTTGTAAAGTCATATAGAATTTGAAGACTATTTGGCAGTCTAGGCTGTTCTGTCTATGTTTTTTGTAAATTCATATAGAATTTGAAGACTATTTGGCAGTCTAGGCTGTTCTGTCTATGTTTTTGTAAAAGTCATGTAGAATTTGAAGACTATTTGGCAGTCTAGGGCTGTTCTGTCTATGTTTTTGTAAAGTCATGTAGAATTTGAAGACTATTTGGCAGTCTAGGCTGTTCTGTCTATGTTTTGTAAAGTCATGTAGAATTTGAAGACTATTTGGCAGTCTAGGCTGTTCTGTCTATGTTTTGTAAATTCATATAGAATTTGAAAGACTATTTGGCAGTCTAGGCTGTTCTGTCTATGTTTTTGTAAAGTCATATAGAATTTGAAGACTATTTGGCAGTCTAGGCTGTTCTGTCTATGTTTTTATAGTCATGTAAATTTGTCATTTGTAGTCTATTGTTCTGTCTAGTTTTTTGTAAAGTCATGTAAATTTGATTTTGGCAGTCTAGGCTGTTCTGTCTATGTTTTTGTAAAGTCATGTAGAATTTGAAGACTATTTGGCAGTCTAGGCTGTTCTGTCTATGTTTTTGTAAATTCATATAGAATTTGAAGACTATTTGGCAGTCTAGGCTGTTCTGTCTATGTTTTTGTAAATTCATATAGAATTTGAAGACTATTTGGCAGTCTAGGCTGTTCTGTCTATGTTTTTATAAAGTCATGTAGAATTTGAAGACTATTTGGCAGTCTATGCTGTTCTGTCTATGTTTTTGTAAAGTCATGTAGAATTTGAAGACTATTTTAGGCTGGCAGTTTTGTAAATTCTAGGGCTGTTCTGTCTATGTTTTTTTGTAAATTCATATAGAATTTGAAGACTATTTGGCAGTCTAGGCTGTTCTGTCTATGTTTTTGTAAAGTCATGTAGAATTTGAAGACTATTTGGCAGTCTAGGCTGTTCTGTCTATTTTTTTTGTAAAGTCATATAGAATTTGAAGACTATTTGGCAGTCTGTCTATAGCTGTTCTGTCTATGTTTTTGTAAATTCATATAGAATTTGAAGACTATTTGGCAGTCTAGGCTGTTCTCTGTCTATGTTTTGTAAATTCATGTAGAATTTGAAGACTATTTGGCAGTCTAGGCTGTTCTGTCTATGTTTTTATAAAGTCATGTAGAATTTGAAGACTATTTGGCAGTCTAGGCTGTTCTGTCTATGTTTTTGTAAATTCATATAGAATTTGAAGACTATTTGGCAGTCTAGGCTGTTCTGTCTATGTTTTGTAAAGTCATATAGAATTTGAAGACTATTTGGCAGTCTAGGCTGTTCTGTCTATGTTTTGTAAAGTCATGTAGAATTTGAAGACTATTTGGCAGTCTAGGCTGTTCTGTCTATGTTTTTGTAAAGTCATATAGAATTTGAAGACTATTTGGCAGTCTAGGCTGTTCTGTCTATGTTTTTGTAAAGGTTCATATAAATTTGAAGACTATTTGGCAGTCTAGGCTGTTCTGTCTATGTTTTGTAAAGTCATGTAGAATTTGAAGACTATTTGGCAGTCTAGGCTGTTCTGTCTATGTTTTTGTAAATTCATATAGAATTTGAAGACTATTTGGCAGTCTAGGGCTGTTCTGTCTATGTTTTTTTGTAAAGTCATGTAGAATTTGAAGACTATTTGGCAGTCTAGGCTGTTCTGTCTATGTTTTTGTAAAGTCATGTAGAATTTGAAGACTATTTGGCAGTCTAGGCTGTTCTGTCTATGTTTTTTGTAAATTCATGTAGAATTTGAAGACTATTTGGCAGTCTAGGCTGTTCTGTCTGTGTTTTTTGTAAATTCATATAAATTTGAAGACTATTTGGCAGTCTAGGCTGTTCTGTCTATGTTTTGTAAAGTCATGTAGAATTTGAAGACTATTTGGCAGTCTAGGCTGTTCTGTCTATGTTTTGTAAATTCATATAGAATTTGAAGACTATTTGGCAGTCTAGGCTGTTCTGTCTATGTTTTGTAAAGTCATGTAGAATTTGAAGACTATTTGGCAGTCTAGGCTGTTCTGTCTATGAATTTTTTGTGTTCTGTCTAAAATTCATATAGAATTTGAAGACTATTTGGCAGTCTAGGCTGTTCTGTCTATGTTTTTTGTAAAATTCATATAGAATTTGAAGACTATTTGGCAGTCTAGGCTGTTCTGTCTATGTTTTTGTAAATTCATGTAGAATTTGAAGACTATTTGGCAGTCTAGGCTGTTCTGTCTATGTTTTTTGTAACGTCATGTAGAATTTGAAGACTATTTGGCAGTCTAGGCTGTTCTGTCTATGTTTTTGTAAATTCATATAGAATTTGAAGACTATTTGGCAGTCTAGGCTGTTCTGTCTATGTTTTTGTAAAGTCATATAGAATTTGAAGACTATTTGGCAGTCTAGGCTGTTCTGTCTATGTTTTGTAAAGTCATGTAGAATTTGAAGACTATTTGGCAGTCTATGGCTGTTTGAAACTATTTGAAATGGCTGTCTATGTTTTTGTAAATTCATATAGAATTTGAAGACTATTTGGCAGTCTAGGCTGTTCTGTCTATGTTTTTATAAAGTCATGTAGAATTTGAAGACTATTTGGCAGTCTAGGCTGTTCTGTCTATGTTTTTGTAAAGTCATGTAGAATTTGAAGACTATTTGGCAGTCTAGGCTGTTCTGTCTATGTTTTTGTAAATTCATATAGAATTTGAAGACTATTTGGCAGTCTAGGCTGTTCTGTCTATGTTTTTGTAAATTCATATAGAATTTGAAGACTATTTGGCAGTCTAGGCTGTTCTGTCTATGTTTTTGTAAATTCATATAGAATTTGAAGATTTAGCTCTATTTGGCAGTCTATGCTGTTCTGTCTATGTTTTTGTAAATTCATATAGAATTTGAAGACTATTTGGCAGTCTAGGCTGTTCTGTCTATGTTTTTGTAAAGTCATGTAGAATTTGAAGACTATTTGGCAGTCTATGCTGTTCTGTCTATGTTTTTGTAAAGTCATGTAGAATTTGAAGACTATTTGGCAGTCTAGGCTGTTCTGTCTATGTTTTGAATTTGAAACTATTTGGCAGTCTAGGCTGTTCTGTCTATGTTTTGTAATTCATAGAATTTGAAGACTATTTGGCAGTCTAGGCTGTTCTGTCTATGTTTTTGTAAATTCATGTAATTTGAAGACTATTTGGCAGTCTAGGCTGTTCTGTCTATGTTTTGTAAATTCATATAGAATTTGAAGACTATTTGGCAGTCTAGGCTGTTCTGTCCTATGTTTTTAAAAAGTCATGTAGAATTTGAAGACTATTTGGCAGTCTAGGCTGTTCTGTCTATGTTTTTGTAAATTCATGTAAGAATTTGAAGACTATTTGGCAGTCTAGGCTGTTCTGTCTATGTTTTGTAAATTCATATAGAATTTGAAGACTATTTGGCAGTCTAGGCTGTTCTGTCTATGTTTTTGTAAATTCATATAGAATTTGAAGACTATTTGGCAGTCTAGGCTGTTCTGTCTATGTTTTTGTAAAATCATATAGAATTTGAAGACTATTTGGCAGTCTAGGCTGTTCTGTCTATGTTTTTTATAAAGTCATGTAGAATTTGAAGACTATTTGGCAGTCTATGCTGTTCTGTCTATGTTTTTGTAAAGTCATAGAATTTGAAGACTATTGGCAGTCTAGGGTTGTTCTGTCTATGTTTTTGTAAAGTCATGTAGAATTTGAAGACTATTTGGCAGTCTAGGCTGTTCTGTCTTGTATGTTTTTAAAAGTCATGTAGAATTTGGAAGACTATTTGGCAGTCTAGGCTGTTCTGTCTATGTTTTGTAAATTCATATAGAATTTGAAGACTATTTGGCAGTCTAGGCTGTTCTGTCTATGTTTTTATAAATTCATAGGAATTTGAAGACTATTTGGCAGTCTAGGCTGTTCTGTCTATGTTTTTGTAAATTCATGTAGAATTTGAAGACTATTTGGCAGTCTAGGCTGTTCTGTCTATGTTTTTTGTAAATTCATATAGAATTTGAAGACTATTTGGCAGTCTAGGCTGTTCTGTCTATGTTTTGTAAATTCATATAGAATTTGAAGACTATTTGGCAGTCTAGGCTGTTCTGTCTATGTTTTTGTAAAGTCATGTAGAATTTGGAAGACTATTTGGCAGTCTAGGCTGTTCTGTCTATGTTTTTGTAAAGTCATGTAGAATTTGAAATACTATTTGGCAGTCTAATGTTTTGTAGACATATTTTAAAGACTATTTGGCAGTCTAGGCTGTTTCTGTCTATGTTTTTTGTAAAGTCATATAGAATTTGAAGACTATTTGGCAGTCTATGGCTGTTTCTGTCTATGTTTTTGTAAAGTCATGTAGAATTTGAAGACTGTTTGGCAGTCTATAATTGTTCTGTCTGATGTTTTTGTAAAGTCATGTAGAATTTGAGGCTATTTGGCAGTCTAGGCTGTTCTGTCTATGTTTTTTGTAAATTCATGTAGAATTTGAAGACTATTTGGCAGTCTAGGCTGTTCTGTCTATGTTTTTGTAAATTCATATAGAATTTGAAGACTATTTGGCAGTCTAGGCTGTTCTGTCTATGTTTTTGTAAATTCATATAGAATTTGAAGACTATTTGGCAGTCTAGGCTGTTCTGTCTATGTTTTTGTAAAATCATGTAGAATTTGAAGACTATTTGGCAGTCTAGGCTGTTCTGTCTATGTTTTTTGTAAATTCATATAGAATTTGAAGACTATTTGGCAGTCTAGCTGTTCTGTCTATGTTTTTGTAAAGTCATGTGTAGAATTTGAAGACTATTTGGCAGTCTAGGCTGTTGTTCTGTCTATAAATTTGAAGACTTTGTGTTCTGTCTAAATTCATGTAAATTTGAAGACTATTTGGCAGTCTAGGCTGTTCTGTCTATGTTTTTGTAAATTCATATAAATTTGAAGACTATTTGGCAGTCTAGGCTGTTCTGTCTATGTTTTTAAAGTCATATAAATTTGAAGACTATTTGGCAGTCTAGGCTGTTCTGTCTATGTTTTTGTAAAGTCATGTAGAATTTGAAGACTATTTGGCAGTCTATGCTGTTCTGTCTATGTTTTTGTAAAGTCATAGAATTTTACTATTTGGCAGTCTAGGCTGTTCTGTCTATGTTTTTGTAAAGTCATATATTTGAAGACTATTTGGCAGTCTAGGCTGTTCTGTCTATGTTTTGTAAATGAATTTGAAGACTATTTGGCAGTCTAAATGTTCTGTCTATGTTTTTAAAGTCATATAGAATTTGAAGACTATTTGGCAGTCTAGGCTGTTCTGTCTATGTTTTTGTAAATTCATATAGAATTTGAAGACTATTTGGCAGTCTAGGCTGTTCTGTCTATGTTTTGTAAAGTCATGTAGAATTTGAAGACTATTTGGCAGTCTAGGCTGTTCTGTCTATGTTTTTTGTAAAGTCATATAGAATTTGGAAGACTATTTGGCAGTCTAGGCTGTTCTGTCTATGTTTTTAAAATTCATATAGAATTTGAAGACTATTTGGCAGTCTAGGCTGTTCTGTCTATGTTTTTGTAAATTCATATAGAATTTGAAGACTATTGTTGGCAGTCCTAGGTTGTTCTGTCATGTTTTTATAAATTCATGTAGAATTTGAAGACTATTTGGCGATTCTAGGCTGTGTCTATGTTTTTGTAAAAGTCATGTAGAATTTGAAGACTATTTGGCAGTCTAGGCTGTTCTGTCTATGTTTTGGTAAAGTCATGGAGAATTTTGAAGACTATTTGGCAGTCTAGGCTGTTCGTTTATGTTTTTTTTTGTAAATTCATATAGAATTTGAAGACTATTTGGCAGTCTAGGCTGTTCTGTCTATGTTTTGTACTTCAATTCTGTAAATTTGAAGACTCTTTGAATAGGCTGTTCTGTCTATGTTTTATAAGTCATGTAGAATTTGGGAACTATTTGGCAGTCATACCAATTTCTGTCTATATTTTTTGTAAGTCATGTAATTTGAAGACTATTTGGCAGTCTGGAAAACGACATGTCTGTTTTTTGTAAGTCATATAGAATTTGAAGACTATTTTGGCAGTGGGCTGATTTCTGTCTATGTTTTATGAAGTCCTTATAGAATTTGAAGACTATTTGGCAGTCTATGCTGTTCTGTCTGTTTTGTAGTCTGAGGGTGAGGAACTGTTGGCAGGTCTAGGCTGTTGTTCTACATTTTTATGAATTCCTTATGGAATTTGAAGACTATTTGGCAATTAAGCTGTTCTGTCTATGTTTTCGCCGTCCTTTTAAATTTACAGGGCTATTTACATGATCTAGGCTGTTCTGTCTATGTTTTTGTAAAGTCATGTAGAATTTGAAGACACTTGGCAGTCTATAGGCTGTTCTGTCTATGTTTTTGTAAAGTCATATAGAATTTGAAGACTATTTGGCAGTCTAGGCTGTTCTGTCTATGTTTTTGTAAAGTCATATAGAATTTGAAGACTATTTGTCAGTCTATGCTGTTCTGTCTGTTTTTGTAAAGTCATGTAGAATTTGAAGACTATTTGGCAGTCTAGGCTGTTCTGTCTATGTTTTTGTAAATTCATATAGAATTTGAAGACTATTTGGCAGTCTAGGCTGTTCTGTCTATGTTTTTGTAAAGTCATGTAGAATTTGAAGACTATTTGGCAGTCTAGGCTGTTCTGTCTATGTTTTTATAAAGTCATGTAGAATTTGAAGACTATTTGGCAGTCTAGGCTGCTCTGTCTATGTTTTTGTAAAGTCATGTAGAATTTGAAGACTATTTGGCAGTCTAGGCTGTTCTGTTCATGTTTTTGTAAATTCATATAAATTTGAAGACTATTTGGCAGTCTAGGCTGTTCTGTCTATGTTTTTGTAAAGTCATGTAGAATTTGAAGACTATTTGGCAGTCTATGCTGTTCTGTCTGTTTTTGTAAATTCATGTAGAATTTGAAGACTATTTGGCAGTCTAGGCTGTTCTGTCTATGTTTTTGTAAATTCATAGGCTGGGGTTCATGTTTTTGTAAATTTGAATTTAAAGACTATTTGGCAGTCTAGGCTGTTCTGTCTATGTTTTTTGTAAAGTCATGTATTTGAATTTGGAAGACTATTTGTCTAGTCTAGGCTGTTTATGCTGTCTATGTTTTTGTAAAGTCATGTAGAATTTGAAGACTATTTGGCAGTTTGGTTCTTTGGCTGTTCTATTTGTCTATGTTTTTTGTAAATTCATATAGAATTTGAAGACTATTTGGCAGTCTAGAAGCTGTTCTGTTTTTGTTTTGTAAATTTGGAAGATGGAATTTGAACTTCTTTTGACTATTTGGCAGTCTAGGCTGTTCTGTCTATGTTTTTGTAAATTCATATAGAATTTGAAGACTATTTGGCAGTCTGTTCTGCTATGTTTTTGTAACTGTCTATGGCAGTCTTGTTCTGTCTAAAGTCATGTAGAATTTGAAGACTATTTGGCAGTCTAGGCTGTTCTGTCTATGTTTTGTAAATTCATGTAGAATTTGAAGACTATTTGGCAGTCTATGCTGTTCTTGTCTATGTCCTATTTGGCTGTTCATGTTCTGTCTATGTTTGTAAAGTCATGTAAATTTGAAGACTATTTGATGCTGTTCTGTCTATAAGCCAAAGTTAGAATTTGAAGATTATTTCCACAGCAGTCTGTCTATGCTTTGGTCATGTAGAATTTGAAGACTGTCTGCTGTTCTGTTCATGTTTTTGTAAAGTCATGTAGAATTTGAAGACTATTTGTATTTGTTTAGGCTGTTCTGTCTATGTTTTTTGTAAATTCATGTAATTTTGAAGACTATTTGGCAGTCTAGGCTGTTCTGTCTATGTTTTTAATTCATATAAATTTGAAGATTATTGGCAGTCCCTAGGGCTGTTCTGTCTATGTTTTATAAAGTCATGTAGAATTTGAAGACTATTTGGCAGTCTAGGCTGTTCTGTCTATGTTTTTGTAAATTCATAGAATTGAAGACTATTTGGCAGTCTAGGCTGTTCTGTCTATGTTTTTGTAAAGTCATATAGAATTTGAAGACTATTTGGCAGTCTAGGCTGTTCTGTCTATGTTTTTGTAAATTCATATAGAATTTGAAGACTATTTGGCAGTCTAGGCTGTTCTGTCTATGTTTTTGTAAATTCATGTAGAATTTGAAGACTATTTGGCAGTCTAGGCTGTTCTGTCTATGTTTTTGTAAAGTCATGTAGAATTTGAAGACTATTTGGCAGTCTAGGCTGTTCTGTCTATGTTTTTGTAAAGTCATGTAGAATTTGAAGACTATTTGGCAGTCTAGGCTGTTCTGTCTATGTTTTTGTAAAGTCATATAGAATTTGAAGACTATTTGGCAGTCTAGGCTGTTCTGTCTATGTTTTTGTAAATTCATATAGAATTTGAAGACTATTTGGCAGTCTAGGCTGTTCTGTCTATGTTTTGTAAATTCATATAGAATTTGAAGACTATTTGGCAGTCTAGGCTGTTCTGTCTATGTTTTTGTAAATTCATATAGAATTTGAAGACTATTTGGCAGTCTAGGCTGTTCTGTCTATGTTTTTGTAAATCATAGAATTTGAAGACTATTTGGCAGTCTAGGCTGTTCTGTCTATGTTTTTGTAAATTCTGTTTGAAGACTGTTTTTGTTCTGTCTATGTTTTTGTAAGTCAGAATTTGAAGACTATTTGGCAGTCTAGGCTGTTCTGTCTATGTTTTTGTAAAGTCATGTAGAATTTGAAGACTATTTGGCAGTCTAGGCTGTTCTGTCTATGTTTTTGTAAAGTCATGTAGAATTTGAAGACTATTTGGCAGTCTAGGCTGTTCTGTCTATGTTTTGTAAATTCATGTAGAATTTGAAGACTATTTGGCAGTCTAGGCTGTTCTGTCTATGTTTTTGTAAATTCATAAGACTATTTGGCATAGGCTGTTCTGTCTATGTTTTGTAAATACTATTTGAAGACAGTCTAGGCTGTTCTGTCTATGTTTTGTAAATTCATATAGAATTTGAAGACTATTTGGCAGTCTAGGCTGTTCTGTCTATGTTTTGTAAATTCATGTAGAATTTGAAGACTATTTGGCAGTCTAGGCTGTTCTGTCTATGTTTTTGTAAGTCATGTAGAATTTGAAGACTATTTGGCAGTCTAGGCTGTTCTGTCTATGTTTTTTGTAAAGTCATGAATTTGAAGAATTTGGCAAGACTATTTGGTTTATGCTTTTGTAGTTTGAAGACTATTTGGCAGTCTAGGCTGTTCTGTCTATGTTTTGTAAAGTCATGTAGAATTTGAAGACTATTTGGCAGTCTAGGCTGTTCTGTCTATGTTTTTGTAAATTCATATAGAATTTGAAGACTATTTGGCAGTCTAGGCTGTTCTGTCTATGTTTTTGTAAAGTCATATAGAATTTGAAGACTATTTGGCAGTCTAGGCTGTTCTGTCTATGTTTTTTGTAAAGTCATGTAGAATTTGAGACTATTTGAAGTCTAGGCTGTTCTGTCTATTTTTGTAAAGTCATGTAGAATTTGAAGTATTTGGCAGTCTAGGCTGTTCTGTCTATGTTTTTGTAAATTCATAGAATTTGAAGACTATTTGGCAGTCTAGGCTGTTCTGTCTATGTTTTTGTAAATTAGAATTTGAAGACTATTTGGCAGTCTAGGCTGTTCTGTCTGTTTTTGTAAATTCATATGAATTTGAAGACTATTTGGCAGTCTAGGCTGTTCTGTCTATGTTTTTTATAAAGTCATAGAATTTGAAGAATTTTGAAGACTATTTGTCAGTCTGTAGAATTTGCTGTTCTGTCTATGCTGTTCTTTTGTTTTTGTAAAGTCATGTAGAATTTGAGACTATTTGGCAGTCTGTCTATTTTTTGCAATTCATGTAGAATTTGAAGACTATTTGGGTCTAGGCTGTTCTGTCTATGTTTTTGTAAAGTCATGTAGAATTTGAAGACTATTTGGCAGTCTAGGCTGTTCTGTCTATGTTTTTGTAAATTCATGTAGAATTTGAAGACTATTTGGCAGTCTAGGCTGTTCTGTCTATGTTTTTGTAAATTCATATAGAATTTGAAGACTATTTGGCAGTCTAGGCTGTTCTGTCTATGTTTTGTAAATTCATATAGAATTTGAAGACTATTTGGCAGTCTAGGCTGTTCTGTCTATGTTTTTGTAAAGTCATGTAGAATTTGAAGACTATTTGGCAGTCTAGGCTGTTCTGTCTATGTTTTTGTAAATTCATATAGAATTTGAAGACTATTTGGCAGTCTAGGCTGTTCTGTCTATGTTTTTGTAAAGTCATGTAGAATTTGAAGACTATTTGGCAGTCTAGGCTGTTCTGTCTATGTTTTTGTAAAGTCATATAGAATTTGAAGACTATTTGGCAGTCTAGGCTGTTCTGTCTATGTTTTTGTAAAGTCATGTAGAATTTGAAGACTATTTGGCAGTCTAGGCTGTTCTGTCTATTTTTTTGTAAAGTCATATAGAATTTGAAGACTATTTGGCAGTCTAGGCTGTTCTGTCTATGTTTTTGTAAAGTCATGTAAATTTGAAGACTATTTGGCAGTCTAGGCTGTTCTGTCTATGTTTTTGTAAATTCATATAGAATTTGAAGACTATTTGGCAGTCTAGGCTGTTCTGTCTATGTTTTTGTAAAGTCATGTAGAATTTGAAGACTATTTGGCAGTCTAGGCTGTTCTGTCTATGTTTTGTAAAGTCATGTAGAATTTGAAGACTATTTGGCAGTCTAGGCTGTTCTGTCTATGTTTTTGTAAAGTCATATAGAATTTTGAAGACTATTTGGCAGTCTAGGCTGTTCTGTCTATGTTTTTGTAAATTCATATAGAATTTGAAGACTATTTGGCAGTCTAGGCTGTTCTGTCTATGTTTTTGTAAATTCATATAGAATTTGAAGACTATTTGGCAGTCTAGGCTGTTCTGTCTATGTTTTGTAAAGTCATGTAGAATTTGAAGACTATTTGGCAGTCTATGCTGTTCTGTCTATGTTTTTGTAAAGTCATGTAGAATTTGAAGACTATTTGGCAGTCTAGGCTGTTCTGTCTATGTTTTTGTAAAGTCATATAGAATTTGAAGACTATTTGGCAGTCTAGGCTGTTCTGTCTATGTTTTTTTGTAAAAGTCATGTAGAATTTGAAGACTATTTGGCAGTCTAGGCTGTTCTGTCTATGTTTTTTGTAAAGTCATATAGAATTTGAAGACTATTTGGCAGTCTAGGCTGTTCTGTCTATGTTTTGTAAATTCATATAGAATTTGAAGACTATTTGGCAGTCTAGGCTGTTCTGTCTATGTTTTTGTAAAGTCATATAGAATTTGAAGACTATTTGGCAGTCTAGGCTGTTCTGTCTATGTTTTGTAAAGTCATGTAGAATTTGAAGACTATTTGGCAGTCTAGGCTGTTCTGTCTATGTTTTGTAAAGTCATGTAGAATTTGAAGACTATTTGGCAG
Source organism: Acanthosepion pharaonis (assembly GCA_903632075.3). Lineage (NCBI taxonomy): Eukaryota > Metazoa > Mollusca > Cephalopoda > Sepiida > Sepiidae > Acanthosepion > Acanthosepion pharaonis. The sequence goes on along the minus strand of CAHIKZ030000381.1, from coordinate 132,686 downwards.
TCTAGGCTGTTCTGTCTATGTTTTTGTAAAGTCATGTAGAATTTGAAGACTATTTGGCAGTCTAGGCTGTTCTGTCTATGTTTTTGTAAATTCATATAGAATTTGAAGACTATTTTTGGCAGTCTAGGCTGTTCTGTCTATGTTTTGTAAATTCATATAGAATTTGAAGACTATTTGGCAGTCTAGGCTGTTCTGTCTATGTTTTTGTAAAGTCATGTAGAATTTGAAGACTATTTGGCAGTCTAGGCTGTTCTGTCTATGTTTTTGTAAAGTCATGTAGAATTTGAAGACTATTTGGCAGTCTAGGCTGTTCTGTCTATGTTTTTGTAAATTCATGTAGAATTTGAAGACTATTTGGCAGTCTAGGCTGTTCTGTCTATGTTTTTGTAAATTCATTTAGAATTTGAAGACTATTTGGCAGTCTAGGCTGTTCTGTCTATGTTTTTGTAAATTCATATAGAATTTTGAAGACTATTTGGCAGTCTAGGCTGTTCTGTCTATGTTTTGTAAAGTCATGTAGAATTTGAAGACTATTTGGCAGTCTAGGCTGTTCTGTCTATGTTTTTGTAAAGTCATATAGAATTTGAAGACTATTTGGCAGTCTAGGCTGTTCTGTCTATGTTTTGTAAATTCATATAGAATTTGAAGACTATTTTGCAGTCTAGGCTGTTCTGTCTATGTTTTTGTAAAGTCATGTAGAATTAGAAGACTATTTGGCAGTCTAGGCTGTTCTGTCTATGTTTTTGTAAATTCATGTAGAATTTGAAGACTATTTGGCAGTCTAGGCTGTTCTGTCTATGTTTTTGTAAATTCATATAGAATTTGAAGACTATTTGGCAGTCTAGGCTGTTCTGTCTATGTTTTTGTAAAGTCATGTAGAATTTGAAGACTATTTGGCAGTCTAGGCTGTTCTGTCTATGTTTTTGTAAAGTCATGTAGAATTTGAAGACTATTTGGCAGTCTAGGCTGTTCTGTCTATGTTTTTGTAAATTCATAGAATTTGAAGACTATTTGGCAGTCTAGGCTGTTCTGTCTATGTTTTTGTAAATTCATATAGAATTTGAAGACTATTTGGCAGTCTAGGCTGTTCTGTCTATGTTTTGTAAAATCATGTAGAATTTGAAGACTATTTGGCAGTCTAGGGCTGTTCTGTCTATGTTTTTGTAAAGTCATGTAGAATTTGAAGACTATTTGGCAGTCTAGGCTGTTCTGTCTATGTTTTTGTAAAGTCATATAGAATTTGAAGACTATTTGGCAGTCTAGGCTGTTCTGTCTATGTTTTTTGTAAAGTCATGTAGAATTTGAAGACTATTTGGCAGTCTAGGCTGTTCTGTCTATGTTTTTGTAAAGTCATATAGAATTTGAAGACTATTTGGCAGTCTAGGCTGTTCTGTCTATGTTTTTGTAAAGTCATATAGAATTTGAAGACTATTTGGCAGTCTAGGCTGTTCTGTCTATGTTTTGTAAATTCATATAGAATTTGAAGACTATTTGGCAGTCTAGGCTGTTCTGTCTATGTTTTTGTAAAGTCATGTAGAATTTGAAGACTATTTGGCAGTCTATGCTGTTCTGTCTATGTTTTTGTAAAATCATGTAGAATTTGAAGACTATTTGGCAGTCTAGGCTGTTCTGTCTATGTTTTTGTAAAGTCATATAGAATTTGAAGACTATTTGGCAGTCTAGGCTGTTCTGTCTATGTTTTTAAAAATTCATAGAATTTGAAGACTATTTGGCAGTCTAGGGCTGTTCTGTCTATGTTTTGTAAATTCATATAGAATTTGAAGACTATTTGGCAGTCTAGGCTGTTCTGTCTATGTTTTGTAAATTCATATAGAATTTGAAGACTATTTGGCAGTCTAGGCTGTTCTGTCTATGTTTTTGTAAAGTCATGTAGAATTTGAAGACTATTTGGCAGTCTAGGCTGTTCTGTCTATGTTTTTGTAAAGTCATGTAGAATTTGAAGACTATTTGGCAGTCTAGGCTGTTCTGTCTATGTTTTTGTAAAGGCTGTTCATGTCTATGTTTTTGAATTTGAAGACTATTTTTGCAGTCTAGGCTGTTCTGTCTATGTTTTTGTAAATTCATGTAGAATTTGAAGACTATTTGGCAGTCTATGCTGTTCTGTCTATGTTTTTGTAAATTCATTTGAAGACTTGATTTGGCAGTCTAGGCTGTTCTGTCTATGTTTTTGTAAAGTCATGTAGAATTTGAAGACTATTTGGCAGTCTAGGCTGTTCTGTCTATGTTTTTGTAAAGTCATGTAGAATTTGAAGACTATTTGGCAGTCTAGGCTGTTCTGTCTATGTTTTTGTAAAGTCATATAGAATTTGAAGACTATTTGGCAGTCTAGGCTGTTCTGTCTATGTTTTTGTAAATTCATATAGAATTTGAAGACTATTTGGCAGTCTAGGCTGTTCTGTCTATGTTTTTGTAAAGTCATGTAGAATTTGAAGACTATTTGGCAGTCTATGCTGTTCTGTCTATGTTTTGTAAATTCATGTAGAATTTGAAGACTATTTGGCAGTCTAGGCTGTTCTGTCTATGTTTTTAAAAGTCATGTAGAATTTGAAGACTATTTGGCAGTCTAGGCTGTTCTGTCTATGTTTTTGTAAATTCATATAGAATTTGAAGACTATTTGGCAGTCTAGGCTGTTCTGTCTATGTTTTTGTAAAGTCCTATAGAATTTGAAGACTATTTGGCAGTCTAGGCTGTTCTGTCTATGTTTTTGTAAAGTCATTTAGAATTTGAAGACTATTTGGCAGTCTAGGCTGTTCTGTCTATGTTTTTATAAAGTCATGTAGAATTTGAAGACTATTTGGCAGTCTAGGCTGTTCTGTCTATGTTTTGTAAAGTCATGTAGAATTTGAAGACTATTTGGCAGTCTAGGCTGTTCTGTCATGTTTTTGTAAAGTCATATAGAATTTGAAGACTATTTGGCAGTCTAGGCTGTTCTGTCTATGTTTTTGTAAAGTCATGTAGAATTTGAAGACTATTTGGCAGTCTAGGCTGTTCTGTCTATGTTTTTGTAAATTCATATAAATTTGAAGACTATTTGGCAGTCTAGGCTGTTCTGTCTGTTTTTGTAAAGTCATAGAATTTGAAGACTATTTGGCAGTCTAGGCTGTTCTGTCTATGTTTTTGTAAATTCATATTTGAAGACTATTTGGCAGTCTCTGTCATGTTTGAAGCAATTCTGTCTATGTTTTTGTAAAGTCATTCATAGAATTTGAAGACTATTTGGCAGTCTAGGCTGTCTATGTTTTGTAAAGTCATATAAATTTGAAACTATTTGGCAGTCATGTTCTGTCTATGTTTTTGTAAAGTCATGTAGAATTTGAAGACTATTAGGGCAGTCTAGGCTGTTCTGTCTATGTTTTGTAAATTCATGTAGAATTTGAAGACTATTTGGCAGTCTAGGCTGTTCTGTCTATGTTTTTGTAAATTCATATAGAATTTGAAGACTATTTGGCAGTCTAGGCTGTTCTGTCTATGTTTTTGTAAAGTCATGTAGAATTTGAAGACTATTTTGAAGGCAGTCTAGGCTGTTCTGTCTATGTTTTGTAAAGTCATGTAAATTTGAAGACTATTTGGCAGTCTAGGCTGTTCTGTCTATGTTTTTGTAAAGTCATGGTAGAATTTGGCAGTCTAGGCTGTTCTGTCTATTTTGAAATTCATATAGAATTCTGTCTATTTGGCAGTTTTTTGTTCTGTCTATGTTTTTGTAAATTCATATAGAATTTGAAGACTATTTGGCAGTCTAGGCTGTTCTGTCTATGTTTTTGTAAATTCATGTAGAATTTGAAGACTATTTGGCAGTCTATGCTGTTCTGTCTATGTTTTTGTAAAGTCATATAGAATTTGAAGACTATTTGGCAGTCTAGGCTGTTCTGTCTATGTTTTGTAAAGTCATGTAGAATTTGAAGACTATTTGGCAGTCTAGGCTGTTCTGTCTATGTTTTTGTAAATTCATATAGAATTTGAAGACTATTTCTGTCTATGTTTTGTAGTCATGTAGGCTGTTCTGTCTATGTTTTTTAAAGTCATGTAGAATTTGAAGACTATTTGGCAGTCTAGGCTGTTCTGTCTATGTTTTGTAAAGTCATGTAGAATTTGAAGAGTCTATGCTGTTCTATTTGGCAGTCTAAGACTATTCTGTCTATGTTTTTGTAAATATTTTTGAAGACTATTTGGCAGTCTAGGCTGTTCTGTCTATGTTTTTGTAAATTCATAGGCTTTGAAGACTATTTGGCAGTCTAGGCTGTTCTGTCTGTTTTTGTAAAGTCATATAGAATTTGAAGACTATTTGGCAGTCTAGGCTGTTCTATGTTTTGTTCTGTCTATTTGGCAGTCTAGGCTGTTCTGTCTATTTTTTTGTAAATTCATATAGAATTTGAAGACTATTTGGCAGTATGCTGTTCTGTCTATGTTTTGTAAAAGTCATGTGTTTTTTGTCTAAAGTTCTGTCTATGTTTTTGTAAAATTTTTGAAGACTATTTGGCAGTCTAGGCTGTTCTGTCTATGTTTTTGTAAAGTCATAGAAGAATTTGGCAGTCTAGGCTGTTCTGTCTATGTTTTGTAAATTCATAGGAAGACTATTTGGCAGTCTAGTGTTCTGTCTATGTTTTTTGTAAATTCATGTAGAATTTGAAGACTATTTGGCAGTCTAGGCTGTTCTGTCTATGTTTTTGTAAAAGTCATGTAGAATTTGAAGACTATTTGGCAGTCTAGGCTGTTCTGTCTATGTTTTGTAAAGTCATATAGAATTTGAAGACTATTTGGCAGTCTATGCTGTTCTGTCTATGTTTTTGTAAAGTCATATAAATTTGAAGACTATTTGGCAGTCTAGGCTGTTCTGTCTATGTTTTTATAAAGTCATGTAGAATTTGAAGACTATTTGGCAGTCTATGGCTGTTCTGTCTATGTTTTGTTTTCATGTAAATTTGAAGACTATTTGGCAGTCTAGGCTGTTCTGTCTGTATGTTTTGTAAGTCATATAGAATTTGAAGACTATTTGTCTATGCTGTTCTGTCTATGTTTTTGTAAAAGTCATGTAGAATTTGAAGACTATTTGGCAGTCTAGGCTGTTCTGGTCTATGTTTTTGTAAAGTCACAGAATTTGGAAGACTATTTGGCAGTCTTAGGCTGTTCTGTCTATGTTTTTGTAAAGTCATGTAGAATTTGAAGACTATTTGGCAGTCTAGGCTGTTCTTGTCTATGTTTTGTAAATTCATGTAGAATTTGAAGACTATTTGGCAGTCTAGGCTGTTCTGGTCTATGTTTTTGTAAAGTCATGTAGAATTTGAAGACTATTTGGCAGTTCAGGCTGTTCTGTATGTTTTTAAATTCATGTAGAATTTGAAGACTATTTTACAGTCTAGGGCTGTTCTGTCTATGTTTTTTGTAAAGTCATGTAGAATTTGAAGACTATTTGGCAGTCTAGGCTGTTCTGTCTATGTTTTTGTAAATTCATATAGAATTTGAAGACTATTTGGCAGTCTAGGCTGTTCTGTCTATGTTTTTGTAAAGTCATGTAGAATTTGAAGACTATTTGGCAGTCTAGGCTGTTCTGTCTATATGTTTTTGTAAAGTCATGTAGAATTTGAAGACTATTTTGGCAGTCTAGGGCTGTTCTGTCTATGTTTTTGTAAAAGTCATGTAGAATTTGAAGACTATTTTACAGTCTAGGGCTGTTCTGTCTTTGTTTTTTTGTATTTAAGTTCAGGCTGTTCTGTCTATGTTTTGTAAAGAACGAATTTGAAGACTATTTGGCAGTCTAGGCTGTTCTGTCTATGTTTTTGTAAAGTCATGTAGAATTTGAAGACTATTTGGCAGTCTAGGCTGTTCTGTCTATGTTTTTGTAAATTCATAGAATTTGAAGACTATTTGGCAGTCTAGGCTGTTCTGTCTATAGAATTTGAAGACCATTTGGCAGTCTAGGCTGTTCTGTCTATGCTTTTGTAAAAGTCATGTAGAATTTGAAGACTATTTGGCAGTCTAGGGCTGTTCTGTTCTGTCTATGTTTTTTGGCAGTCTAGGCTGTTCTAAAAAGTCATGTAGAATTTGAAGACTATTTGGCAGTCTTGAAGACTATTTTGCTGGCTGTCTGTCTATGTTTTTGAATTTGAAGACTATCAGTCTAGGTTCTGTCTATGTTTTGTAAAGTCATGGAAGACTATTTGGCAGTCTAGGCTGCTGTTCTGGAATTGTCTATGTTTTTTTTTGTAAAGTCATGTAGAATTTGAAGACTATTTGGCAGTCTAGGCTGTTCTGTCTATGTTTTTTTGGTAAAGTCATGTAGAATTTGAAGACTATTTTGGCAGTCTAGGCTGTTCTGTCTATGTTTTGTAAAGTCATGTAGAATTTGAAGACTATTTGGCAGTCTAGGCTGTTCTGTCTATGTTTTTTGTAATGTAGAATTTGAAGACTATTTGTAGGCTGTTCTGTCTATGAAATTTGAATTTGAAGACTATTTGGCAGTCTAGGCTGTTCTGTCTATGTTTTGTAAAGTCACATGTAGAATTTGAAGACCATTTTGGCAGTCTAGGCTGTTCTGTCTATGTTTTTTGTAAAGTCATGTAGAATTTGGAAGACTATTTGGCAGTCTAGGCTGTTCTTGTCTATGTTTTTGTAAATTCATAGAATTTGAAGACTATTTGGCAGTCTAGGCTGTTCTGTCTATGTTTTTTGTAAATTCATATAGAATTTGAAGACTATTTGGCAGTCTAGGCTGTTCTGTCTATGTTTTGTAAATTCATATAGAATTTGAAGACTATTTGGCAGTCTATGCTGTTCTGTCTATGTTTTTGTAAAGTCATGTAGAATTGAAGACCATTTGGCAGTCTAGGGCTGTTTGTCTATGTTTTTTAAATTATAGAATTTGAAGACCATTTGGCAGTCTAGGCTGTTCTGTCTATGTTTTTGTAAAGTCATGTAGAATTTGAAGACTATTTCAAGTGTCCAGGCTGTTCTTGGTCTATGTTTTTGTAAATTCATATAGAATTTGAAGACCATTTGGCAGTCTAGGGCCAGGTTCTGGTCTATGTTTTTGTAAAAGTCATGCTATTTACAGTGTGTTCTGTCTATGTTTTTTGTAAATATATAGAATTTAATTATTTGGCAGTCTAGGCTGTTCTGTCTATGTTTTTGTAAAAGTTTAGAATTAGAAGACTATTTTGGCAGTCTAGGCTGTTCTGTCTATGTTTTTGTAAATTCATATAGAATTTGAAGACTATTTGGCAGTCTAGGGCTGTTCTGTCTATGTTTTTGTAAAGTCATGTAGAATTTGAAGACTATTTGGCAGTCTAGGCTGTTCTGTCTATGTTTTGTAAATTCATAGAATTTGAAGACTATTTGGCAGTCTAGGCTGTTCTGTCTATGTTTTGTAAAAGTCATATAGAATTTGAAAACTATTTGGCAGTCTAGGCCGTTCTGTCTATGTTTTTGTAAATTCACATAGAATTTGAAGACTATTTGGCAGTCTAGGGCTGTTCTGTCTATGTTTTTGTAAAGTCATGTAGAATTAGAAGACTATTTGGCAGTCTAGGCTGTTCTGTCTATGTTTTGTAAAGTCATGTAGAATTTGAAGACTATTTGCAGTCTAGGGCTGTTCTGTCTATGTTTTTGTAAAGTCACATAGAATTTGAAGACTATTTGGCAGTCTAGGCTGTTCTGTCTATGTTTTTTAAAGTCATGTAGAATTTGAAGACTATTTGGCAGTCTATGTTGTTCTGTCTGGTTTTTGTAAATTCATGAGAATTTGAAGACTATTTGGCAGTCTAGGCTGTTCTGTCTATGTTTTTTGTAAATTCATATAGAATTTGAAGACTATTTGGCAGTCTAGGGCTGTTCTGTCTATGTTTTTGTAAAGTCATGTAGAATTTGAAATATTTTGGCAGTCTAGGCTGTTCTGTCTATGTTTTTTGTAGTCATGTAGAATTTGAAGACTGGTAGTCTATGCTGTTCTGTCTATAAGCTTTTGTAAAGTCATGTAGAATTTGAAGACTATTTGGCAGTCTAGGCTGCCTATGTTTTTGTAAAGTCATGAATTTGAAGACTATTTGGCAGTCTAGCTGCCCCACTATGTTTTGTAAAGTCATGTAGAATTTGTAGACTATTTGGCAGTCTAGGCTGTTCTGTCTATGTTTTTGTAAAATTGTTATAGAATTTGGAAGACTATTTGTGTCTAGGGTTGTTCTGTCTATGTTTTGTAAGTCATGTAGAATTTTGAAACCATTTGGCAGTCTAGGGCTGTTCTGTTCAAAATTCTGAGAATTTGAATACTATTTACAGTCTAGGCTGTTCTGTCTATGTTTTTGTAAATTCATATAGAATTTGAAGACTATTTTGGTAAATTAGGGCTGTTCTCTGTCTATGTTTTGTAAAGTCAGTAGAATTTGAAGACTGCCTATAGTCTAGGGCTGTTCTGTCTATGTTTTTGTAAAGCAGTTTGAAGACTATTTGGCTGTTCTGTCTATGTTTTTGTAAAGTCAGAATTTTAAAGACTATTTGGCAGTCTAGGCTGTTCTGTCTATGTTTTGTAAATTCATATAGAATTTGAAGACTATTTGGCAGTCTAGGCTGCTCTGTCTATGTTTTGTAAAAGTCATGTAGAATTTGAAGACTATTTGGCAGTCTATGCTGTTCTGTCTATGTTTTGTAAAGTCATGTAGAATTTGAAGACTATTTGGCAGTCTAGGCTGTTCTGTCTATGTTTTTGTAAAGTCATATAGAATTTGAAGACTATTTGGCAGTCTAGGCTGTTCTGTCTATAAGCCAAAGTCTATTTAAGGTTCTAGAATTTGAAAGTTTTTGTAAAGTCATTAGAATTTGAAGACATCTATTTACAGTCTAGGCTTTTGTTCTGTCTATGCCTTTTGTAAATTCATGTAGAATTTGAAGACTATTTCGGTCTATGCTGTCTCCTGTCTTATGCTTTTTGTAAAGTCATGTAGAATGTCTAGGCTGTTCTGTCTATGTTTTTGTAAAGTCATGTAGAATTTGAAGACTATTTGGCAGTCTAGCTGTTCTGTCTATGTTTTTTGTAACTAGAATTGAAGAATTTGGAAGACTAGAATTTGAAGACCATTGGCAGTCTAGGCTGTTCTGTCTATGTTTTCGTAAAGTCATGTAGAATTTCCAACTATTTGGCAGTTCAGGGCTGTTCTGTCTATGTTTTTGTAAAGTCAATAGAATTTGAAGACTATTTGGCAGTCTATGCTGTTCTGTCTGTTTTTGTAAGTCATGTATAGAATTTGAAGGATCTATTTGGCAGTCTAGGTTGTTCTGTCTATGTTTTTGTAAATTCATAGAATTTGAAGACTATTTGGCAGTCTAGCTGTTCTGTCTATGTTTTTGTAAAGTCACGTAGAATTTGAAGACTATTTGGCAGTTCAGGCTGTTCTGTCTATGTTTTTGTAAAGTCACAGAATTTGAAGACTATTTGGCAGTCTAGGTTGTTCTGTCTATGTTTTTGTAAAATTCATGTAGAATTTGAAGACTATTTGGCAGTCCTAGGGTTGTTCTGTCTATGTTTTTGTAAAGTCATGTAGACCGAAGACTATTTTGCAGTCTTATGCTGTTCTGTCTTGTTTTGTAAATTCATATAGAATTTGAAGACTATTTGGCAGTCTAGGGCTGTTCTGTCTATGTTTTTGTAAATTCATATAGAATTTGAAGACTATTTGGCAGTCTAGGCTGTTCTGTCTATGTTTTGTAAATTCATATAGAATTTGAAGACTATTTAACAGTCTAGGCTGTTCTGTTATGTTTTTGTAAATCATATAAATTTGAAGACTATTTGGCAGTCCTAGGCTGTTCTGTCATGTTTTTGTAAATTCATATAGAATTTGAACTATTTGGCAGTCTATGCTGTTTCTGTCTATGTTTTTTGTAAAAAGTCATGTAGAATTTGAAGACTATTTTGGCAGTCTAGGCTGTTCTGTCTATGTTTTGTAAAGTTGTAGACTTTGAAGACTATTTGGCAGTCTAGGCTGTTCTGTCTATGTTTTCGTAAAGTCATATAGAATTTGGAAGACTATTTGGCAGTCTAGGCTGTTCTGTCTATGTTTTTGTAAATTCATATAGAATTTGAAATAACTATTTGGCAAAGTCTAGAGCTTGTTCTGTCTATTTGTTTTTCTGTAAATGTTTTGTAAATTTGAAGACTATTTGGCAGTCTAGGCTGTTCTGTCTATGTTTTTGTAAAGTCATGTAGAATTTGAAGTACTATTTGGCAGTCTAGGCTGTTCTGTCTATGTTTTTGTAAATTCATATAGATTTTTAAGACTATTGGCAGTCTAGGCTGTTCTGTCTATGTTTTGTAAATTCATATAGAATTTGAAGACTATTTGGCAGTCTAGGCTGTTCTGTCTATGTTTTTTATAAAGTCATGTAAATTTGAAGACTATTTGGCAGTCTATGGCTGTTTGTCTATGTTTTTGTAAATCAAGTAGAATTTGAAGACTATTTGGCAGTCTAGGCTGTTCTGTCTATGTTTTTGTAAATTCACATAGAATTTGAAGACCATTTGGCAGTCTAGGCTGTTCTGTCTATATTTTGTAAAAGTCATATAAATTTGAAGACTATTTGGCAGTCTATGCTGTTCTGTCTGTTTTTTGTAAAGTCAAGTAGAATTTGAAGACTATTTGGCAGTCTAGGCTGTTCTGTCTATGTTTTGTAAATTCATAATTTGAAGAATTTGAAGACTATTTGTTCAGTCTATGTTTTTGCTGTTCTGTCTATATTTTTGTTTTGTAAAGTCATGTAGAATTTGAAGACTATTTCTGTTCATGTTTTTGGCAAATCTAGGCTGTTCTGTCTATGTTTTGTAAAGTTTTGTAGAAAGTTGAATTTACTATTTGGCAGTCTAGGCTGTTCTGTCTATGTTTTTGTAAAGTCATATAGAATTTGAAGACTATTTGGCAGTCTAGGCTGTTCTGTCTATGTTTTTGTAAAGTCCTATAGAATTTGAAGACTTATTTGGCAGTCTAGGCTGTTCTGTCTATGTTTTTTTAAAGTCATATAGAATTTGAAGACTATTTGGCAGTCTAGGCTGTTCTGTCTATGTTTTTGTAAATCATATAGAATTTGAAGAATATTTTGCAGTCTAGGCTGTTCTGTCTATTTTTGTAAAATCATGTAGAATTTGAAGACTATTTTAAATCTATGCTGTTCCATATATTTTTTGTAAGTCATGTAGAATTTTGAAGACGCTATTTGGCAGTCTAGGCTGTTCTGTCTATGTTTTGTAAATTCATATAGAATTTGAAGACTATTTGGCAGTCTAGGCTGTTGTCTATGTTTTGTAAATTCATATAGAATTTGAAGACTGTTGGCAGTCTAGGTTGTTCTGTCTATGTTTTTGTAAATTCATATAGAATTTGAAGACTGTTGGCAGTCTAGGCTGTTCTGTCTATGTTTTTGTAAAAGTCATGTAGAATTTGAAGACTATTTGGCAGTCTAGGCTGTTCTGTCTATGTTTTGTAAAGTCATGTAGACTATTTGGCAGTCCTAGGCTGTTCTGTCTGTATGTTTTGTAAGTCATGTAGAATTTGAAGACTATTTGGCAGTCTAGGCTGTTCTGTCTATGTTTTGTAAATTCATATGAATTTGAAGACTATTTGGCAGTCTAGGCTGTTCTGTCTATATTTTGTAAATTCATGTAAATTTGAAGCTATTTGGCAGTCTAGGCTGTTCTGTCTATGTTTTATAAAGTTCATGTAGAATTTGAAGACTGGCAGTCCTAGGCTGCTCTGTCTATGTTTGTAAATTCATATAAATTTGAAGACTATTTAGCAGTCTAGGCTGTTCTGTCTATGTTTTATGAGGTCATATAATTTGAAGACTATTTGGCAGTCCTAGGCTGTTCTGTCTATATTTTGTAAATTCATATAGAATTTGAAGACTATTTGGCAGTCTAGGCTGTTCTGTCTATGTTTTGTAAGTCATGTAGAATTTGAAGACTATTTGGCAGTCTAGGCTGTTCATCTATGTTTTATAAAGTGTGTAGAATTTGAAGACTATTTGGCAGTCTAGGCTGCTCTGTCTATGTTTTGTGAAGTCATGTAGATTTGAAGACTATTTGGCAGTCTAGGCTGTTCTGTCTATGTTTTTGTAAAGTCATGTAGAATTTGAAGACTATTTGGCAGTCTAGGCTGTTCTGTCTATGTTTTTGTAAATTCATATAAATTTGGAAGACATTTGGCAGTCTAGGCTAAATCATATAGAATTTGAAGACTATTTACAGTCTAGGCTGTTCTGTCTATGTTTTTGTAAATTCATATAGAATTTGAAGACTATTTTGGCAGTCTAGGCTGTTCTGTCTATGTTTTTGTAAAGTCATATAGAATTTGAAGACTATTTGGCAGTCTAGGGCTGTTCTGTCTATGTTTTTTTGTAAAGTCATAGAATTTGAAGACTATTTGGCAGTCTAGGCTGTTCTGTCTATGTTTTTGTAAAGTCATGTAGAATTTGAAGACTATTTTGGCAGTCTAGGCTGTTCTGTCTATGTTTTTGTAAAGTCATGTAGAATTTTAAGACTATTTGGCAGTCTAGGCTGTTCTGTCTATGTTTTTGTAAATTCATATAGAATTTGAAGACTATTTGGCAGTCTATGCTGTTCTATTATGTTTTGTAAATTCATATAGAATTTGAAGACTATTTTGGCAGTCTAGGCTGTTCTGTCTATGTTTTTAAAATTCATATATATAAATTTGAAGACTATTTGGCAGTCTAGGCTGTTCTGTCTTTGTTTTATAGAATTTGAAGTCAGTCTAGGCTGTTCTGTCTATTTTAAAAGTCATGTAGAAGACTATTTGGCAGTCTAGGCTGCTTTGTCTATGTTTTTGTAAAGTCATGTAGAATTTGAAGACTATTTGGCAGTCTAGGCTGTTCTGTCTATGTTTTGTAAAGTCATATAAGATTTTGAAGACTATTTGGCAGTCTAGGCTGTTCTGTCTATGTTTTTGTAAATTCATATAGAATTTGAGACCTATTTTGGCAGTCTAGGCTGTTCTGTCTATGTTTTTATAAATTCATATAATTTGAAGACTATTTTAACGTCTAGGCTGTTCTGTCTATGTTTTGTAAAGTCATGTAGAATTTGAGACTATTTGGCAGTCTATGCTGTTCTGTCTATGTTTTTGTAAAGTCATATAAATTTGAAGACTATTTGGCAGTCTAGGCTATTTTCTACTCCTATGTTTTTTGTGAAGTCATGTAAATTTGAAGACTGTTGTGATCTATGCTATTTTCTGTCTATTTTTGGCAAGTCACATGTGAAATTGAAGACTATTTGGCAGTCTGTTTTATTTTCTGTCTATGTTTTATAAGTCATGCCAGAATTTCGAACTGTTTGGCAGTCTAGGCTATTCTGTCTATGTTTTTGTAAAGTCATGTAAGAATTTAAGACTATTTGGCAGTCTGGAGCTGTTCTGTCTGTGTTTTTGTAAAGTCATGTAGAGTTGAAGACTATTTGGCAGGAGTCTAGGCTGTTCTGTCTATGTTTTTAACCAAGTTCACGCCATATAGAGAATTTGAAGACAGCCCAGCAGTCACTAGGCTATTTCATGTCTATGTTTTTGTAAATTCATATATAAATTTGAAGACTATTTGCTTGATCTAAACTGTTCTGTCCTATGTTTTGTAAAGTCATGTAAATTTGAAGACTATTGGCTCTATGCTTTCTGTCTATGTTTTTGTAAATTCATGTAGAATTGAAGACTATTTGGCAAGGCTGTTCTGTCTATGTTTGTAAAGTCTATTTTGAAGACTATTTGGCAGTCTATGCTGTTCTGTCTATGTTTTGTAAAGTCATGTAGAATTTTAGAAGACTATTTGGCAGACTATGCTGTTCTGTCTATGTTTTTGTAAAATCATGTAGGAATTTGAAGACTATTTGGCAGTCTAGGCTGTTCTGTCTATGTTTTTTGTAAATTCATATAGAATTTGAAGACTATTTGGCAGTCTAGGCTGTTCTGTCTATGTTTTGTAAATTCATATAGAATTTGAAGACTAATTTGGCAGTCTAGGCTGTTCTGTCTATGTTTTTTAAATTCATATAAATTTAGAAGACTATTTAACAGTCTAGGCTGTTCTGTCTATGTTTTTTGTGTCATATAAATTTGTCAGTCCTAGGCTGTTCTGTCTGTATTTTTGTAATTTGAATTTGAACTATTTGGCAGTCTATGCTGTTTCTGTCTATGTTTTTAAAAAAGTCATGTAGAATTTGAAGACTATTTGGCAGTCCCCTGGGCTGTCTATGTTTTGAAGTTTTTATGGGGGCAGTCTAGGCTGTTCTGTCTATGTTTTAATTCATATAGAATTTGAGAACTTTGGCAGTCTAGGCTGTTCTGTCTATGTTTTGTAAATTCATATAGAATTTGAAGACTATTTGGCAGTCTAGAGGCTGTTCTGTCTATGTTTTATAAATTCATGTAAATTTGAAGACTATTTGGCAGTCTAGGCTGTTCTGTCTATGTTTTTAGTAAAGTCATGTTCTGTCTATAATTTGAATTTGAAGACTATTTGGCAGTCTAGGCTGTTCTGTCTATGTTTTGTAAATTCATATAGAATTTAAGACTATTTGGCAGAGGTCTGGGCTGTTCTGTCTATGTTTTGTAAATTCATATAAATTTGAAGACTATTTGGCAGTCTAGGCTGTTCTGTCTATGTTTTTTATAAATTCATGTAAATTTGAAGACTATTTGGCAGTCTATGCTGTTCTGTCTATCATTTTGTGAGTCAAGTAAAATTTGAAGACTATTTGGCAGTCTAGGCTGTTCTGTCTATGTTTTTATAAATTCATATAGGGTGAACTATTTGGCAGTCTAGGCTGTTCTGTCTATGTTTTGTAAAGTCATGTAAATTTGAAGACTATTTGGCAGTCTATGCTGTTCTGTCTGTTTTTGTAAAGTCATGTAGATTTTGAGACTATTTGGCAGTCTAGGCTGTTCTGTCTATGTTTTTGTAAATTCATATAAATTTGAAGACTATTTGGCAGTCTAGGCTGTTCTGTCTATGTTTTTGTAAATTCATGTAGAAATTTGAAGACTATTTGGCAGTCTAGGCTGTTCTGTCTATGTTTTTTTAAAGTCATGTAAATTTGAGGCCTATTTGGCAGTCTAGGCTGTTCTGTCTATGTTTTTGTAAGTCATATAGAATTTGAAGACTATTTGGCAGTCTAGGCTGTTCTGTCTATATTTTTGTAAAGTCATATAGAATTTGAAGACTATTTGGCAGTCTAGGCTGTTCTGTCTATGTTTTATAGATTCATATAGAATTTGAAGACTATTTGGCAGTCTAGGCTGTTCTGTCTATGTTTTTGTAAAGTCATTGCTTAAATTTTAAGAATATTTTGCAATCTAAATTTTCTGTCTATTTTTTTAAAATTCCTTATAGAATTTGAAGACTATTTGGCAATCTATGCTGTTCCATCTATTTTTTGTGAGTCATGTAGAATTTGAAGACGCCTTTGGCAGTCTAGGCTGTTCTGTCTATGTTTTGTAAATCATATAGAATTTGAAGACTATTTGGCGGTCTAGGCTGTTCTGTCTATGTTTTGTAAATTCATATAAAGAAGACTTTGGCAGTCTAGGCTGTTCTGTCTATGTTTTTGTAAATTCATATAGAATTTGAAGACTGTTGGCAGTCCTAGGCTGTTCTGTCTATGTTTTGTAAATTCATGTAGAATTTGAAGACTATTTGGCAGTCCTAGAGCTGTTCTGTCTATGTTTTGTAAAGTCATATGGGGTGAAGACTATTTGGCAGTCCTAGGCTGTTCTGTCTGTATGTTTTGTAAGTCATGTGAATTTGAAGACTATTTGGCAGTCCTGGCTGTTCTGTCTATGTTTTTAAATTCATATGTTTGAAGACTATTTGGCAGTCTATGTTCTGTCTATATTTTGTAAATTCATGAAGAAGCTATTTGGCAGTCTAGGCTATTTCTGTCTATGTTTTGTTCAAAATTTGAAGACTCATGCTCTGTCTATGTTTGTAAATTCATATAAATTTGAGACTATTTGGCAGTCCTGGCTGTTCTGTCTATTTTTTATGAGGTCATGTAATTTGAAGACTATTTGGCAGTCCTAGGCTGTTCTGTCTATATTTTTGTAAATTCATATAGAATTTGAAGACTATTTGGCAGTCTAGGCTGTTCTGTCTATGTTTTTTGTAAAGTCATGTAAGAATTTGAAGACTATTTGGCAGTCTAGGCTGTTCTTATGTTTTATAAAGTTTTTTGAAGACTATTTGGCAGTCTAGTCTCTGTCTATGTTTTGTGAGAATTTGAAGACTATTTGGCAGTCTAGGCTGTTCTGTCTATGTTTTGTAAATTCACATATAGGATTTTGAAGACTATTTGGCAGTCTAGGCTGTTCTGTCTAGAAAATTTGATAGAATTTGAAGACTATTTTGTTCTAGGCTGTTCTGTCTATGTTTTTGTAAAGTCATGTAGAATTTGAAGACTATTTGGCAGTCTATGCTGTTCTGTCTATGTTTTTGTAAAGTCATGTAGAATTTGAAGACTATTTGGCAGTCTAGGGCTGTTCTGTCTATGTTTTTAAGTAAAGTAGAAATTTGAAGACTATTTGGCAGTCTAGGCTGTTCTGTCTGTTTTGTAAAGTCACATAGAATTTGAAGACTATTTGGCAGTGTTTTTGTAAATTCATATAGAATTTGAAGACTATTTGGCAGTCTAGGCTGTTCTGTCTATGTTTTTGTAAAGTCATGTAGAATTTGAAGACTATTTGGCAGTCTAGGCTGTTCTGTCTATGTTTTGTAAAATCACTAGAATTTGAAGACTATTTGGCAGTCTAGGCTGTTCTGTCTATGTTTTTGTAAAGTCATGTAGAATTTGAAGACTATTTGGCAGTCTAGGCTGTTCTGGCAGTCTAGGCTGTTCTTCTATGTTTTGTAAATTCATGTAAGATTTTGAAGACTATTTGGCAGTCTAGGCTGTTCTGTCTATGTTTTGTAAATTCATATAGAATTTGAACTGTTTGGCCTCCTAGGCTGTTCTGTCTATATTTTATGTAAATTCATATTTTGAAGACTTATTTTAACGTCTAGGCTGTTCTGTCTATGTTTTTAAAGTCATGTAGAATTTGAGACTATTTGGCAGTCTATGCTGTTCTGTCTATGTTTTTACAGCAAAGTCATGTAAATTTAGAGACTATTTGGCAGTCTAGGCTGTTCCTGTCTGTTTTTATAAAGTCATGTAGAAAATTTTGAGAAGACTATTTGAGCAGTCTAGGCTGTTCTGTCTCTATTTTGTAAATTCATAAATTTGAAGACTATTTGGCAGTCTAGACATATGTGCATCTGATCATGTAAATTTGAAGATATTTTGGCAGTCTGCGACAATGCTGTCTAGCATTTTGTAAAATCTGTGGGAATTTTTAGGGCCTGTTGGCGTCTGGGCTATTTCTGTCTATGTTTTGTAAATTCATATAGAATTTGAAGACATTTGTGATCCCTATGGGCTGTTTCTGTCTATGTTTTATGGTCATATAGAATTTGAAGACTATTTCTAGGCTGTTCTGTCTATGTTTTTTATAAATTCTAATTTGGACTATTTGGCAGTCTAGGCTGTTCTGTCTATGTTTTTGTAAATTCATATAGAATTTGAAGACTATTTGGCAGTCTAGGGCTGTTCTGTTCATGTTTTTGTAAAGTCATATAGAATTTGAAGACTATTTGGCAGTCTAGGCTGTTCTGTCTATGTTTTTGTAAAGTCATGTAGAATTTGAAGACTATTTTGGCAGTCTAGGCTGTTCTGTCTATGTTTTGTAAAGTCATGTAGAATTTGAAGACTATTTGGCAGTCTAGGCTGTTCTGTCTATGTTTTTGTAAATTCATATAGAATTTGAAGACTATTTGGCAGTCTAGGCTGTTCTGTCTATGTTTTTGTAAAGTCATGTAGAATTTGAAGACTATTTGGCAGTCTATTTCTGTCTATGTTTTGTAAAGTCATGGAATTTGAAGACTATTTGGCAGTCTGTTATGTTTTTTTTGTAAAATCATATAGAATTTGAAGACTATTTGGCAGTCTAGGCTGTTCTGTCTATGTTTTTATAAAGTCATATAGAATTTGAAGACTATTTGGCAGTCTATGCTGTTCTGTCTATGTTTTGTAAAGTCATATAGAATTTGAAGACTATTTGGCAGTCTAGGCTGTTCTGTCTATGTTTTTAAAAGTCATATAGAATTTGAAGACTATTTGGCAGTTCTAGGCTGTTCTGTCTATGTTTTTGTAAAGTCATGTAGAATTTGAAGACTATTTGGCAGTCTAGGCTGTTCTGTCTATGTTTTTGTAAAGTCATGTAGAATTTGAAGACTATTTGGCAGTCTAGGGCTGTTCTGTCTATGTTTTTGTAAATTCATATAGAATTTGAAGACTATTTGGCAGTCTAGGCTGTTATGTCTATGTTTTTGTTTGGCAGTCTAGGCTGTAGAATTTTTTTGAAAACTATTTTGAAGACTATTTGTCTAGGCTGTTCTGTCTATGTTTTTGTAAAGTCATGTAGAATTTGAAGACTATTTGGCAGTCTAGGCTGTTCTGTCTATGTTTTTGTAAAGTCATATAGAATTTGAAGACTATTTGGCAGTCTAGGCTGTTCTGTCTATGTTTTTGTAAAGTCATATAGAATTTGAAGACTATTTGGCAGTCTAGGCTGTTCTGTCTATGTTTTTGTAAATTCATATAGAATTTGAAGACTATTTGGCAGTCTAGGCTGTTCTGTCTATGTTTTTGTAAAGTCATGTAGAATTTGAAGACTATTTGGCAGTCTAGGCTGTTCTGTCTATGTTTTGTAAATTCATATAGAATTTGAAGACTATTTGGCAGTCTAGGCTGTTCTGTCTATGTTTTTGTAAAGTCATAGAATTTGAAGACTATTTGGCAGTCTAGGAAGACTGTTCTGTCTATGTTTTTGTAAATTTGAAGACTATTTGGCAGTCTAGGCTGTTCTGTCTATGTTTTTGTAAAGTCATGTAGAATTTGAAGACTATTTGGCAGTCTAGGCTGTTCTGTCTATGTTTTTGTAAAGTCATGTAGAATTTGAAGACTATTTGGCAGTCTAGGCTGTTCTGGTTTTGTAAATTCTAGAATTTGAAGACTATTTGGCATGTTTTTGTAAAATCATAGAAATTTGAAGACTATTTGGCAGTCTAGGCTGTTCTGTCTATGTTTTTGTAAATTCATATAGAATTTGAAGACTATTTTTATTTGCAGTCTAGGCTGTTCTGTCTATGTTTTTGTAAATCATGTAGAATTTGAAGACTATTTGGCAGTCTAGGCTGTTCTGTCTATGTTTTTGTAAATTCATATAGAATTTGAAGACTATTTGGCAGTCTAGGCTGTTCTGTCTATGTTTTTGTAAAGTCATGTAGAATTTGAAGACTATTTGGCAGTCTAGGCTGTTCTGTCTATGTTTTTGTAAAGTCATGTAGAATTTGAAGACTATTTGGCAGTTTGTAAAGTCACATAGAATTTGAAGGCTGTTTCTGTCTATGTTTTTGTAAAGTCATGTAGAATTTGTTTTGGCAGTTAGGCTGTTCTGTCTATGTTTTTGTAAAGTCATGTAGAATTTGAAGACTATTTTGGCAGTCTAGGCTGTTCTGTCTATGTTTTGTAAATTCATGTAGAATTTGAAGACTATTTGGCAGTCTAGGGCTGTTCTGTCTATGTTCTGTCTATTTGAAGACTTTGGCAAAGGCTCTGTCTATGTTTTTGTAAATTCATAGAATTTGAAGACTATTTGGCAGTCTAGGCTGTTCTGTCTATGTTTTTGTAAATTCATATAGAATTTGAAGACTGTCAGTCTATGCTTTCTGTCTATGTTTTGTAAAGTCATGTAGAATTTGAAGACTATTTTGGCAGTCTATGTTCTGTCTGTTTTTGTAAATTCTGAATTTGAAGACTATTTGGCAGTCTAGGCTTTCTGTCTATGTTTTTGTAAAGTCATGTAGAATTGAAGACTATTTGGCAGTCTATTTCTGTCTATGTTTTTGTCTAGGAATTGTTCTGTCTATGTTTTTTTTTGTAAATTCATATAGAATTTGAAAGACTATTTGGCAGTCTAGGCTGTTCTGTCTATGTTTTTGTAAATTCATATAGAATTTGAAGACTGTCTATGTTTTTGGTCAGTCTAGGCTGTTCTGTCTATGTTTTGTAAAGTCATATAGAATTTGAAGACTATTTGGCAGTCTAGGCTGTTCTGTCTATGTTTTTGTTGAAACTCATGTAGAATTTGAAGACTATTTTTGTAAAATCAGTCTATTTGGGCTGTTCTGTCTATGTTTTTGTAAAGTCATATAGAATTTGAAGACTATTTGGCAGTCTAGGCTGTTCTGTCTATGTTTTTGTAAAGTCATGTAGAATTTGAAGACTATTTGGCAGTCTAGGGCTGTTCTGTCTATGTTTTTGTAAAGTCATATAGAATTTGAAGACTATTTGGCAGTCTAGGCTGTTCTGTCTATGTTTTGTAAAGTCATGTAGAATTTGAAGACTATTTGGCAGTCTAGGCTGTTCTGTCTATGTTTTTTGTAAATTCATATAGAATTTGAAGACTATTTGGCAGTCTAGGCTGTTCTGTCTATGTTTTTGTAAAGTCATATAGAATTTGAAGACTATTTTACAGTCTAGGCTGTTCTCTGTCTATGTTTTTGTAAATTCATGTAGAATTTGAATTTTGGCAGTCTATTTCTGTCTATGTTTTTGTAAAGTCATAGAAGACTATTTGGCTGTCTAGGCTGTTTGTCTATTTTTTAAAGTCATGTAGAATTTGAAGACTATTTGGCAGTCTAGGCTGTTCTGTCTATGTTTTTGTAAAGTCATGTAGAATTTGAAAGACTATTTGGCAGTCTAGGCTGTTCTGTCTATGTTTTTGTAAAGTCATGTAGAATTTGAAGACTATTTGGCAGTCTAGGCTGTTCTGTCTATGTTTTTGTAAAGTCATATAGAATTTGAAGACTATTTGGCAGTCTAGGCTGTTCTGTCTATGTTTTTGTAAATTCATATAGAATTTGAAGACTATTTGGCAGTCTAGGGCTGTTCTGTCTATGTTTTTATAAAGTCATAGAATTTGAAGACTATTTGGCAGTCTAGGCTGTTCTGTCTATGTTTTTGTAAAGTCATGTAGAATTTGAAGACTATTTGGCAGTTCTAGGCTGTTCTGTCTATGTTTTTGTAAATTCATGTTTTGGCAGTCTAGGCTGTTCTGTGTTTTTTTTGTAAGTCATGTAGAATTTGAAGACTATTTGGCAGTCTATGTTCTGTCTATGTTTTGTAAAGTCATAGAATTTGAAGACTATTTGGCAGTCTAGGCTGTTCTGTCTATGTTTTGTAAAGTCATGTAGAATTTGAAGACTATTTGGCAGTCTAGGGCTGTTCTGTCTATGTTTTTGTAAATTCATATAGAATTTGAAGACTATTTGGCAGTCTAGGCTGTTCTGTCTATGTTTTTGTAAATCATGTAGAATTTGAAGACTATTTGGCAGTCTAGGCTGTTCTGTCTATGTTTTTGTAAAGTCATATAGAATTTGAAGACTATTTGGCAGTCTAGGCTGTTCTGTCTATGTTTTTGTAAATTCATATAGAATTTGAAGACTATTTGGCAGTCTAGGCTGTTCTGTCTATGTTTTGTAAAGTCATGTAGAATTTGAAGACTATTTGGCAGTCTAGGCTGTTCTGTCTATGTTTTTGTAAAAGTCATAGAATTTGAAGACTATTTGCAGTCTAGGGCTGTTCTGTCTATGTTTTTGTAAAGTCATGTAGAATTTGAAGACTATTTGGCAGTCTAGGCTGTTCTGTCTATATGTTTTTGTAAAGTCATGTAGAATTTGAAGACTATTTGGCAGTCTAGGCTGTTCTGTCTATGTTTTTGTAAATTCATATAGAATTTGAAGACTATTTGGCAGTCTAGGGCTGTTCTGTCTATGTTTTTTGTAAAGTCATGTAGAATTTGAAGACTATTTGGCAGTCTATTTCTGTCTATGTTTTGTAAATTCAGGCTTTGTTCTGTCTATGTTTCTGTCTAAATTTTTGTAAAGTCATAGAGAATTTGAAGACTATTTGGCAGTCTAGGCTGTTCTGTCTATGTTTTTGTAAAGTCATGTAGAATTTGAAGACTATTTGGCAGTCTAGGCTGTTCTGTCTATGTTTTGTAAAGTCATAGAATTTGAAGACTATTTGGCAGTCTGTATGTTTTTGTAAGACATATAGAATTTGGAAGACTATTTGGCAGTCTAGGCTGTTCTGTCTATGTTTTTGTAAAGTCATGTAGAATTTGAAGACTATTTGGCAGTCTAGGGCTGTTCTGTCTATGTTTTGTAAAGTCATATAGAATTTGAAGACTATTTGGCAGTCTAGGCTGTTCTGTCTATGTTTTTGTAAAGTCATGTAGAATTTGAAGACTATTTGGCAGTCTAGGCTGTTCTGTCTATGTTTTTGTAAAGTCATGTAGAATTTGAAGACTATTTGGCAGTCTAGGCTGTTCTGTCTATGTTTTTGTAAAGTCATATAGAATTTGAAGACTATTTGGCAGTCTAGTGTTCTGTCTATGTTTTTGTAAAGTCTGAATTTGAAGACTATTTGTTTTGTTCTGTCTATGTTTTGTAAATTTGAGAATTTGAAGACTATTTGGCAGTCTAGGCTGTTCTGTCTATGTTTTTGTAAAATTCTATTTGTAGAATTTGAAGACTATTTTAAGTCTATTTTGTTCTGTCTATGTTTTTGTAAAGTCATATAGAATTTGAAGACTATTTGGCAGTCTAGGCTGTTCTGTCTATGTTTTTGTAAATTCATATAGAATTTGAAGACTATTTGGCAGTCTAGGCTGTTCTGTCTATGTTTTTGTAAATTCATATAGAATTTGAAGACTATTTGGCAGTCTAGGCTGTTATGTTTTGTAAAGTCATTTTGAAGACTATTTGGCAGTCTAGGGCTGTTCTGTCTATGTTTTTTGTAAATCATATTTGAGAATTTGAATGTTTTTTAAAACTATTTTGAAGACTATTTGGCAGTCTAGGCTGTTCTGTCTGTTTTTTGTAAAGTCATGTAGAATTTGAAGACTATTTGGCAGTCTAGGCTGTTCTGTCTATGTTTTTGTAAAGTCATGTAGAATTTGAAGACTATTTGGCAGTCTAGGCTGTTCTGTCTATGTTTTTGTAAATTCATATAGAATTTGAAGACTATTTGGCAGTCTAGGCTGTTCTGTCTATGTTTTTGTAAATTCATATAGAATTTGAAGACTATTTGGCAGTCTAGGCTGTTCTGTCTATGTTTTTGTAAAGTCATGTAGAATTTGAAGACTATTTGGCAGTCTAGGCTGTTCTGTCTATGTTTTTGTAAAGTCATGTAGAATTTGAAGACTATTTGGCAGTCTAGGCTGTTCTGTCTATGTTTTTGTAAAGTCATGTAGAATTTGAAGACTATTTGGCAGTCTATGCTGTTCTGTCTGTTTTTGTAAAGTCATGTAGAATTTGAAGACTATTTGGCAGTCTAGGCTGTTCTGTGTTTTGTTTGTTTTTGTAAAGTCATGTAGAATTTGAAGAATTTATTTTGGCAGTCTAGGCTGTTCTGTCTATGTTTTTGTAAATTCATATAGAATTTGAAGACTATTTGGCAGTCTAGGGCTGTTCTGTCTATGTTTTTGTAAATTCATATAGAATTTGAAGACTATTTGGCAGTCTAGGCTGTTCTGTCTATGTTTTTGTAAAGTCATGTAGAATTTGAAGACTATTTGGCAGTCTAGGCTGTTCTGTCTATGTTTTGTAAAGTCATGTAGAATTTGAAGACTATTTGGCAGTCTAGGCTGTTCTGTCTATGTTTTTGTAAAGTCATGTAGAATTTGAAGACTATTTGGCAGTCTAGGGCTGTTCTGTCTATGTTTTTGTAAAATTCATGTAGAATTTGAAGACTATTTGGCAGTCTAGGCTGTTCTGTCTATGTTTTTTGTAAAGTCATGTAGAATTTGAAGACTATTTGGCAGTCTAGGCTGTTCTGTCTATGTTTTTGTAAAGTCATGTAGATTTGAAGACTATTTGGCAGTCTAGGCTGTTCTGTCTATGTTTTTTGTAAAGTCATGTAGAATTTGAAGACTATTTGGCAGTCTAGGCTGTTCTGTCTATGTTTTTGTAAATTCATGTAGAATTTGAAGACTATTTGGCAGTCTAGGCTGTTCTGTCTATGTTTTTGTAAATTCATATAGAATTTGAAGACTATTTGGCAGTCTAGGCTGTTCTGTCTATGTTTTTGTAAAGTCATGTAGAATTTGAAGACTATTTGGCACTATTTCTGGTCTATGTTTTTGTAAAGTCATAGAATTTGAAGACTATTTGTTCTGCTGTTCTGTCTATGTTTTGTAAAGTCATGTAGAAATTTGAAGACTGTTTGTCTATGTCTAGGCTGTTCTGTCTATGTTTTTTTTAAATTCATGTAGAATTTGAAGACTATTTGGCAGTCTAGGCTGTTCTGTCTATGTTTTTGTAAATTCATATAGAATTTGAAGACTATTTGGCAGTCTAGGCTGTTCTGTCTGTTTTTGTAAAGTCATGTAGAATTTGAAGACTATTTGGCAGTCTAGGCTGTTCTGTCTATGTTTTTGTAAAGTCATGTATTTGAAGACTATTTGGCAGTCTAGGCTGTTCTGTCTATGTTTTGTAAATTCATGAATTTGAAGACTATTTGGCAGTCTAGGCTGTTCTGTCTATGTTTTTGTAAATTCATATAGAATTTGAAGACTATTTGGCAGTCTAGGCTGTTCTGTCTATGTTTTTGTAAAAGTCATGTAAATTTGAAGACTATTTGAATTTCTGTCTAGAAATTCATTTTGAAGACTATTTGCAGTCTAGGCTGTTCTGTCTATGTTTTTGTAAAGTCATATAGAATTTGAAGACTATTTGGCAGTCTAGGCTGTTCTGTCTATGTTTTTGTAAAAGTCATGTAGAATTTGAAGACTATTTGGCAGTCTAGGCTGTTCTGTCTATGTTTTTGTAAATTCATATAGAATTTGAAGACTATTTGGCAGTCTAGTCTGTCTATGTTTTTGTAAAGTCATGTTTTGAAGACTGTCTATGTTTTTGTAAAAAGTCATGTAGAATTTGAAGACTATTTGGCAGTCTAGGCTGTTCTGTCTATGTTTTTTAAATTTGTCATGTAGAATTTTTTGAAGACTATTTTTGCAGTCTATTTGGCTGTTCTGTCTATGTTTTTGTAAAGTCATGTAGAATTTGAAGACTATTTGGCAGTCTAGGCTGTTCTGTCTATGTTTTTTATAAAGTCATATAGAATTTGAAGACTATTTGGCAGTCTAGGCTGTTCTGTCTATGTTTTTGTAAATTCATATAGAATTTGAAGACTATTTGGCAGTCTAGGCTGTTCTGTCTATGTTTTTGTAAATTCATATAGAATTTGAAGACTATTTGGCAGTCTAGGCTGTTCTGTCTATGTTTTTAGTAAAGTCATGTAGAATTTGAAGACTATTTGGCAGTCTATGCTGTTCTGTCTATGTTTTGTAAAAAGTCATGTAGAATTTGAAGACTATTTGGCAGTCTAGGCTGTTCTGTCTATGTTTTTGTAAAGTCATGTAGAATTTGAAGACTATTTGGCAGTCTAGTCTGTCTATGTTTTTGTAAAGTCATAGAATTTGAAGACTATTTGTTAGGCTGTTCTGTTCTGTCTATGTTTTTGTAAATTTTTATAGAATTTGAAGACTATTTGGCAGTCTAGGCTGTTCTGTCTATGTTTTTGTAAATTCAATTTGAAGAATTTGAAGTCTATTTCTGTCATGTCTAGAAGACTATTTTGTCTATGTTTGTCTTTTTGTAAAGTCATGTAGAATTTGAAGACTATTTGGCAGTCTAGGCTGTTCTGTCTATGTTTTGTAAAGTCATGGAGAATTTGAAGACTATTTGGCAGTCTAGGCTGTTCTGTCTATTTTTTTAGTAAATTCATGTAGAATTTGAAGACTATTTTGGCAGTCTCTAGGCTGTTCTGTCTATGTTTTTTAAAAGTCATGTAGAATTTGAAGACTATTTGGCAGTCTATGCTGTTCTGTCTATGTTTTTGTAAAGTCATGTAGAATTTGAAGACTATTTGGCAGTCTAGGCTGTTCTGTCTATGTTTTGTAAAGTCATAAATTTGATAGAATTTGAAGACTATTTGGCAGTGTCTATGTTTTTTGTAAAGTCATGTAGAATTTGAAGACTATTTGGCAGTCTATGCTGTTCTGTCTATGTTTTGTAAATCATGTAGAATTTGAAGACTATTTGGCAGTCTAGGCTGTTCTGTCTATGTTTTTGTAAAGTCATATAGAATTTGAAGACTATTTGGCAGTCTAGGCTGTTCTGTTCAGAATTTGTTTTGGCTGTTTAGGTTTTTAAATTCTATGTTTTTGTAAAGTCATATAGAATTTGAAGACTATTTGCAGTCTAGGCTGTTCTGTCTATGTTTTTGTAAAGTCATGTAGAATTTGAAGACTATTTGGCAGTCTAGGCTGTTCTGTCTATGTTTTTGTAAAGTCATATAATTTGAAGACTATTTGGCAGTCTAGGCTGTTCTGTCTATGTTTTTGTAAATTCATAGAATTTGAAGACTATTTGGCAGTCTAGGCTGTTCTGTCTATTTTTTGTAAAGTCATATAGAATTTGAAGACTATTTGTCTATGTGTTCTGTCTATGTTTTTGTAAGTCATGTAGAATTTGAAGACTATTTGGCAGTCTAGGCTGTTCTGTCTTTTTTGTAAAGTCATGTAGAATTTGAAGACTATTTGGCAGTCTAGGCTGTTCTGTCTATGTTTTTGTAAAGTCATGTAGAATTTGAAGACTATTTGGCAGTCTAGGCTGTTCTGTCTATGTTTTTTGTAAATTCACTGTAAATTTGATATTTGGCAGAATTTCTGTCTATGTTTTTGTAAATTCTATTTTGAAGTCTAGGCTGTTCTGTCTATGTTTTTGTAAAGTCATATAGAATTTGAAGACTATTTGGCAGTCTATGCTGTTCTGTCTATGTTTTTGTAAAGTCATGTAGAATTTGAAGACTATTTGGCAGTCTAGGCTGTTCTGTCTATGTTTTTGTAAAGTCATGTAGAATTTGAAGACTATTTGGCAGTCTAGGCTGTTTTGTCTATGTTTTTGTAAAGTCTAGGCTGTTCATGTTTTTGTAAAAGTATGAATTTGAAGACTATTTGGCAGTCTAGGCTGTTCTGTCTATGTTTTTGTAAATTCATATAGAATTTGAAGACTATTTGGCAGTCTAGGCTGTTCTGTCTATGTTTTTGTAAATTCATATAGAATTTGAAGACTATTTGGCAGTCTAGGCTGTTCTGTCTATGTTTTTTATAAATTCATGTAGAATTTGAAGACTATTTGGCAGTCTAGGGCTGTTCTGTCTATGTTTTTTGTAAATTCATGTAGAATTTGAAGACTATTTGGCAGTCTAGGCTGTTCTGTCTATGTTTTTGTAAAGTCATAGAAGAATTTGAAGACTATTTTGGCAGTCTAGGCTGTTCTGTCTATGTTTTTGTAAAGTCATGTAGAATTTGAAGACTATTTGGCAGTCTAGGCTGTTCTGTCTATGTTTTTGTAAATTCATATAGAATTTGAAGACTATTTGGCAGTCTAGGCTGTTCTGTCTATGTTTTTTGTAAATAAAGAATTTGAAGACATATAGGCTGTTCTGAATTTTTGTAAATTCAAGACTATTTGGCAGTCTAGGGTCTATGTTTTTTGTAAAGTCATGTAGAATTTGAAGACTATTTGGCAGTCTATGCTGTTCTGTCTATAGATTTTTGTAAATTTGGTCATGTAGTCTAATTTGAAGACTATTTGGCAGTCTAGGCTGTTCTGTCTATGTTTTGTAAAGTCATGTAGAATTTGAAGACTATTTGGCAGTCTAGGCTGTTCTGTCTATGTTTTTGTAAATTCATATAGAATTTGAAGACTATTTGGCAGTCTAGGCTGTTCTGTCTATGTTTTGTAAAGTCATGTAGAATTTGAAGACTATTTGGCAGTCTAGGCTGTTCTGTCTATGTTTTTTAAAGTCATGTAGAATTTGAAGACTATTTGGCAGTCTAGGCTGTTCTGTCTATGTTTTTGTAAATTCATGAAATTTGAAGACTATTTGGCAGTCTAGGGCTGTTCTGTCTATGTTTTGTAAAATTTTTTGAAAATTCATATCTAGGCTGTTCTGTCTATGTTTTTGTAAATTCATATTTTGAAGACTATTTGGCAGTCTAGGCTGTTCTGTCTATGTTTTTGTAAATTCATATAGAATTTGAAGACTATTTGGCAGTCTAGGCTGTTCTGTCTATGTTTTGTAAAGTCATGTAGAATTTGAAGACTATTTGGCAGTCTATGCTGTTCTGTCTATGTTTTTGTAAAATTCATGTAGAATTTGAAGACTATTTTCTGTCTATGTGCAGTCTAGGCTGTTCTGTCTATGTTTTGTAAAGTCATATAAATTTGAAGACTATTTGGCAGTCTAGGCTGTTCTGTCTATGTTTTTGTAAATTCATATAGAATTTGAAGACTATTTGGCAGTCTAGGCTGTTCTGTCTATGTTTTTGTAAAGTCATGTAGAATTTGAAGACTATTTGGCAGTCTAGGCTGTTCTGTCTATGTTTTGTAAATTCATAGAATTTGAAGAATTTGAAGCTGTTCTGTCTATTTTTTGTAAAGCAGTCTATTTGGCTGTTCTGTTCTATGTTTTTTGTAAATTCATATAGAATTTGAAGACTATTTGGCAGTCTAGGCTGTTCTGTCTATGTTTTTTGTAAATTCATATAGAATTTGAAGACTATTTGGCAGTCTAGGCTGTTCTGTCTATGTTTTTGTAAAGTCATGTAGAATTTGAAGACTATTTGGCAGTCTAGGCTGTTCTGTCTATGTTTTTGTAAAGTCATGTAGAATTTGAAGACTATTTGGCAGTCTAGGCTGTTCTGTCTATGTTTTTGTAAAGTCATGTAGAATTTGAAGACTATTTGGCAGTCTAGGCTGTTCTGTCTATGTTTTTGTAAATTCATATAGAATTTGAAGACTATTTGGCAGTCTAGGCTGTTCTGTCTATGTTTTTGTAAATTCATATAGAATTTGAAGACTATTTGGCAGTCTATAGCTGTTCTGTCTATGTTTTGTAAATTCATATAATTTGAAGACTATTTGGCAGTCTAGGCTGTTCTGTCTATGTTTTTGTAAATTCATATAGAATTTGAAGACTATTTGGCAGTCTAGGCTGTTCTGTCTATGTTTTTGTAAAGTCATATAGAATTTGAAGACTATTTGGCAGTCTAGGCTGTTCTGTCTATGTTTTTGTTCATGTAGAATTTGAAGACTATTTGGCAGTCTAGGCTGTTCTGTCTATGTTTTTGTAAAGTCATGTAGAATTTGAAGACTATTTGGCAGTCTAGGCTGTTCTGTCTATGTTTTTGTAAAGTCATGTAGAATTTGAAGACTATTTGGCAGTCTCTATGCTGTTCTGTCTATGTTTTTGTTTTGTAATTCATATAGAATTTGAAGACTATTTGGCAGTCTAGGCTGTTCTGTCTATGTTTTGTAAAGTCATATAGAATTTGAAGACTATTTGGCAGTCTAGGCTGTTCTGTCTATGTTTTTTGTAAAGTCATGTAGAATTTGAAGACTATTTGGCAGTCTAGTCTGTTCTGTCTATGTTTTGTAAAGTCTGTTTTGAAGACTATTTGGCAGTCTATGTTTTGTCTGTTTTTGTAAATTCATATAGAATTTGAAGACTATTTGGCAGTCTAGGCTGTTCTGTCTATGTTTTTGTAAAGTCATGTAGAATTTGAAGACTATTTGGCAGTCTAGGCTGTTCTGTCTATGTTTTGTAAAGTCATGTAATTTGAAGACTATTTGTTCTGTCTATGCAGTCTATCTATTCTGTTTATGTCTATGTTTTTGTAAATTCATATAGAATTTGAAGACTATTTGGCAGTCTAGGCTGTTCTGTCTATGTTTTTGTAAATTCAAGTCATGTAGAATTTGAAGACTATTTGGCAGTCTAGGCTGTTCTGTCTATGTTTTTTGTAAAGTCATATAGAATTTGAAGACTATTTGGCAGTCTATGGCTGTTCTGTCTATGTTTTGTAAAGTCATGTAGAATTTGAAGACTATTTGGCAGTCTAGGCTGTTCTGTCTATGTTAGAATTTGAAGACCATTTGGCAAACTAGGGCTGTTCTGTCTATGTTTTTGTAAAGCTAGTAGAATTCTGAAGACCATTGCTTGCCCAGCATGCCTCTGTCTGCTTTTGTAAAGCTTCGTAGAATTTGAAGACCTTTTATTTGTAGTCTAGGCTGTTCTGTCTATGTTTTTTGTAAATTCATATAGAATTTCAAGACTATTTGGCAGTCTAGTTGTTCTGTCTATGTTTTTGTAAATTCACATAGAATTTGAAGATCATTTGGCAGTCTAGGCTGTTCTAGTTTTTGTAAATTCATATAGAATTTGAAGACTATTTGGCAGTCTAGGCTGTTCTGTCTATGTTTTATAAAGTCATGTAGAATTTGAAGACCATTTGCGTCTAGGCTGCTCTGTCTATGTTTTTGTAAAGTCATGTAGAATTTGAAGACTAATGGCAGTTCAGGCTGTTCTGTCTATGTTTTGTAAAGTCATGTAGAGATTTTGAAGACTATTTGGCAGTCTAGGCTGTTCTGTCTATATGTTTTTGTAAATTCATATAGAATTTGAAGACTATTTACAATGTAGCTGTTCTGTCTATGTTTTGGTAAATTCAATATGAATTTGAAGACTATTTGGCAGTCTAGGCTGTTCTGTCTATGTTTTTATAAAGTCATGTAGAATTTGAAGACTATTTGGCAGTCTATGCTGTTCTGTCTATGTTTTTGTAAAGTCATGTAGAATTTGAAGACTATTTGGCAGTCTAGGCTGTTTCTGTCTATGTTTTTTGTAAAGTCATGTAGAATTTGGAAGACTATTTGAAGACTATTTTTTGGCAGTCTAGGCTGGCTGTCTGTCTATGTTTTGTAAATTCATATAGAATTTGAAGACTATTTACAGTTCAGGGTCAGTTTGTCTTATAGCTTTTGTAAATTCTGAATTCTATTTTAAGTCTAGGTCATTCTGTCTATGTTTTTGTAAAGTCATGTAGAATTTGGAAGAATATTTTGCAATTCATTGTTGCAATAGAATTTGTAAATTCTTTTGGCAGTCTAGGGCTGTTCTGTCTATGTTTTTGTAAAGTCATGTAGAATTTGAAGACTATTTGGGTGTCTAGGGTCTATGTTTTTTGTAAATTCATAGTTCTGGCAGTCTAGCTGTTTTATGTTTTGTAAATTCACATAGAATCATGTCTAGCTGTTCGTTCATGTTTTTTTAAAATTTAGAATTTAAGACTATTTGGCAATCTAGTTTTTAAATTCATAGCTATTTTGGCAGTCTATGTTTTCTATGTAAAGTCAGTAAATTTGAAGACTATTTGGCAGTCTATGCTGTTCTGTCTATGTTTTTGTAAAGTCATATAAATTTGAAGACTATTTGGCAGTCTAGGCTGTTCTGTCTATGTTTTTGTAAAGTCATGTAGAATTTGAAGACTATTTGGCAGTCTAGGCTGTTCTGTCTATGTTTTTATAAATTCTATAGAATTTCCAGAAGACTATTTGGCAGTCTAGGCTGTTCTGTCTATATTTTTTGTAAATTCATGTAGAATTTGAAGACTATTTGGCATGTCTATAAAGTCATGTAGACTTGAAGACTTCTGTCTATGTTTTTCTATGTTTTGTAAAGTCATGTAGAATTTGAAGACTATTTGGCAGTCTAGGCTGTTCTGTCTATGTTTTTGTAAAAGTCATGTAAATTTTGAGAAGACTATTTGGCAGTCTAGGGCTGTTCTGTCTATGTTTTTGTAAATTCACATAGAATTTGAAGACTATTTGGCAGTCTAGAGCTGTTCTGTCTATGTTTTTGTAAATTCATATAGAATTTGAAGACTATTTGGCAGTCTAGGCTGTTCTGTCTATGTTTTATAAAGTCATGTAGAATTTGAAGACTATTTGGCAGTCTAGGCTGTTCTGTCTATATTTTTTTGTAAAGTCATATAGAATTTGAAGACTATTTGGCAGTCTAGGCTGTTCTGTCTATGTTTTTGTAAAAGTCATGTAGACTATTTGAAGTCTACTATTTTTGTAAAGCTGCTATAGAATTTGAAGACCTTTGGCAGTCTATGCTGTTCTGTCTATTTTTGTAAAGTCATGTAGAATTTGAAAAGACATTTGGCAGTCTAGGCTGTTCTGTCTATCATTTTGTAAATTCTTATAGAATTTGAAGACTATTTGGCAGTCTAGGGCTGTTCTGTCTATAAGTTTTGTAAAGTCATGTAGAATTTGGAAGACTACTTGGCAGTCTAGGCTGTTCTGTCTATGTTTTTGTAAAGTCATGTAAATTTGAAGACTATTTTGGTGTCTAGGCTGTTCTGTTCATGTTTTGTAAATTCATAGAATTTAAAGACTATTTTGCGTCTAGGCTGTTCTGTCTATGTTTTTAAAAGTCATAGAATTGAAGACTATTTGCGTCTATGCTGTTCTGTCTGTTTTTGTAAAGTCATGTAGAATTTGAAGACTCAGTGCCTAGGCTGTTCTGTCTATGTTTTGTAAATTCATATAGAATTTGAAGACTATTTGGCAGTCTAGGGCTGTTCTGTCTATGTTTTGTAAAGTCAAGCGTAGAATTGAAGACCATTCTCTGGCAGTTCAATTTCAATTATGTTTTGTAAAGTCATGTAGAATTTGAAGACCATTTGGCAGTCTAGGCTGTTCTGTCTATGCTTTTGTAAATTCATATAGAATTTGAAGACTATTTGGCAGTCTAGTGCCCACAGTCTATGTTTTGTAAAGTCTTGAGAATTTGAAGACTATTTGGCAGTCTAGGCTGTTCTGTCTGTTTTTGTAAATTCATACAGAATTTGAAGACTATTTAGCAAGGTCTAGGCTGTTCTGTCTATGTTTTTGTAAAGTCATGTAGAATTTGAAGAATATTTGGCAACTAAGGCTGTTCTGTCTATGTTTTTTTTGGTAAAAGTCATATAGAATTTGAAGACTATTTTGCAGTCTAGGCCAATTTTCTGTCTATGTTTTTGTAAAAAGTCATGTAAATTTAATATTTGGCAGTCTAGGCCTTCTGTGTCTATATTTTGTCATATAGGGTATTGTTCTAGGCTTTTCTGTCTATGTTTTGTAAATTCATATAGAATTTGAAGACTATTTGGCAGTCTATGCTGTTCTGTCTATGTTTTTGTAAATTCATATAGAATTTGCAGAAGACTATTTGGCAGTCTAGGCTGTTCTTGTCTATGTTTTTTGTAAATTCATATGAATTTGAAGACTTATTTGGCAGTCTAGGCTGTTCTGTCTATGTTTTTGTAAATTCATATAGAATTTGAAGACTATTTGGCAGTCTAGGGCTGTTCTGTCTATGTTTTTGTAAAAGTCATGTAGAATTTGAAGACTATTTGGCGTCTAGGTTGTTCTGTCTATGTTTTTGTAAATTCATATAAATTTGAAGACTATTTGGCAGTCCTAGAGCTGTTCTGTCTATGTTTTTAGTAAAGTCATGTAGAACGAGATTATTTGGCAATCTAGGCTGTTCTGTCTATGTTTTTGTAAAGTCATGTAGAATTTGAAGACTATTTGGCAGTCTAGGCTGTTTCTGTCTATGTTTTGTAAATTCATAAAATTTGAAGACCATTTGGCAGTCTAGGCTGTTCTGTCTATGTTTTTTGTAAATTCCTTATAAATTTAAAGACTATTTGGCAGTCTAGGCTGTTCTGTTTTATGTCATTGTAAATTATGCATGTTTTTTTGTGAGAAGTAAATTTAGAAGACTATTTGGCAGTCTAGGCTGTTCTGTTCATGTTTTTGTAAATTCACATAGAATTTGAAGACTATTTGGCAGTCTAGGCTATTCTGTCTATGTTTTGTAAATTCATATAGAATTTGAAGACTATTTGGCAGTCTATTCTGTTCTGTCTTTTTGTAAAGTCACAGAATTTGAAGACTATTTGGCAGTCTAGGGTTGTTCTGTCTATGTTGTTTTTGTAAAGTCATCTAGAATTTCTGACTATTTTGGCAAGTCTAGGGTTGGCTGTTTATGTTTGTCTATGTTTTGTAAAGTCATGTAGAATTTGAAGACTATTTGGCAGTCTAGGCTGTCTATGTTTTGTGTTCTATAAATTTAGTATTTGGCAGTCTAGGCTGTTTCTGTCTATGTTTTGCAAATTGTCATAGAATTTGAAGACTATTTGGCAGTCTAGGCTGTTCTGTCTATGTTTTTTGTAAATTCATATAGAATTTGAAGACTATTTGGCAGTCTAGGCTGTTCTGTCTATTTTGTAATTCAGCTTTTTGCTAAAGTGTTCTGTCTGTAAATTTTTAATTTGAAGACTATTTGGCAGTCTAGGCTGTTCTGTCTACTATGTTTTTTGTAAAGTCTTGTAGATTTTGAAGACTATTTGGCAGTCTAGGCTGTTCTGGTCTATGTTTTTGTAAAAGTCATGTAGAATTTGAAGAATATTTTAAATCTATGCTGTTCTGTCTATGTTTTGTAAGTCATGTAAAGTATTTGGCAATTCTGAGAAGTCATTTGAAGACTATTTGGCAGTCTAGGCTGTTCTGTTCATTTTTGTAAATTCCATAGAATTTGAAGACTATTTGCTTGTTGTCTAGGCTGTTCTGTTCATGTTTTGTAAATTCATATAGAATTTGAAGACTATTTTACAGTCTAGGCTGTTCTGTCTATATGTTTTGTAAAGTCATGTAAATTTGAAGAATATTTTTGCAATCTATGCTGTTCATCTATGTTTTGTAAGTCATGTAGAATTTGAAGACTATTTGTCCTAGGCTGTTCTGTCTATGTTTTAAAGTCATGTAAATTTGATATTTGAATGTTTTGTAAATTCATATAGAATTTGAAGACTATTTGGCAGTCTAGGCTGTTCTGTCTATATTTTTGAAATTCATATAAATTTGAAGACTATTTAGCAGTCTAGGCTGTTCTGTCTATGTTTTGTAAATTCATATAGAATTTGAGGCAGTCTAGGCTGTTCTGTCTATGTTTTTGTAAATTCATATAGAATTTGAAGACTATTTGGCAGTCTAGTCTAAAGTCATGTAGAATTTGAAGACTATTTGGCAGTCTAGGCTGTTCTGTCTATGTTTTTTGTAAAGTCATGTAGAAGAATATTTGAAGACTTTTGTAAAGTCATGTAGTTTTTTGTAAATTCATATAGGAAGACTATTTGTTCTGTGTTCTGTATATTTTTGTAAAGTCATGTAGAATTTGAAGACTATTTGCAGTCTAGGCTGTTCTGTCTATGTTTTTGTAAAGTCATGTGGAATTTGAAGACTATTTGGCAGTCTAGGCTGTTCTGTCTATGTTTTTGTAAAGTCATGTAGAATTTGAAGACTATTTGGCAGTCCTAGGCTGTTTCTGTCTATGTTTTGTGTAAAAGTCATGTAGAATTTGAAGACTATTTGGCAGTCTAGGGCTGTTCTGTCTATGTTTTTGTAAATTCATATAGAATTTGAAGACTATCTAGGCTGTTCTGTCTATGTTTTGTAAATTCATATAGAATTTGAGCTATTTAGCAGTCTAGGCTGTTCTGTCTATGTTTTATAAAGTCATGTAGAATTTGAAGACTATTTTGCAGTCTAGGCTGTTCTGTCTATGTTTTTGTAAAAGTCAAATTTGAAGACTATTTGGCAGTCTAGGCTGTTCTGTCTATATTTTGTAAAGTCATATAAATTTGAAGACTATTTGGCAGTCTAGGCTGTTCTGTCTATGTTTTTGTAAAGTCATATAAATTTGAAGACTATTTGGCAGTCTATGCTGTTCTGTTATTTTTTGTAAAGTCATGTAATTTTGAAGACTATTTGGCAGTCTAGGCTGTTCTGTCTATGTTTTTGTAGTCATATAGAATTTGAAGACTATTTGTAGCAGTCTAGGCTTTCATCTATGCTTTTGTAAAGTTATGTAGAATTTGAAGACTATTTGGCAGTCTAGGCTGTTCTGTCTATGTTTTTAAAGTCATGTAGAATTTGAAGAATATTTGGCAGTCTATGCTGTTCTGTCTATGTTTTTGTAAATTCATATGGAGAATTTGAAGCACTATTTGCAGTCTAGGCTGTTCTGTCTATGTTTTGTAAAAGTCATATAGAATTTGAAGACTATTTGGCAGTCTAGGCTGTTCTGTCTATGTTTTGTAAATTCATATAGAATTTGAAGACTATTTAAGTGTCTAAACTGTTTCTGTCTATGTTTTTAAATTCATGTAGAATTTGAAGAAGAATATTTTGCAATCTAGCACTGTTCTGTCTATGTTTTTGTAAAGTCATGTAAAATTTGAAGACTATTTGGCAGTCTATGCTGTTCTGTCTATGTTTTTGTAAAGTCATGTAGAATTTGAAGACTATTTGGCAGTCTAGGCTGTTCTGTCTATGTTTTTGTAAATTCATATAAATTTGAGACTATTTGGCAGTCTAGGCTGTTCTGTCTATGTTTTTGTAAATTCATATAGAATTTGAAGACTATTTGGCAGTCTAGGCTGCCTGTCTATGTTTTTGTAAATTCATAGAATTTGAAGACTATTTGTCAGTCTATGCTGTTCTGTCTATGTTTTTGTAAATTCATATAAATTTGAAGACTATTTAGCAGTCTAGGCTGTTTTGTCTATGTTTTTGGTAAATTCATGTAGAATTTGAAGACTATTTGTGTCTAGGCTGTTCTGTTATGTTTTGTAAAGTCATGTAAATTTGAAGACTATTTGGCAAGGCTATTTCTGTCTATGTTTGTAAAGTCATGTAAATTTGAAGACTATTTGGCAGTCTAGGCTGTTCTGTCTATGTTTTGTAAATTCATATAGAATTTTGAAGACTATTTAGCAGTCTAGGCTGTTCTGTCTATCATTTTTTATAAATTCGTATAGAATTTGAAGACTATTTGGCAGTCTAGGCTGTTCTGTCTATGTTTTTTATAAAGTCATGTGGAATTTGAAGACTATTTGGCAGTCTAGGCTGCTCTGTCTGTTCATGTAGAATTTGAAGACTATTATTTGGCAGTCCTAGGCTGTTCTGTCTGTGTTTTTTGTAAAGTCATGTAGATTTTGAAGACTATTTGGCAGTCTAGGCTGTTCTGTCTATGTTTTGTAAATTCATATAGAATTTGAAGATTATTTGGCAGTCTAGGCTGTTCTGTCTATGTTTTGTAAATTCATATAGAATTTGAAGACTATTTGGCAAATTAGGCTGTTCTGTCTATGTTTTATAAAGTCATGTAGAATTTGAAGACTATTTGGCAGTCTATGCTGTTCTGTCTATGTTTTTGTAAAGTCATGTAGAATTTGAAGACTATTTGGCAGTCTAGGCTGTTCTGTCTATGTTTTTGTAAAGTCATATGAATTTAAAAGACTATTTGGCAGTCCTATGCTGTTCTGTCTATGTTTTGTAAAGTCATATAGAATTTGAAGACTATTTGGCAGTCTATAGGCTGTTCTGTCTATGTTTTTGTAAAGTCATATTTAGAGTCCCTTTTTTTTTTTTTTTATAGAATTTGAAGACTATTTGGCAGTTCAGGGCTGTTCTGTCTATGTTTTTAAATTCATATAGTTGTAAATTCATGAATTTAGTCATGTACTATTTAAGAGAACGAGTTGTTCTGTGCATGTTTTTGTTTTGGCGAAGTCATGTGTGAATTTGAAGACTATTTGGCAGTCTAGGCTGTTCTGTCTATGTTTTGTAAAGTCATGTAGAATTTGAAGACTATTTTTGGCAGTCTAGGCTGTTCTGTCTATGTTTTGGGAGTCATATAGAATTTGAAGGCTATCCCAGGCTGTTTGTCTATGTTTTTTGTAAAGTCATATAAATTTGAAGACTATTTAGCAGTTGCTTGTTCTGTCTGTTTTGTAAAGTCATGTAGGACTATTTGACAGTCTAAGCTGTTCTGTCTATGTTTTGTAAATTCATATAGAATTTGAAGACTATTTGGCAGTCTAGGCTGTTCTGTTCATGTTTTTGTAAAGTCATGTGGAATTTGAAGACTATTTGGCAGTCTATGCTGTTCTGTCTATGTTTTTAAAATCATGTAGAATTTGAAGACTATTTGGCAGTCTAGGCTGTTCTGTCTATGTTTTTGTAAAGTCATATAGAATTTGAAGACTATTTCTGGCAGTCTAGGCTGTTCTGTCTATGTTTTGTAAAGTCATGTAGAATTTGGCAGTCTAGGCTGTTCTGTCTATGTTTTGTAAAGGGTAGAATTTGAAGACTATTTGGCAGTCTGTCTGTCTATGTTTTTGTAAATTCATATAGAATTTGAAGACTATTTGTGTCTAGGCTGTTCTGTCTATGTTTTTGTAAATTCATATAGAATTTAAAGACTATTTGGCAGTTCAGGCTGTTCTGTCTATGTTTTGTAAATTCATATAGAATTTGAAGACTATTTGGCAGTCTAGGCTGTTCTGTCTATGTTTTTGTAAATTCATGTAGAATTTGAAGACTATTTGCAGTCTAGGCTGTTCTGTCTATGTTTTTGTAGTCATGTAGAATTTGAAGACTATTTGGCAGTCTAGAATTTAAAGACTTGCAGTTCTGTCTGTCTATGTTTTTTGTAAAGTCATGTAGAATTTGAAGACTATTTGGCAGTCTAGGGCTGTTCTGTCTATGTTTTGTAAGTCATGTAGAATTTGAAGACTATTTGGCAGTCTAGGCTGTTCTGTCTATGTTTTTGTAAATTCATATAGAATTTGAAGACTATTTGGCAGTCTAGGCTGTTCTGTCTATGTTTTGTAAATTCATATAGAATTTGAAGACTATTTGGCAGTCTAGGCTGTTCTGTCTATGTTTATAAATTCATGTAGAATTTGAAGACTATTTGGCAGTCTAGGCTGTTCTGTCTATGTTTTTGTAAAGTCATGTAGAATTTGAAGACTATTTCTAGGCAGTCTATGTTTTGTAAAGTCTGTTCTGTCTATGTTTTTGTAAATTCATGTAGAATTTGAAGACT
This sequence comes from Acanthosepion pharaonis, assembly GCA_903632075.3. Lineage (NCBI taxonomy): Eukaryota > Metazoa > Mollusca > Cephalopoda > Sepiida > Sepiidae > Acanthosepion > Acanthosepion pharaonis. The sequence goes on along the minus strand of CAHIKZ030000381.1, from coordinate 93,669 downwards.
ATTTGCAGTCTAGGCTGTTCTGTCTATGTTTTTGTAAATTCATATAGAATTTGAAGACTATTTGGCAGTCTAGGCTGTTCTGTCTGTTTTTTTAAAAGTCATGTAGAATTTGGAAGACTATTTGGCAGTCTAGGCTGTTCTGTCTATGTTTTGTAAAGTCATATAGAATTTGAAGACTATTTGGCAGTCTAGGCTGTTCTGTCTATGTTTTTTGTAAAGTCATATAGAATTTGAAGACTATTTGGCAGTCTAGGCTGTTTCTGTCTATGTTTTGTAAAGTCATATAAAATTTGAAGACTATTTGGCAGTCTAGGCTGTTCTGTTCTGTTTTGTAAATTCATATAAATTTGAAGACTATTTGGCAGTCTAGGGCTGTTCTGTCTATGTTTTTGTAAATTCATATAGAATTTGAAGACTATTTGCAGTCTAGGCTGTTCTGTCTATGTTTTTATAAAGTCATGTAGAATTTGGAAGACTATTTGAATGCTGTTCTGTCTATGTTTTGTGGAAGTCTATTTGGACATTTGGCAGTCTAGGGCTGTTCTGTCTTATGTTTTGTAAATTCATATAGAATTTGAAGACTATTTGGCAGTCTAGGCTGTTCTGTCTATGTTTTTTAAAGTCACATAGAATTTGAAGACTATTTGGCAGTCTATGCTGTTCTGTCTGTTTTTGTAAATTCATGTAGAATTTGAAGACTATTTGCAGTCTAGGCTGTTCTGTCTATGTTTTTGTAAAGTCATGTAGAATTTGAAGATTATTTTTGCAATCTATGCTGTTCTGTCTATGTTTTGTAAAGTCATGTAGAATTTTTGAAGACTATTTTAAGCAGTCTATGCTGTTCTGTCTATGTTTTTGTAAAAGTCATGTAGAATTTGAAGTTCACTATTTTTGTAAAGTGTCTAGGCTGTTCTGTCTATGTTTTGTAAATTCATATAGAATTTGAAGACTATTTGGCAGTCTAGGCTGTTCTGTCTATGTTTTGTAAATTCACATAGAATTTGAAGACTATTTGGCAGTCTAGGCTGTTCTGTCTATGTTTTGTAAATTCATATAGAATTTGAAGATGTATTTGGCAGTCTAGGCTGTTCTGTCTATGTTTTTGTAAAGTCATGTAGAATTTGAAGAATATTTGGCAGTCTAGGCTGTTCTGTCTATGTTTTCTATGTAAAGTCATGTAGAATTTGAAGACTATTTTTGGCAGTCTATGCTGTTCTGTCTATGTTTTTGTAAAGGTCATGTTTTGTAATCTATAGAATTTGAAGACTATTTGGCAGTCTGGGCTGTTCTGTCTATGTTTTTGTAAAGTCATATAGAATTTGAAGACTATTTGGCAGTCTAGGCTGTTCTGTCTATGTTTTTGTAAATTCATATAGAATTTGAAGACTATTTGGCAGTCTAGGCTGTTCTGTCTATGTTTTTTAAATTCATAGAATTTGAAGACTATTTGGCAGTCTAGGCTGTTCTGTCTATGTTTTTGTAAAGTCATATAGAATTTGAAGACTATTTGCAGTCTAGGGTGTTCTGTCTATGTTTTTGTAAATTCATATAGAATTTTAAGACTATTTTTAAGCAGTCTAGGCTGTTCTGTCTATGTTTTGTAAAGTCATGTAGAATTTGAAGACTATTTGGCAGTCTAGGCTGTTCTGTTCTATGTTTTGTAAAGTCATGTAGAATTTGAAGACTATTTGGCAGTCTAGGCTGTTCTGTCTATATTTTGTAAAAATCATATAGAATTTGAAGACTATTTGGCAGTTCAGGCTGTTCTGTCTATGTTTTTGTAAAAGAATTTGTAGAATTTGAAGACTATTTGGCAGTTTTTGTAAATAGGCTGTTCTTGTTCTGTCTATGTTTTTGTAAATTCATATAGAATTTGAAGACTATTTGGCAGTCTAGGCTGTTCTGTCTATGTTTTGTAAAATTCATATAGAATTTGAAGACTATTTGGCAGTCTAGGCTGTTCTGTCTATGTTTTTTATAAATTCATGTAGAATTTGAAGACTATTTGGCAGTCTAGGCTGTTCTGTCTATGTTTTTGTAAAAGTCATGTAGAATTTGAAGACTATTTGGCAGTCTAGGCTGTTCTGTCTATGTTTTATAAAAAGTCATATATTTGAAGACTATTTGGCAGTCTAGGCTGTTCTGTCTATGTTTTTGTAAAGTCATGTAGAATTTGAAGACTATTTGGCAGTCTAGGCTGTTCTGTCTATGTTTTTTAAAAGTCATGTGAATTTGAAGACTATTTGGCAGTCTAGGCTGTTCTGTCTATGTTTTGTAAATTCATAGAATTTGAAGACTATTTGGCAGTCTAGGCTGTTCTGTCTGTATGTTTTTGTAAATTCATATAGAATTTGAAGACTATTTGGCAGTCTATGCTGTTCTGTCTATGTTTTATAAAGTCATGTGAATTTGAAGACTATTTGGCAGTCTATGCTGTTCTGTCTATGTTTTTGTAAAGTCATGTAGAATTTGAAGACTATTTGGCAGTCTAGGCTGTTCTGTCTATGTTTTTGTAAATTCATATAGAATTTGAAGACTATTTTGCAGTCTAGGGCTGTTCTGTCTGTTTTGTAAATTCATATAGAATTTGAAGACTATTTGGCAGTCTAGGCTGTTCTGTCTGTTTTTTGTAAAGTCATGTAGAATTTGAAGACTATTTGGCAGTCTATGCTGTTCTGTCTATGTTTTTGTGTAAATTCATATAGAATTTGAGACTATTTACAGTCTAGGCTGTTCTGTCTATGTTTTTGTAAAGTCATGTAGAATTTGAAGACTATTTGGCAGTCTAGGGCTGTTCTGTCTATGTTTTTGTAAAGTCATGTAGAATTTGAAGACTATTTGGCAGTCTAGGCTGTTCTGTCTATGTTTTGTAAATTCATATAAATTTGAAGACTATTTGGCAGTCTAGGCTGTTCTGTTGTATGTTTTGTAAATTCATGAATTTGAAGACTATTTGGCAGTCTAGGCTGTTCTGTCTATTTTTTGTAAATTCATATAGAATTTGAAGACTATTTGGCAGTCTAGGGGCTGTTCTGTCTATGTTTTTGTAAAGTCATATAGAATTTGAAGACTATTTGGCAGTCTAGGCTGTTCTGTCTATGTTTTGTAAATTCATGTAGAATTTGAAGACTATTTGGCAGTCTATAGGCTGTTCTGTCTATGTTTTTGTAAATTCATATAGAATTTGAAGACTATTTGGCAGTCTAGGCTGTTCTGTCTATGTTTTTGTAAAGTCATGGGGAATTTGGAAGACTATTTGGCAGTCTATGCTGTTCTGTCTATGTTTTGTAAAGTCATGTAGAATTTTGAAGACTATTTGGCAGTCTAGGGCTGTTCTGTCTCTATTTTTTGTAAATTCATATAGAATTTGAAGACAATTTGGCAGTCCTAGGCTGTTCTGTCTATGTTTTTGTAAAGTCATATAGATTTGAAGACTATTTGGCAGTCTATGCTGTTCTGTCTATGTTTTTAAAAGTCATGTAGAATTTGAAGACTATTTGGCAGTCTAGGCTGTTCTGTCTATGTTTTTGTAAATTCATATAGAATTTTAAGACTATTTGGCAGTCTAGGCTGTTCTGTCTATGTTTTTGTAAAGTCATGAGAATTTGAAGACTATTTGGCAGGTCTAGGTCTGTTCTGTCTATAATGTTTTTTTGTTCTGTCATGTAGAATTTGAAGACTATTTGCATGTCTAGGCTGTTCTGTCTATGTTTTGTAAAGTCATGTAGAAATTTGAAGACTATTTGGCAGTTCAGGCTGTTCTGTCTGTTTTTTGGTAAATTCATAGAATTTAAGAAGACTGGCGGTCTAGGCCAATTCTGTTTTTTGTGCAATTCATATAGAATTTGAAGACTATTTGGCAGTTCAGGCTGTTCTGTCTATGTTTTTTGTAAAGTCATGTAGAATTTGAAGACTATTTGGCAGTCTAGGCTGTTCTGTCTATGTTTTTGTAAAGTCATGTAGAATTTGAAGACTATTTAAGGCAGTCTAGGGTTCTGTCTATGTTTTTTTTGTAAATTCATATAGAATTGCTTGAAGACTATTTGGTTTTGTAAAGTCTAGGGACTGTTCTGTCTATGTTTTGTAAAAGTCATATAGAATTTGAAGACTATTTGCAGTCTAGGCTGTTCTGTCTATGTTTTTGTAAATTCATATAGAATTTAAGACTATTTGGCAGTCTAGGGCTGTTCTGTCTATGTTTTTTTTCTAAAGTCAGCTGTTCCTAGAATTTGAAGACTATTTGGCAGTCTAGGCTGTTCTGTCTATGTTTTGTAAAGTCATGTAGAATTTGAAGACTATTTGGCAGTCTAGGCTGTTCTGTCTATGTTTTTGTAAAGTCATGTAGAATTTGAAGACTATTTGGCAGTCTAGGCTGTTCTGTCTATGTTTTGTGTAAAGTCATAGAATTTGAAGACTATTTTTGGCAGTTCTATGCTGTTTCTGTCTATGTTTTTGTAAAGTCATATAGAATTTGAAGACTATTTTGGCAGTCTAGGCTGTTCTGTTATGTTTTTGTAAATTCATATAGAATTTGAAGACTATTTGGCAGTTAGGCTGTTCTGTCTATGTTTTTGTAAATTCATATAGAATTTGAAGACTATTTTACAGTCTAGGCTGTTCTGTCTATGTTTTTGTAAATTCAATATGAAGACTATTTGAGTCTATTTACTATGTTTTTGAAATACTGAATTCTGTTTGGTAAAGTATATTTTTTTCTGTCTATGTTTTTGTAAAGTCATGTAAGAATTTGAAGACTATTTCTGCATGTTTTGTAAAGTCATGTAGAATTTGAAGACTATTTGCAGTCTGTGTTCTGTCTATGTTTTTGTGTAACGTCAGAATTTGAAGACTATTTGGCAGTCTAGGCTGTTCTGTCTATGTTTTTGTAAAGTCATGTAGAATTTGAAGGCAGTCTAGGCTGTTCTGTCTATGTTTTAAATAATTTGAAGAATTTTGGCAGTATAGAATGTTTTTGTAAATTCATAGACTATTTAGGTTCTAGGCTGTTCTGTCTATGTTTTGTAAAGTCATGTAGAATTTGAAGACTATTTGGCAGTCTATGCTGTTCTGTCTATGTTTTTGTAAAGTCATGTAGAATTTGAAGACTATTTGGCAGTCTAGGGCTGTTCTGTCTATGTTTTTTAAAGTCATGTAGAATTTGAAGACTATTTGGCAGTCTAGGCTGTTCTGTCTATGTTTTTTGTAAAGTCATGTAGAATTTGAAGACTATTTGGCAGTCTAGGCTGTTCTGTCTATGTTTTTGTAAATTCATAGAATTTGAAGACTATTTGGCAGTCTAGGGCTGTTCTGTCTATGTTTTTGTAAATTCATATAGTTTGAAGACTATTTGTCTAGGCTGTTCTGTCTGTCTGTTTTTTTTAAAGTATGTAGAATTTGAAGACTATTTTGGCAGTTTTAAAAGTCTAGAATGCTAAGACCATTTCTGTCTATGTTTTTGTAAAGTCATGTAGAATTTGAAGACTATTTGGGCAGTCTAGGCTGTTCTGTCTATGTTTTGTAAAAAGTCATATAGAATTTGAAGACTATTTGGCAGTCTATGTTCTGTCTATATTTTTGTAAAGTCATATAGAATTTGAAGACTATTTGGCAGTCTAGGCTGTTCTGTCTATGTTTTGTAAAGTCATGTAAATTTGAAGACTATTTGGCAGTCTAGGCTGTTCTGTCTATGTTTTTGTAAATTCATATAGAATTTGAAGACTATTTGGCAGTCTAGGCTGTTCTGTCTATAGAATGAAGACCATTTGTAAAATTCATATAGAATTTGAAGACTATTTGGCAGTCTAGGCTGTTCTATGTTTTGTTTTAAAAGTCATGTAGAATTTGAAGACTATTTGGCAGTCTAGGCTGTTCTGTCTATGTTTTTGTTCTGTCGTGTTTTGTAAAGGAATTTGAAGACTATTTGGCAGTCTAGGCTGTTCTGTCTATGTTTTTTGTAAAGTCATTAGAATTTGAAGACTATTTGGCAGTCTAGGCTGTTCTGTCTATGTTTTGTAAAGTCATGTAGAATTTGAAGACTATTTGGCAGTCTAGGCTGTTCTGTCTATGTTTTTGTAAATTCATGTAGAATTTGAAGACTATTTGGCAGTCTAGGCTGTTCTGTCTATGTTTTGTAAAGTCATATGAATTTGAAGACTATTTGGCAGTCTAGGCTGTTCTGTCTATGTTTTGTAAAGTCAAGAATTTGAAGACTATTTGGCAGTCTAGGCTGTTCTGTCTATGTTTTTGTAAATTCATATAGAATTTGAAGACTATTTGGCAGTCTAGGCTGTTCTGTCTATGTTTTTGTAAAGTCATGTAGAATTTGAAGAATATTTTGCAATCTATGCTGTTCTGTCTATGTTTTTGTAAAGTCATGTAGAATTTGAAGACTATTTGGCAGTCTATGCTGTTCTGTCTATGTTTTTGTAAAGTCATGTAGAATTTGAAGACTATTTGGCAGTCTAGGCTGTTCTGTCTATGTTTTGTAAATTCATATAGAATTTGAAGACTATTTGAAGTTCTAGGTAAATTCATATAGAATTTGAAGACTGTCTGTCTATGTTTTTGTAAAGTCATGTAGAATTTGAAGACTATTTGGCAGTCTATGCTGTTCTGTCTATGTTTTTGTAAAGTCATGTAGAATTTGAAGACTATTTGGCAGTCTAGGCTGTTCTGTCTATGTTTTTGTAAAGTCATGTAGAATTTGAAGACTATTTGGCAGTTCAGGCTGTTCTGTCTATGTTTTTTGTAAATTCATATAGAATTTGAAGACTATTTTGGCAGTTCTAGGCTGTTCTGTCTATGTTTTGTAAATTCATATAGAATTTGAAGACTATTTGGCAGTTTAGGCTGTTCTGTCTATGTTTTTGTAAATTCATATAGAATTTGAAGACTATTTGGCAGTCTAGGCTGTTCTGTCTATGTTTTTGTAAATTCATATAGAATTTGAAGACTATTTGGCAGTCTAGGGCTGTTCTGTCTATGTTTTTGTAAAGTCATGTAGAATTTGAAGACTATTTGGCAGTCTACTGTTCTGTCTATTTATTTTGTGTCTAAGTCATGTCTATTTGAAGACTATTTGGCAGTCTAGGCTGTTCTGTCTGTTTTTTGTAAAGTCATGTAGAATTTGAAGACTATTTGGCAGTCTAGGCTGTTCTGTCTATGTTTTTGTAAAGTTGTAGAATTTGAAGACTATTTGGCAGTCTAGGCTGTTCTGTCTATGTTTTGTAAATTCATATAGAATTTGAGGGCACTATTTGGCAGTTCTGCTGCTATTTTTTTGTGAAGAAGACTATTTAAAGTTTGGAATGTTCTGTATTTTTAAATAAATTAGGCTGGCTTCTGTCTATGTTTTGTAAAAGTCATATAGAATTTGAAGACTATTTGGCAGTCTAGGCTGTTCTGTCTATGTTTTGTAAAGTCATGTAGAATTGAAGACTATTTGGCAGTCTAGGCTGTTCTGTCTATGTTTTTTGTAAATCATGTAGAATTTGAAGACTATTTGGCAGTCTAGGCTGTTCTGTCTATGTTTTTTGAAAAGTCATGTAGAATTTGAAGACTATTTGGCAGTCTAGGCTGTTCTGTCTATGTTTTTGTAAATTCATATAGAATTTGAAGACTATTTGGCAGTCTAGGCTGTTCTGTCTATGTTTTTGTAAATTCATGTAGAATTTGAAGACTATTTGGCAGTCTAGGCTGTTCTGTCTATGTTTTTTGTAAAGTCATGTAGAATTTGAAGACTTTTGAAGTCTATGCTGTTATTTTTTGGCAGAATTTGAAGACTATTTGGCAGTCAGGGCTGTTGTCTATGTTTTTGTAAAGTCATGTAGAATTTGAAGACTATTTGGCAGTCTAGGGCTGTTCTGTCTATGTTTTTGTAAAGTCATGTAGATTTGAAGACTATTTGGCAGTTCAGGGCTGTTCTGTCATGTTTTTGTAAATTCATATAGAATTTGAAGACTATTTGGCAGTCTAGGCTGTTCTGTCTATGTTTTTTGTAAATTCATATAAAATTTGAAGACTATTTGGCAGTCTAGGCTGTTCTGTCTATATTTTGTAAAGTCATGTAGAATTTGAAGACTATTTGGTCTAGGGTCTATTGAAGACTGTTCTATGTTTTTAAATTCATATAGAATTTTGACTATTTGCAGTCTATGTTCTGTCTATGTTTTTATAATCATATAGAATTTGAAGACTATTTGCAGTCTATGCTGTCTATGTTTTTGTAAAGTCATATAGAATTTGAAGACTATTTGGCATCTAGGCTGTTCTGTCTATTTTTTGTAACGTCATATAGAATTTGAAGACTATTTGGCAGTCTGTGCTGTTTTTTTTTTTAAAGTCATATAGAATTTGAAGACTATTTGGCAGTCTAGGCTGTTCTGTCTATGTTTTTTGTAAATTCATATAGAATTTGAAGACTATTTGGCAGTCTAGGCTGTTCTGTCTATGTTTTTGTAAAGTCATGTAGAATTTGAAGACTATTTGGCAGTCTAGGCTGTTCTGTTCATGTTTTTGTAAATTCATATAGAATTTGAAGACTATTTGGCAGTCTAGGCTGTTCTGTCTATGTTTTTATAAAGTCATGTAGAATTTGAAGACTATTTGGCAGTCTAGGCTGTTCTGTCTATGTTTTGTAAATTGTAGAATTTGAAGACTATTTGGCAGTCTAGGCTGTTCTGTCTATGTTTTTGTAAATTCATATAGAATTTGAAGACTATTTGGCAGTCTAGGCTGTTCTGTCTATGTTTTTGTAAATTCATGTATAAAATTTGAAGACTATTTGGCAGTCTATGCTGTTCTGTCTATGTTTTGTAAAGTCATGTAGAATTTGAAGACTATTTGGCAGTCTAGGCTGTTTCTGTCTATGTTTTTTGCCTGTAGAATTTGAAGACTATTTGGCAGTCTAGGCTGTTCTGTCTATGTTTTTGTAAATTCATATAGAATTTGGAAGACTATTTGGCAGTCTAGGCTGTTCTGTCTATGTTTTTGTAAATTCACATAGAATTTGAAGACTATTTGTCAGTCTATGCTGTTCTGTCTGTTTTTTGTAAATTCATGTAGAATTTGAAGACCCCATTTGGCAGTCTAGGCTGTTCTGTTCATGTTTTTAAATTCATATAGTAAAACCATTTGTCATGTAGAATTTGAATTTGAAGACTATTTGGCAGTTCTATGGCTGTTCTGTGTCTATGTTTTTTAAAAGTCATGTAGAATTTGAAGACTATTTGGCAGTCTAGGCTGTTCTGTCTATGTTTTTTGTAAAGTCATGTAGAATTTGAAGACTATTTGGCAGTCTAGGCTGTTCTGTTTATGTTTTTGTAAAGTCATGAATTTGAAGACTATTTGGCAGTCTAGGCTGTTCTGTCTATGTTTTGTAAATTCATATAGAATTTGAAGACTATTTGGCAGTCTAGGTTGTTCTGTCTATGTTTTGTAAATTCATATAGAATTTGAAGACCATTTGGCAGTCTAGGCTGTTCTGTCTATGTTTTTTAAAGTCATGTAGAATTTGAAGACTATTTGGCAGTCTAGGCTGTTCTGTCTATGTTTTTTGTAAATTCATAGAATTTTGAAGACTATTTGGCAGTCTAGGCTGTTCTGTCTATGTTTTTGTAAGTCGTATAGAATTTGAAGACTATTTGGCAGTCTAGGCTGTTCTGTCTATGTTTTGTAAAGTCATATAGAATTTGAAGACTATTTGGCAGTCTAGGCTGTTCTGTCTATGTTTTTGTAAAGTCATAGAATTTGAAGACTATTTGGCAGTCTAGGCTGTTCTGTCTATGTTTTTGTAAAGTCATGTAGAATTTGAAGACTATTTGGCAGTCTAGGCTGTTCTGTCTATGTTTTTGTAAAGTCATGTAGAATTTGAAGACTATTTGGCAGTCTAGGCTGTTCTGTCTATGTTTTTGTAAAGTCATATAGAATTTGAAGACTATTTGGCAGTCCTATGCTGTTCTGTCTATATTTTTTGTAAAGTCATATAGAATTTGAAGACTATTTGGCAGTCTAGGCTGTTCTGTCTGTGTTTTGTAAAGTCATGTAGAATTTGAAGACTATTTGGCAGTCTATGCTGTTCTGTCTGTTTTTGTAAAGTCATATAGAATTTTGAAGACTATTTGGCAGTCTAGGCTGTTCTGTCTATGTTTTTGTAAATTCATAGAGAATTTGAAGACTATTTGGCAGTCTAGGCTGTCTATGTTTTTTGTAAAGTCATGAATTTGAAGACTATTTGGCAGTCTAGGGCTTTCTGTCTATGTTTTTTGTAAATTCATATAGAATTTGAAGACTATTTGGCAGTCTAGGCTGTTCTGTCTATGTTTTTGTAAATTCATATAGAATTTGAAGACTATTTGGCAGTCTAGGCTGTTCTGTCTATGTTTTTGTAAAGTCATGTAGAATTTTGAAGACTATTTGGCAGTCTATGCTGTTCTGTCTATGTTTTTTGTAAAGTCATAGAATTTGAAGACTATTTGGCAGTCTAGGCTGTTCTGTCTATGTTTTGTAAAGTCATATAGAATTTGAAGACTATTTGTTCTGTCTGTTTTTGTAAAGTCATGTAGGCTGTTTTGTCTATGTTTTTTGTTTTTAAATTCATATAGAATTTGAAGACTATTTGGCAGTCTAGGCTGTTCTGTCTATGTTTTGTAAAGTCATGTAGAATTTGAAGAGACTATTTTGCAGTCTAGGCTGTTCTGTCTATGTTTTGTAAAGTCATGTAGAATTTGAAGACTATTTGGCAGTTCAGGGCTGTTCTGTCTATGTTTTTGTAAATTCATATAGAATTTGAAGACTATTTGGCAGTCTAGGCTGTTCTGTCTATGTTTTTGTAAATTCATATAGAATTTGAAGACTATTTGCAGTCTAGGCTGTTCTGTCTATGTTTTTGTAAATTCATATAGAATTTGAAGACTATTTAGCAGTCTAGTGTCTATATTTTTGTAAATTCATATAGAATTTGAAGACTATTTAGCAGTCTAGGCTGTTCTGTCTATGTTTTTGTAAAGTCATGTAGAATTTGAAGACTATTTGGCAGTCTAGCTGTTCTGTCTATGTTTTTGTAAAGTCTATTCTGTTTATGTTTTTGTAAAGTCATGTAGAATTTGAAGACTATTTGGCAGTTCAGGGTGTTCTGTCTATGTTTTTGTAAAGTTTTGTAGAATTTGAATATTTGGCAGTCTAGCTGTTCTGTCTGTTTTGTAAATTCATGTAGAATTTGAAGACTATTTGGCAGTCTAGGGCTGTTCTGTCTATGTTTTTGTAAATTCATATAGAATTTGAAGACTATTTGGCAGTCTAGGCTGTTCTGTCTATGTTTTTATAAAGTCATGTAGAATTTGAAGACTATTTGGCAGTCTAGGGCTGTTCTGTCTATGTTTTGTAAAGTCATGTAGAATTGAAGACTATTTGGCAGTCTAGGCTGTTCTGTCTATGTTTTTGTAAATTCATATAGAATTTGAAGACTATTTGGCAGTCTAGGCTGTTCTGTCTATGTTTTTGTAAAGTCATATAGAATTTGAAGAATATTTTGGCAGTCTAGGCTGTTCTGTCTATGTTTTTGTAAAAGTCATATAGAATTTGAAGACTATTTGGCAGTCTAGGCTGTTCTGTTATGTTTTTGTAAAGTCATGTAGAATTTGAAGACTATTTGGCAGTCTAGGCTGTTCTGTCTATGTTTTTGTAAAGTCATGTAGAATTTGAAGACTATTTGGCAGTCTAGGCTGTTCTGTCTATTTTTTGTAAAAGTCATATAGAATTTGAAGACTATTTGGCAGTCTAGGCTGTTCTGTCTATGTGTTTTTAAAGTCATATAGAATTTGAAGACTATTTGGCAGTCTATGCTGTTCTGTCTGTTTTTTGTAAAGTCATGTAGAATTTGAAGACTATTTTTGGCAGTATGTTCTGTTCATGTCTAGAATTTGAAGACTTTTGGCTGTCTATGTTTTTTGTTTTTGTAAATTCATATAGAATTTGAAGACTATTTGGCAGTCTAGGCTGTTCTGTCTATGTTTTTTGTAAAGTCATGTAGAATTTGAAGACTATTTGGCAGTCTAGGCTGTTCTGTTCTGTCTATTTGGCAGTCTAGGCTGTTTGTCTATTTTTTGTAAGTCATGTAGAATTTGAAGACTATTTGGCAGTCTAGGCTGTTCTGTCTATGTTTTTGTAAATTCATATAGAATTTGAAGACTATTTGGCAGTCTAGGCTGTTCTGTCTATGTTTTGTAAATTCATATAGAATTTGAAGACTATTTGGCATGTCTAGGCTGTTCTGTCTATGTTTTGTAAAGTCATGTAGAATTTGAAGACTATTTGGCAGTCTAGGCTGTTCTGTCTATGTTTTTGTAAAGTCATGTGGGTTGAAGACTATTTGGCAGTCTAGGCTGTTCTGTCTATGTTTTGTAAAGTCATGTAGAATTTGAAGACTATTTGGCAGTCTAGGCTGTTCTGTCTATGTTTTTTGTAAAGTCATGTAGAATTTGAAGACTATTTGGCAGTCTAGGCTGTTCTGTCTATGTTTTTTTTGTAAAGTCATGTAGAATTTGAAGACTATTTGGCAGTCTAGGCTGTTCTGTCTATGTTTTTGTAAAGTCATGTAGAATTTGGAAGACTATTTGGGTGTCTAGGCTGTTCTGTCTATGTTTTTTTATAAAGTCATGTAGAATTTGAAGACTATTTGTAGTCTAGGCTGTTCTGTCTATGTTTTTGTAAAGTCATGTAGAATTTTAAGACTATTTGGCAGTCTATGGCTGTTCTGTCTATGTTTTTGTAAATTCATGTAGAATTTGAAGACTATTTGGCTGTTCATGTCTAGGCTGTTCTGTCTATGTTTTTATAAAGTTTTAGTCAGGGTTGTTTGTCTATTTTTTTAAAATCATAGAATTTTAAAGACTAATTTTTGTAAAGACTATTTGGCAGTCTAGGCTGTTCTGTCTATGTTTTGTAAATTCATATAGAATTTGAAGACTATTTGGCAGTCTAGGCTGTTCTGTCTATGTTTTTGTAAATTCATATAGAATTTGAAGACTATTTGGCAGTCTAGGCTGTTCTGTCTATGTTTTTGTAAAGTCATGTAGAATTTGAAGACTATTTGGCAGTCTAGGGCTGTTCTGTCTATGTTTTTGTAAAGTCATAGAATTTGAAGACTATTTGGCAGTCTAGGCTGTTCTGTTCATCTATGTTTTTGTAAAGTCATGTAGAATTGAAGACTATTTGGCAGTTCAGGCTGTTCTGTCTATGTTTTTGTAAAGTCATGTAGAATTTGAAGAAGACTATTTGTCTAGTCTAGGCTGTTCTGTCTATGTTTTTGTAAATTCATATAGATTTGAAGACTATTTGGCAGTCTAGGCTGTTCTGTCTATGTTTTGTAAAGTCATGTAGAATTTGAAGACTATTTGGCAGTCTAGGCTGTTCTGTCTATGTTTTTGTAAAGTCATGTAGAATTTGAAGACTATTTGGCAGTTCTAGGCTGTTCTGTCTATGTTTTTGTAAATTCATGTAGAATTTGAAGACTATTTGGCAGTCTAGGTTGTTCTGTCTATGTTTTTGTAAAGTCATAGAATTTGAAGACTATTTGGCAGTCTATGCTGTTCTGTCTGTTTTGTAAAGTCATGTAGAATTTGAAGACTATTTGGCAGTCTAGGCTGTTCTGTCTATGTTTTTGTAAAGTCATGTAGAATTTGAAGACTATTTGCAGTTCATGCTGTTCTGTCTATGTTTTGTAAAGTCATGTAGAATTTGAAGACTATTTGGCAGTCTAGGCTGTTCTGTCTATGTTTTTGTAAAGTCATGTAGAATTTGAAGACTATTTGACTATTTCTGTCTATGTTTTTGTAAATTCAGTTTGAAGACTATTTGGCAGTTCAGGCTGTTCTGTCTATGTTTTGTAAATTCATAGAATTTGAAGACTATTTGGCAGTCTAGGCTGTTCTGTCTATGTTTTGTAAAGTCATGTAGAATTTGAAGACTATTTGGCAGTCTATGCTGTTCTGTCTATGTTTTTGTAAAATCATGTAGAATTTGAAGACTATTTGGCAGTCTAGGGCTGTTCTGTCTATGTTTTTGTAAAGTCATATAAATTTGAAGACTATTTGGCAGTCTATGCTGTTCTGTCTTTTTTTTTTAAATTCACATAGAATTTGAAGACTATTTTGGCAGTCTAGGCTGTTCTGTCTATGTTTTTTAAATTCATGTAGAATTTGAAGACTATTTGGCAGTCTAGGCTGTTCTGTCTATGTTTTTGTAAAGTCATGTAGAATTTGAAGACTATTTGGCAGTCTAGGCTGTTCTGTCTATGTTTTTGTAAAGTCATGTAGAATTTGAAGACTATTTGGCAGTCTAGGGTTGTTCTGTCTATGTTTTTGTAAATTCATATAGAATTTGAAGACTATTTGGCAGTCTAGGCTGTTCTGTCTATGTTTTTGTAAATTCATAGATAGAATTTGAAGACTATTTGTGCAGTCTAGGCTGTTCTGTCTATGTTTTTGTAAAGTCATGTAGAATTTGAAGACTATTTGGCAGTCTAGGCTGTTCTGTCTATGTTTTTGTAAAGTCATGTAGAATTTGAAGACTATTTGGCAGTCTAGGCTGTTCTGTCTATGTTTTTTGTAAAGTCATGTAGAATTTGAAGACTATTTGGCAGTCTAGGCTGTTCTGTCTATGTTTTTGTAAATTCATGTAGAATTTGAAGACTATTTGGCAGTCTAGGCTGTTCTGTTCTGTTTTTGTAAATTCATATAGAATTTGAAGACTATTTGGCAGTTAGGCTGTTCTGTCTATGTTTTGTAAATTCATATAGAATTTGAAGACTATTTGGCAGTCTAGGCTGTTCTGTCTATGTTTTTGTAAAGTCATAATTTGAAGACTATTTGGCAGTCTAGGCTGTTCTGTCTATGTTTTTGTAAAGTCATGTAAGACTATTTGAAGTCTAGGCTGTCTAGGCTGTCTATGTTTTTGTAAATCATATAGAATTTGAAGACTATTTGGCAGTCTAGGCTGTTCTGTCTATGTTTTTGTAAATCATATAGAATTTGAAGACTATTTGGCAGTCTAGGCTGTTCTGTCTATGTTTTTGTAAATTCATGTAGAATTTGAAGACTATTTTGGCAGTTCTAGGCTGTTCTGTCTATGTTTTTTGTAAAGTCATGTAGAATTTGAAGACTATTTGGCAGTCTAGGCTGTTCTGTCTATGTTTTTGTAAAGTCATGTAGAATTTGAAGACTATTTGGCAGTCTGTTCTGTGGTTTATGGCTGTTCTATTTAGTTCTATGTTTTGTCTATGTAAAGTCATATAGAATTTGAAGACTATTTGGCAGTCTAGGCTGTTCTGTCTATGTTTTTGTAAATTCATGTAGAATTTGAAGACTATTTGGCAGTCTAGGCTGTTCTGTCTATGTTTTTGTAAAATTCATGTAGAATTTGAAGACTATTTGGCAGTCTATGCTGTTCTGTCTATGTTTTTGTAAATTCTATGTTCTAGGCTGTTCTGTCTAAAAGTCATATAGAATTTGAAGACTATTTGGCAGTCTAGGCTGTTCTGTCTATGTTTTTTGTAAAGTCATGTAGAATTTGAAGACTATTTGGCAGTCTAGGCTGTTCTGTCTATGTTTTTGTAAAGTCATATAGAATTTGAAGACTATTTGGCAGTCTAGGCTGTTCTGTCTATGTTTTGTAAAGTCATGTATAGAATTTGAAGACTATTTGGCAGTCCTAGGCTGTTCTGTCTATGTTTTTGTAAAGTCATATAGAATTTGAAGACTATTTGGCAGTCTAGGCTGTTCTGTCTATGTTTTTGTAAATTCATATAGAATTTGAAGACTATTTGGCAGTCTAGGCTGTTCTGTCTATGTTTTTGTAAATTCATATAGAATTTGAAGACTATTTGGCAGTCTATGCTGTTCTGTCTGTTTTTGTAAAGTCATGTAGAATTTGAAGACTATTTGGCAGTCTAGGCTGTTCTGTCTATGTTTTTGTAAAGTCATGTAGAATTTGAAGACTATTTGGCAGTCTAGGCTGTTCTGTCTATGTTTTTGTAAATTCATATAGAATTTGAAGACTATTTGGCAGTCTAGGCTGTTCTGTTGTGTTTTGTAAAGTCATGTAGAATTTGAAGACTATTTTGGCAGTCTAGGCTGTTCTGTCTATGTTTTTGTAAAGTCATATAGAATTTGAAGACTTATTTGTCAGTCTAGGCTGTTCTGTCTATGTTTTTATAATGTTTTGTATGTAGAATTTGAAGACTATTTGGCAGTCTATGCTGTTCTGTCTATGTTTTTTGTAAAGTCATGTAATTTGAAGACTATTTGGCAGTCTAGGCTGTTCTGTCTATGTTTTTGTAAAGTCATGTAGAATTTGAAGACTATTTGGCAGTCTAGGCTGTTCTGTCTATGTTTTTGTAAATTCATATAGAATTTGAAGACTATTTGGCAGTCTAGGCTGTTCTGTCTATGTTTTGTAAATTCATGTTTTTATTTGTCTAGTCATGTTTTTGTAAATTCAATTTGAAGACTATTTGGCAGTCTAGGGCTGTTCTGTCTATGTTTTTGTAAAGTCATGTAGAATTTGAAGACTATTTGGCAGTCTAGGCTGTTCTGTCTATGTTTTTTGTAAATGTAGAATTTGAAGACTATTTGGCAGTCTAGGCTGTTCTGTCTATGTTTTTTATGTAAATTCATGTAGAATTTGAAGACTATTTGGCAGTCTAGGCTGTTCTGTCTATGTTTTTGTAAATTCATATAGAATTTGAAGACTATTTTAAGCAGTCTAGGCTGTTCTGTCTATGTTTTTGTAAAGTCATGTAGAATTTGAAGACTATTTGGCAGTCTATGCTGTTCTGTCTATGTTTTCTATGTTTTTAAAGTCATGTAGAATTTGAAGACTATTTGGCAGTCTAGGCTGTTCTGTCTATGTTTTTGTAAAGTCATATAGAATTTGAAGACTATTTGGCAGTCTAGGCTGTTCTGTCTATGTTTTTGTAAATTCATATAGAATTTGAAGACTATTTTTTTGTAAGTCATAGTTTGAGGCTGTTCTGTCTGTGTTTTTTGTAAATTCATATAGAATTTGAAGACTATTTGGCAGTCTAGGCTGTTCTGTCTATGTTTTGTAAATTCATATAGAATTTGAAGACTATTTGGCAGTCTAGTAAAGTCATGTAGAATTTGAAGACTATTTGGCAGTCTAGGCTGTTCTGTCTATGTTTTTGTAAAGTCATGTAGAATTTGAAGACTATTTGGCAGTCTAGGGCTGTTCTGTCTATGTTTTTTAAAGTCATATAGAATTTGAAGACTATTTGGCAGTCTAGGCTGTTCTGTCTATGTTTTTGTAAATTCATATAGAATTTGAAGACTATTTGGCAGTCTAGGCTGTTCTGTCTATGTTTTTGTAAAGTCATGTAGAATTTGAAGACTATTTGGCAGTCTATGCTGTTCTGTCTATGTTTTTGTAAAGTCATGTAGAATTTGAAGACTATTTGGCAGTCTAGGCTGTTCTGTCTATGTTTTTGTAAATTCATATAAATTTAAGACTATTTGGCAGTCTAGGCTGTTCTGTCTATGTTTTGTAAAGTCATGTAGAATTTGAAGACTATTTGGCAGTCTAGGCTGTTCTGTCTATGTTTTTGTAAATTCATAGAATTAGAATTTGAAGACTATTTGGCAGTCTAGGCTGTTCTGTCTATGTTTTGTAAATTCATATAGAATTTGAAGACTATTTGGCAGTCTAGGCTGTTCTGTCTATGTTTTGTAAATTCATATAGAATTTGAAGACTATTTGGCAGTCTAGGCTGTTCTGTCTATGTTTTGTAAAGTTCATATAAATTTGAAGACTATTTGGCAGTCTAGGCTGTTCTGTCTATGTTTTGTAAATTCATGTATTTGAATTTTGAAGACTATTTGGCAGTCTTAGGTCTGTTCTATTTGTCTATGTTTTTGTCTAAGTAAAGTCATGTAGAATTTGAAGACTATTTGGCAGTCTAGGGCTGTTCTGTCTATGTTTTTGTAAAGTCATGTAGAATTTTGAAGGCTGTTCTGTCTATGTTTTTGACTATTTTGAAGACTATTTGGCAGTCTAGGCTGTTCTGTCTATGTTTTTGTAAAGTCATAGAATTTGAAGACTATTTGGCAGTCTAGGCTGTTCTGTCTATGTTTTTGTAAAGTCATGTAGAATTTGAAGACTATTTGGCAGTCTATGCTGTTCTGTCTATGTTTTGTAAAGTCATGTAGAATTTGGAAGACTATTTGGCAGTTCTGTCATGTTGAAGACTAGGCTGTTCTGTCTATGTTTTTGTAAAGTCATGTAGAATTTGAAGACTATTTGGCAGTCTAGGCTGTTCTGTCTATGTTTTTGTAAATTCATATAGAATTTGAAGACTATTTGGCAGTCTAGGCTGTTCTGTCTATGTTTTTGTAAATTCATATAGAATTTGAAGACTATTTGGCAGTCTAGGCTGTTCTGTCTATGTTTTTGTAAATTCATATAGAATTTGAAGACTATTTGGCAGTCTAGGCTGTTCTGTCTATGTTTTTGTAAAGTCATATAGAATTTGAAGACTATTTGGCAGTCTAGGCTGTTCTGTCTATGTTTTTGTAAATTCATATAGAATTTGAAGACTATTTTTTGCAGTCTAGGCTGTTCTGTCTATGTTTTTTGTAAAGTCATATAGAATTTGAAGACTATTTGTCAGTCTATGCTGTTCTGTCTATGTTTTTTTTGTAAAGTCATATAGAATTTGAAGACTATTTGGCAGTCTAGGCTGTTCTGTCTATGTTTTGTAAAGTCATGTAGAATTTGAAGACTATTTGGCAGTGTTTTGTAAAATTCTAGGCTGTTCTGTCTATGTTTTAAATTCATATAAATTTGAAGACTATTTGGAGTCTAGGCTGTTCTGTCTATGTTTTTATAAGTCATGTAGAATTTGAAGACTATTTGTCTAGGCTGTTCTGTCTATGTTTTTTGTAAAGTCATATAGAATTTGAAGACTATTTGGCAGTCTAGGCTGTTCTGTCTATGTTTTTGTAAAAAGTCATGTAGAATTTGAAGACTATTTGGCAGTCTAGGCTGTTCTGTCTATGTTTTTGTAAAGTCATATAGAATTTGAAGACTATTTTTTTAAAGTCTAGGCTGTTCTGTCTGTTTTTGTAAATTCATATAGAATTTGAAGACTATTTGGCAGTCTAGGCTGTTCTGTCTATGTTTTTTGTAAATTCATATAGAATTTGAAGACTATTTGGCAGTCTAGGCTGTTCTGTCTATGTTTTTGTAAAAGTCATGTGTTTAGAATTTGAAGACTATTTGGCAGTCTAGGCTGTTCTGTCTATGTTTTTGTAAAGTCATGTAGAATTTGAAGACTATTTGGCAGTCTAGGCTGTTCTGTCTATGTTTTTTCATGTAAATTTGACTATAAAGTCATGGCAGTTTGAAGACTATTTGGCTGTTCTGTTCTGTGTTTTTGTAAATTCATGTAGAATTTGAAGACTATTTGGCAGTCTAGGCTGTTCTGTCTATGTTTTTGTAAATTCATGTAGAATTTGAAGACTATTTGGCAGTCTATTTGTTCTGTCTTGTAAAAAATATGTTTTTACTAAAGTCTGTCTGTCTATGAATTTGAAGACTATTTGGCAGTCTAGGCTGTTCTGTCTATGTTTTTGTAAAGTCATATAGAATTTGAAGACTATTTGGCAGTCTATGCTGTTCTGTCTGTTTTTGTAAAGTCATGTAGAATTTGAAGACTATTTGGCAGTCTAGGGCTGTTCTGTCTATGTTTTGTAAATTCATTTTTGAAGACTATTTGGTGTCTAAAGTTCATCTATGTTTTGTAAATTCATATAGAATTTGAAGACTATTTGGCAGTCTAGGCTGTTCTGTCTATGTTTTTGTAAAATTCATGTAGAATTTGAAGACTATTTGGCAGTCTAGGCTGTTCTGTCTATGTTTTTTGTAAAGTCATGTAGAATTTGAAGACTATTTGGCAGTCTAGGCTGTTCTGTCTATGTTTTGTAAATTCATATAGAATTTGAAGACTATTTGGCAGTCTAGGCTGTTCTGTCTATGTTTTTGTAAAATTCATATAGAATTTGAAGACTATTTGGCAGTCTAGGCTGTTCTGTCTATGTTTTTGTAAAGTCATGTAGAATTTGAAGAATTTGAAAGACTATTTGTCTATGTCTAGGCTGTTCTGTCTATTTTTGTCTGTTTTTGTCATGTAGAATTTGAAGACTATTTGGCAGTCTAGGCTGTTCTGTCTATGTTTTTGTAAATTCATATAGAATTTGAAGACTATTTGGCAGTCTAGGCTGTTCTGTCTATGTTTTTGTAAATTCATATAGAATTTGAAGACTATTTGGCAGTCTAGGCTGTTCTGTCTATGTTTTTAAATGTAAAGTCATTTAGTCTAATGTTTTATAAAGACTATTTGGGACTAGTCTAGGCTGTTCTGTCTATGTTTTTGTAAATTCATATAGAATTTGAAGACTATTTGGCAGTCTAGGCTGTTCTGTCTATGTTTTTGTAAAAAGTCATATAGAATTTGAAGACTATTTGGCAGTCTAGGCTGTTCTGTCTATGTTTTTGTAAATTCATATAGAATTTGAAGACTATTTGGCAGTCTAGGGCTGTTCTGTCTATGTTTTTTTGTAAAGTCATATAGAATTTGAAGACTATTTGGCAGTCTAGGCTGTTCTGTCTATGTTTTTATAAAGTCATGTAGAATTTGAAGACTATTTGGCAGTCTATGCTGTTCTGTCTATGTTTTTGTAAAGTCATGTAGAATTTGAAGACTATTTGGCAGTCTAGGCTGTTCTGTCTATGTTTTTGTAAAGTCATATAGAATTTGAAGACTATTTGGCAGTCTATGCTGTTCTGTCTATGTTTTTGTAAAGTCATGTAGAATTTGAAGACTATTTGGCAGTCTAGGCTGTTCTGTCTATGTTTTTGTAAATTCATATAGAATTTGAAAACTATTTGGCAGTCCTAGGCTGTTCTGTCTATGTTTTGTCTATAGAATTTGAAGACTATTTGGCTGTTCTGTCTATGTTTTTGTAAAGTCATGTAGAATTTGAAGACTATTTGGCAGTCTAGGCTGTTCTGTCTATGTTTTGTAAAGTCATGTAGAATTTGAAGACTATTTGGCAGTCTAGGCTTTCTGTCTATATGTTTTGTAAAGTCATGTAGAATTTGAAGACTATTTCTGTCAGTCTAGGCTGTTCTGTCTATGTTTTGTAAATTCATATAGAATTTGAAGACTATTTGGCAGTCTAGGCTGTTCTGTCTATGTTTTTTTGTAAATTCATATAGAATTTGAAGACTATTTTGGCAGTCTAGGCTGTTCTGTCTATGTTTTGTAAATTCATATAGAATTTGAAGACTATTTGGCAGTCTAGGCTGTTCTGTCTATGTTTTGTAAATTCATATAGAATTTGAAGACTATTTGGCAGTCTAGGCTGTTCTGTCTATGTTTTGTAAAGTCATGTAGAATTTGAAGACTATTTGGCAGTCTAGGCTGTTCTGTCTATGTTTTGTAAAATCATGTAGAATTTGAAGACTATTTGGCAGTCTAGGCTGTTCTGTCTATGTTTTGTAAAAGTCATGTAGAATTTGAAGACTATTTGGCAGTCTAGGCTGTTCTGTCTATGTTTTTGTAAAGTCATATAGAATTTGAAGACTATTTGGCAGTCTAGGCTGTTCTGTCTATGTTTTTGTAAATTCATGTAGAATTTGAAGACTATTTGGCAGTCTAGGCTGTTCTGTCTATGTTTTTTGTAAAGTCATATAGATTTGAAGACTATTTGGCAGTCTATGCTGTTCTGTCTATGTTTTTGTAAAGTCATGTAGAATTTGAAGACTATTTGGCAGTCTAGGCTGTTCTGTCTATGTTTTTTGTAAAGTCATATAGAATTTGAAGACTATTTGGCAGTCTAGGCTGTTCTGTCTGCAGTCATATAGAATTTGAAGACTATTTGTTCTGTCTATTCTGTTTTTTTTGTAAATTCATAGAATTTGAAGACTATTTGGCAGTCTAGGCTGTTCTGTCTATGTTTTTTTTAAAGTCATGAAGAATTTGAAGACTATTTGGTAAAAAGTCATGTAATTTGAAGACTATTTGGCAGTCTAGGGCTGTTCTGCTCTATGTTTTTGTAAATTCATGTAGAATTTGAAGACTATTTGGCAAAGTCATGTTTTTGAAATTTGAATTTGACTATTTGGCAGTCTAGGCTGTTCTGTCTATGTTTTGTAAATTCATATAAATTTGAAGACTATTTGGCAGTCTAGGCTGTTCTGTCTATTTTTGTAAATTTTGGCATAGGCTGTTCTGTCTATGTTTTTGTAACGTTTGAAGACTATTTGGCAGTCTAGGCTGTTCTGTCTATGTTTTTGTAAATTCATGTAGAATTTGAAGACTATTTGGCAGTCTATGCTGTTCTGTCTATGTTTTTGTAAATTCATATAGAATTTGAAGACTATTTGGCAGTCTAGGCTGTTCTGTCTATGTTTTTGTAAATTCATATAGAATTTGAAGACTATTTGGCAGTCTAGGCTGTTTCTGTCTATGTTTTGTGTCATGTAGAATTTGAATATTTGGCAGTCTATGCTGTTCTGTCTATGTTTTGTAAAGTCATGAAATTTGAAGACTATTTGGCAGTCTAGGCTGTTCTGTCTATGTTTTTTGTAAATTCATATAGAATTTGAAGACTATTTGGCAGTCTAGGCTGTTCTGTCTATGTTTTTGTAAATTCATATAGAATTTGAAGACTATTTGGCAGTCTAGGCTGTTCTGTCTATGTTTTTGTAAAGTCATATAGAATTTGAAGACTATTTGGCAGTCTAGGCTGTTCTGTCTATGTTTTTAAAAGTCATGTAGAATTTGAAGACTATTTGGCAGTCTAGTCCTAGGCTGTCTGTCTATGTTTTTATGTAAATTCATATAGAATTTGAAGACTATTTGGCAGTCTAGGCTGTTCTGTCTATGTTTTGTAAATTCATGTAGAATTTGAAGACTATTTGGCAGTCTAGGCTGTTCTGTCTATGTTTTTGTAAAGTCATATAGAATTTGAAGACTATTTGGCAGTCTAGGCTGTTCTGTCTATGTTTTTTGTAAAGTCATATAGAATTTGAAGACTATTTGGCAGTCTAGGCTGTTCTGTCTATGTTTTTGTAAAGTCATGTAGAATTTGAAGACTATTTGGAAGACTATTTTTGTAAATTCATATCTATTTGGCTGTTTTTGTCTATGTTTTTCTAGCTGTTCTGTCTATTTTTTGTAAGTATGTAAATTTGAAGACTATTTGGCAGTCTATGCTGTTCTGTCTATGTTTTT
Organism: Acanthosepion pharaonis; assembly: GCA_903632075.3. Lineage (NCBI taxonomy): Eukaryota > Metazoa > Mollusca > Cephalopoda > Sepiida > Sepiidae > Acanthosepion > Acanthosepion pharaonis. Next base: position 70,361 of record CAHIKZ030000381.1, on the reverse strand, counting down.
GTAAAGTCATGTAGAATTTGAAGACTATTTGGCAGTCTAGGCTGTTCTGTCTATGTTTTTGTAAATTCATGTAGAATTTGAAGACTATTTGAAGAGTCTATTTGTTCTGTCTATGTTTTGTAAATTCATATAAATTTGAAGACTATTTGGCAGTCTAGGCTGTTCTGTCTATGTTTTGTAAATTCATGTAGAATTTGAAGACTATTTGGCAGTCTAGGCTGTTCTGTCTATGTTTTTGTAAAGTCATATAGAATTTGAAGACTATTTGGCAGTCTAGGCTGTTCTGTCTATGTTTTGTAAATTCATGTAGAATTTGAAGACTATTTGGCAGTCTAGGCTGTTCTGTCTATGTTTTTTGTAAAGTCATATAGAATTTGGAAGACTATTTGGCAGTCTAGGCTGTTCTGTCTATGTTTTGTAAAGTCATGTAGAATTTGAAGACTATTTGGCAGTCTAGGCTGTTCTGTCTATGTTTTTTAAAGTCATGTAAATTTTGAAGACTATTTGGCAGTCTAGGCTGTTCTGTCTATGTTTTTGTAAAGTCATGTAGAATTTGAAGACTATTTGGCAGTCTAGGCTGTTCTGTCTATGTTTTTGTAAATATAGAATTTGAAGACTATTTGGCAGTCTAGGCTGTTCTGTCTATGTTTTTAAAGTCATGTAGAATTTGAAGACTATTTTGTCTAGGCTGCTCTGTCTATGTTTTTTGTAAAGTCATATAGAATTTGAAGACTATTTGGCAGTCTAGGCTGTTCTGTCTATGTTTTGTAAAGTCATGTAGAATTTGAAGACTATTTGGCAGTCTGTCTATGTTTTGTAAAGTCATGTAGAATTTGAAGACTATTTGGCAGTCTATGCTGTCTATGTTTTTGTAAATTCATATAGAATTTGAAGACTATTTGGCAGTCTAGGCTGTTCTGTCTATGTTTTTAAATTCATAAAATTTGAAGACTATTTGGCATTTGGCTGTTCTGTCTATGTTTTGTAAATTCATATAGAATTTGGACTATTTGGCAGTCTAGGGCTGTTCTGTCTATTTTTTGTAAAGTGTTTTTGAAGACTATTTGGCATCTATGCTGTTCTGTATGTTTTTGTAAAGTCATGTAGAATTTGAAGACTATTTGGCAGTCTAGGCTGTTCTGTCTATGTTTTTGTAAATTCATATAGAATTTGAAGACTATTTGGCAGTCTAGGCTGTTCTGTCTATGTTTTTGTAAAGAATTTGAAGACTATTTGGCAGTCTATGCTGTTCTGTCTGTTTTTGAAAGTCATGTATTTGAAGACTATTTGGCAATCTAGGCTGTTCTGTCTATGTTTTTGTAAAGTCATATAGAATTTGAAGACTATTTGGCAGTCTAGGCTGTTCTGTCTATGTTTTGTAAAGTCATGTAGAATTTGAAGACTATTTGGTCTATGTTTTGTGTCTATGTTTTTATAGAATTTGAAGACTATTTGGCAGTCTAGGCTGTTCTGTCTATGTTTTTGTAAATTCATATAGAATTTGAAGACTATTTGGCAGTCTAGGGTCTGTTTTTGTAAATTCTGTCTATGTTTTTTTTGTAAAGTCATATAGAATTTGAAGACTATTTGGCAGTCTAGGCTGTTCTGTCTATGTTTTTTGTAAATTCATATAGAATTTGAAGACTATTTGGCAGTCTAGGCTGTTCTGTCTATGTTTTTGTAAATTCATATAGAATTTGAAGACTATTTGGCAGTCTAGGCTGTTCTGTCTATGTTTTGTAAAAGTCATGTAGAATTTGAAGACTATTTGGCAGTCTAGGCTGTTCTGTCTATGTTTTGTAAATTCATATAGAATTTGAAGACTATTTGGCAGTCTAGGCTGTTCTGTCTATGTTTTTTGTAAAGTCATGTAGAATTTGAAGACTATTTGGCAGTCTAGGCTGTTCTGTCTATGTTTTTGTAAAGTCATGTAGAATTTGAAGACTATTTGGCAGTCTAGGCTGTTCTGTCTATGTTTTTTGTAAATTCATGTAGAATTTGAAGACTATTTGGCAGTCTAGGCTGTTCTGTCTATGTTTTTGTAAATTCATATAGTTTGAAGACTATTTGGTCTAAATGTTTTTGTCATGTAGAATTTGAAGACTATTTGGCAGTCTAGGCTGTTCTGTCTATGTTTTTAAAGTCATGTAGAATTTGAAGACTATTTGGCAGTCTAGGCTGTTCTGTCTATGTTTTTGTAAAGTCATGTAGAATTTGTTTTTGTAAGTCTATAAATTTCTGTATATGTTTTGTAAAGTCATTCTGGTTCAGAATTTTACTGTTCTGTCTATTTTTTGTAAAGTCATGTCTTTGGGGCTTTGTTCTGTTCTATGTTTTGTAAATTCAAAGTATGTAGAATTTGAAGACTATTTGGCAGTCTAGGCTGTTCTGTCTATGTTTTTGTAAATTCATGTAGAAATTTGAAGACTATTTGGCAGTCTAGGCTGTTCTGTCTATGTTTTTTAACCAAATTCATATAGAATTTGAAGACTATTTGGCAGTCTAGGCTGTTCTGTCTATGTTTTTGTAAATTCATATAGAATTTGAAGACTATTTGGCAGTCTATGCTGTTCTGTCTATGTTTTGTAAAGTCATGTAGAATTTGAAGACTATTTGGCAGTCTAGGCTGTTCTGTCTATGTTTTGTAAAGTCATGTAGAATTTGAAGACTATTTGGCAGTCTAGGCTGTTCTGTCTATGTTTTTGTAAAGTCATGTAGAATTTGAAGACTATTTCTAGGCTGTTCTGTCTCTTTTTAAATTTATGTTTGATGACTATTTTTTTCGCAGTCTAGGCTGTTCTGTCTATGTTTTGTAAAGTCATTAATTTGATGACTATTTGGCAGTCTAGGCTTCTGTTCGGTTTTTGTAAAAAGTCATGTAGAATTTGAAGACTATTTGGCAGTCTACGCTGTTCGGTCTCGGTTTTTGAAGAGTTTAATTCTATTTGTGACTTTCTGATCTAGCTACAAGATCAGCTGACCTTTCTTAATCCTTGAGGACTCATTAAAATGTTTTGCAAACAACCAAATCAAAGGATAAAAGAAATTTCATTATTAATACAGACGAACAAGCGAGAACCAATGTTTATTGTTACATTTAGTGCCATCTTAAGTAATAATTACAAAGTGAAATGTGTAATTTGGTCAAACAAGTACATAAAACTAATTTTACATAATGAATTTTGAGCTGATGACTGGGTAAGATAGTGTATCCCACATGGAAATTGTCAGCCAACCTAACTTAAAAATAACAATGAGGAGATAAATTAAACTTCTTGGCTTGTATTAAAAACAGTAAAATTAGAGGTCTCTTCAGTGGTATGCAGAGAATTAGTGATGCCCATAGTGAACTCCTTGATTCAATGTCTTTAATCTCATGTTCGGGGGCCTACTCCAGTCTCACTTATCAAAACACAGATCTACATTCACAACAGCTAGTAAGGCAGTAGGTCACTTGTACAACAAAGTTGACAGAGACAATTTAAAATTTCAAAAACTCAATTTTTATTTCACTCTTTGATTGGATGCCCTCCTGATATGGGGCTGTCACACCCTCTTCCCCCACTTCTGCATGCTACCTACTGTAATATTAAATTCATCAAGATACAAAGATTATGTTATACGGACATCCACCTAAATTGACAGGCTGGGCAAAGAGAGTGTTGATCAGAGAAGCAAACAAGAGGTCCACAATAACAAAAGATGACCTACAAAGATCCACAGGTCAGGTAAGAAAATCTCTCCACAGGACAACTATTAGTTGTATTTTCCACAAATCTGGCCCTTTTGGAAGATCAGCAAGAAGAAATCCATTATTGAATGAAAGCCATAAGAAATCCCATTTGCAGTTTGCCACAAGCCATCTGAGAGACATAGCAAACATGTGGAAGATGTTGTTCTGGTCAGATGAGACCAAATTTGAATTAAAGCCAAAACATATTTCAGATTGTAAGATTAATTTCTTTTCTTTTCTTTTTTGTGGGTGAATATGGCATTAACAATTGTAATGATTTTTCCAGATTTGACTCTGTCACTTCTCATAACAAGGAATTATCCATTATACTATCCGCACATTGTCTGCCTTTATGAGATTATACTAAAGTTTTATATATGTACTGTAACAATGGGATCAGCAAACTTATTTGAATTTCCTGAATCTTTTGCATTCTCTTGGAAGAGATTGAATCCCTATCTTCTTTCTTCAGCTCTTACTTAAACAGAAAAGTAAAGTAGACTAGACTCTTTATTATTGTATGCCAGCTGGCTTATGAGATGGACTGCTGAATAGAAAACTAGAAAAAAACAACAGGAAAGAATAGAAGCCATATTAATTCACATAACTCAAGAAAAGGAAACCCAAAAAATCTGTACTTGTCCATGTTCTGATGGGACATATAGCTTTTAAAAACTAAATTACACAATCCAAGGACACAAGTTCTAGGAAATTGACCACGGAAAAAATTACTTACTTTCCACTTATTTCTTCAATGTAATCTCATGTCTGGTCTATGCAGACTACCACCTCTTTCTTATAGATGAATCCTCAGCAAACCTATTTCTATTTTTTTTTTCAATGACAATTGTTCACATGACCTACATTTCTTAGTTCCATCAGTTCAGACCTTTACTGCTAGGCCTCACTATGCCATGTACACAAAGTCAAATCAGCTTTATTCCCTTCATATTCTATTGGGAAGAAGGAAGCTCTGTTAGCTTCTTTATGAGAACTGCTACTTTGTGCAACAGACTTTAAAGAGGATGCTTCTCCAATCACTACAACTTAAACTTCTTCACCTGTTAAACTGTTAATAATCCTACATATTCTCATAATCTTCATTTACTTCTTCTTCTGATACCAATCCACCTTCTATCTTGAGTGTTTCTTGGGCCTTTTATTGGATGAATATTTACTAAAACTAATTACTTTGTGCATCAGGATGCCCCCATGTGTCAACATAAGGGTTGAACAAAATATAGGGCATTCCAATAACTTGGACCGATTTTAAATGTGAATTAAGTTTAAGCATCTAAAGATTTATTCTTTTAGATTTAACAACTTTCAACCATGGAAAGATTAACAATCAAACAATGTGTTAAAATCATCAAAGCCTATTAGAAAAATGGACATTCAAACAAAAATGCAATTAGAATTTCTGAGGTCACATTATCTCTCAAAACCGCAAAGTCAATTGGCCACCATGGTCATGTGACTTGATGCCTTTAGATTTCTTCTTTTGGGATCATCTCAAAAATAAGGTTTATGCCAACAAGCCAGCAACAATTCAACAGCTGAAGAATGAGATAATAAGGCATATTGGTGAGATCGAGGAGGAGCTATTTTGACCAATGTGTGGAGGTGTGCCGCCAAAGCCTTGGCAGACATTTGGGCAATATTATTTTTCACACATAACTGCCATGACTTGAATAACATGATCCAATAGAGAAACAAATTTTTACCATAAACACTAATTTATTTACTGCTGACTTAATGAAACACCCTTCATTACAAGACATAAGGGGCTAATGTGTTTTCACTGTTTCCATCTAACTTGGAGTAATTCGGATTTATCTATTGTCTATGAACTTTTTGTATTACACTATTTAATGCAACAGATCTGGTCTATTAGATTCTGCAATTGGCCACATCCAACATCCTGCTGCCAATGTCTTCACCATAATCCTGGCAGGGCTCTTCCAGATGTTATGCCTTGCTAAAGGGCAGTCCATAATTTCGTCCCAAGGCCACATACTATTTTGAATTCAGAGTTGTCATTTTCCTAGACTGATTGTCACCTATGACGAGAGAGCTCAATTTTTCCTGTTATTTACTCCATATTGGGGGGAGGTGAAGAAGAGATGGATTCAGGCCTTTTCCAAGGTTATTTGCCCTTAAGTGAATGAAACAAACTCAGCACTAATTGGAACTTGGTTCTTCAATTTCTCATTCTGGGCTTCTATCCATTACACCACCCACACATTCAAATGTGTGAGTGGGGAACCTTTAGTAAAAAAAAAAAAATGCTTCTTAAAAGTAATCAAAAATGGATAGCATCACAAATCAGTCTTATATTAAATTTATGTACACTGTATAAATTTACAACATTTTGTTTAGTAACACATAAGCATATAGTGATTTTCCAAGCGTAGCTTAGATGTGGCACAAGGCCGAAAGTAGGGGGCACCCAGTGAGGATCTAACTCACTACTCAGTCATAATTGTTCTAGCGAGATAAACTTGCTGACCATTACACCACCTCAAGGCGCCCAAACACATAAGCATATATACCTGTCTAGGTTTTTATGTATGTATATAATATTTATTGAATACAATCTAGTAACATGTAACCTAGTTCAAGCTGCCACATGGATGTGTGTTTTTTTAGTTTTTTTTTAATTGGAATCACCCCAAGCAAGGCAATAATGCTACTAAAACACAAAGGATTACAGGGTGTGGAAAAATTAGGGACAGAAAAATAATGATGAGCAGAAAGAGAAGAAAGTAATCAGGAGGACAGTAGATAGCGATTGACATTGCATTTAAATTTTTGCAGATTAAAGTTGGCTGGAGAGCATGGAGATCAAAGGGAGTTTCATAAGTGAGAAGTGTGAGAGAAGAATAAAACATCTTAAACACCTTCTCCATTAGTTTTTCTGCTGGTGAGGACAGTGGCGTATAACCCACAGGATAGAAAAACAAGACTTGCCAATGGGCAACAATGATCTGATCTTTAAAAAACAGTTCACATGCTTCAATTATTTTGTCCTTTTTGGAGAATGTTTTATTGTGTATGAAAAACTTCAATAAGTGATAATCAGTAGGAGAGATATCAAATGAATAGAGCAGATGAGGCAAAATTTCATAATTCAGGTTAGACAGCTTTTGATCAGTTGATTGAGAAGTGTGCAGCTGTATGTTGTCATGCAGCAAAATTGAGCCATCGCTATTCACAAGTCTAGAATGTTTGCCCCGTGCCACAATTTGTACTTTTTGTACGAATAAATATCAGTCTAGAATGTTTCTTTACAATTTTTCATGTATACACTCAATTTCTCCACAATACAAGGTTGCTGTTATTGTTTTCCCTTTAGGCAAGAATGAATTATGAATAACCCCTTTGAAAAACCATCATACCATAACTGTTAATTTTTTGGGATGGAGTGGAAGTTTTGGGCAATGTTTTGGTGATTCACTTGCATCCAATCACTGTCTTCCTCTCTTACTGCTGTCAAAGAGTATCCATTTCGCATCACATATGATGATTCAATGCAAAAATTATTCTTTTTTTTTTTCAGGAAAGCAACAGAGAGCACACCTCAAAATGACTTTTTTTTTTTTAGTCTCATTCAGTTCATGTGGAACAAAGCTATCTAATTTCTTTACTTTTCCAATTGTTTTCAAGAGTAAAGAATCAGTTGAGTGAAATATTTTGAATCCTGATGCAGGTTTTTGGACTGCAGTTATTGGATTTTCATCAACCAAGGCATTCAACTGATTATTATATCTGATAACTGATTGTGGTCTTCTCATTGGTTTATTTTAAAGAGTATAATCTCTCAAACAAAACTTCTTAAAGCTATCTCTGGACAGTTTTGATTTCAACTATACCATTACTAAAGGCCACCTTAATATTCTGGAATGCTTCAGATGCAGAATGACCCAGTTTGTACTGTGGGTTCAATCCACCTAGATTTTAGGTGGAAAAATAAAATCCAAGTGTTGTGTTCACATATTACAATACAATATAATAAACAACTCAATGAAATGATCTTCACAGAAAAAGAAAAAGATCAAGCTAAATATGACAATAATATTTATACAGTCAGATACAAATATTTACATGTTGAAAATCAATGTTCTTTGTTGTGACACCGAAGAGTTCAATAGTTTGAGTGTTCAAAATGATTTGTCACAAATGAGTCTGCAAAGTTCAAAGTTATTTTGTTGCAAGTGAGTCTGCAAAGTTTTGAAGTGTTTTCATGGCCATGAAGAGATGAACAGTTCATTTGTTCAAAATGATTTTGAGTGAGGAAATCATGTGATATGGTATGCCAATATATGTGTGTGTGTGTGTAAAGCACATGCTTCTAAAAATGTGTGAGACTTTTGGGGGATTGGATGTGATAGCAATAATTTTCAAATGCAGTGAACAGAAGGAGAGGGATATGAGACTTACTTTTGTTGTACCATTGTATATAGAAAATCATCACTGACACATGAGTTGTCATGGTAATGTGTGACGAAGTTGTTGATTGAGGCATGTTCCTGACTGTCTTTTGTTTCAGATCTGGTTGCTGACAAGCTGTTTAATGGTTTATGGTACAGATGTGATTGGCTCACGAATCCCAGCTGAGTTTTGCATGGTAATGTATTAGTTAACCCAAGCCCTGACCTATTTCCAGGTCATTTGGAGTTCAACCACATGGATGTTGTAGAGACATATCACATGACTTGTCCTATCCAATCAGGTCCCAGAAACCAATTATTTAATTTTGGAGTCACATTGTACAGAACTGTAAAAACTTTTTTTGTATCTACTGAGTTTAATAAGATTTATTTGAAGGCATCCCTTACTCATTTGTGCTTCACTTATTGGCCAAAAAATATAGAAATTTATATCCTTTAGTACTCATACAGTAAGATTACTTGATATTGTTTCATTGTAATCATTTTCATTGGGCCTGTGAGTAACAATATATTGAATGAAAAATTATCTGAAAAGAAAAAGAAATCAGGAATAAGTTAAGATTGTTATATACTAAAGAGGTACTTTGTTAGATGACAGGATCAAAAACCAACCAAAAATGCAACATTTTATGTGTGATAATATATATATATATATATATATATATATATATATATATATATATATATATATATATGTATGTATTATTTACATTATTCGGACTATTATCCTCATTTTTGTCGCCATATTTATCATGCTTATATTGTATGCTCTCGGTTCTTCAGGTGGTTGGAATGTCAAATTGAACCCTTTATTTCGCTCACTGGGGTAGACTGTTCTAGTTCCAGTTATCAGTTATCTCCTGTTAATTTCCCTCTGAAAGTTCTCCACTGCCTTAACTGGGTATTGAACTTACACTCTCTGGATCCTGTCACTGGATCTAACCAACGCCTTTATCCTTGAGGACATCTGGGTATGAATTTCTGGGTATTATAAACCTAATGTCTTCAGCAACCATTTATATTTATATATATATATATATATATATATATATATATATATATATTAAAAAACAGACCACTTTAACCATTACAATAATTTATTTCACCAAAATCCTTTTTAAAAGATTTTGGATCATCAAATAACACTTCCAACAATGAAATGAGAAGAAAAATGTGATTAGAAATTGATGGGTAGTATAAATTTTGTAATTAAACAGGAGGGTGAAGGTGGTGGTTAAAGAGACAGTACAAAATATAAGGAGGTTAAATTTACATCTCTCTTAAATAAGCTTTATATTGGATTTACCAATTCGGTTTACCAAGTTCTTTATAACTTATATATATATATATATAAAGTGCTAGGATGCAGTCTCAATCATTGAATGACAAACTTCCTAGAAGTGGTGTCTTCATAAACAATTGCAATGTACTTGGACTGCCATGAAAGTCTGAGTTGGGGTGTCAGGAAGAACAACCTTTCTTCAAATCATTATGACAAAGATCCTCTGTCAGGCAGGACACACCTTGTTATGTGCAAGATTAAATCTGTTCCTGCATTAAAAAAAACATATCGATGAAATGAATGAATCATAAATTTGTACATACCTTTATCCAGTCTCATGAACACAGTGTCTAAATTACTTTTTACTACTTATTCATAGTCTAATATTACTTCATCATAATCTGCCCCCGTTTAATTTGTTGGAGTCTATTTGTAAAAATGATTACATTAATAAAAAATTTATCTCGAAAGAACTATATGGTAGATACTATTTAGAAAGTGCTGAAATGAAATCATATAAGATTGTTAAATTTCCATCAACCAAGATAATGAAATGCTTCCTACTTACTCAAGTTAAGAAGCTTCCAGAAGTAATTTCTTGAATGTTTTCTGATTTCCATGCAAAATTGATAGAATGGGTTTAACCACAGAGCAAAAGAGCGAATGATCTGGTAATTATACTTTGATGGCTACAGGAATATATATACAAGGTGAGATGGGCAAATTGTCACCATTTTATATTTTTAATTTTGTGCATAAGCATGGGTTTGTTTTTGATTTTGTTGACCACACAGTATAATAGGATCAGTTGAACAATCCATGACCCAATTTACTTTGCCAGCAATTTAGAAACAGCATGCTGTACTGATTGGCATTCATGCCAGAAGCTCCAATACAAATATTTCAGAATGTTTGGGTGTTGTCTGAGGACAATTCAGAGGATTTGAAGAGTTGGATGAGTTTAATGATGATTACAAAGGCATTTAGAGTGATCACTAGTGATGGCGACATTATGCCTCCATTCATCCTCCCCAGGGCCTCAGAGGCCTACATCAAGTGCCTTGATGAGGTAGTACTACCCTGGGTTAAAAGCATGACTCGTGGAAGACTGTATGTCTGGCAACAGGACTTTGCACCATGCCACACAAGCAAGAGAACTCAAAAGTTGTCTTAAGGCCGTGGTTGAAACCAGTGGCAATTTTATTGAATAAATTTACTCTTTTGTATTTCAAGATATTTTTGTGTAATTTTGGTAAATATATCTATTAAAATGAGATGTCAGTGTTATTTTCATTTTTGCATAATTTAAATGACAATTTATCCATCGCATCCTGTACATATACTGGGTACAACAGCAAAATTATCCAAATCATGTTACAGCAAAATTATCCATCCCACAAAATGATTAATATCTAAAATGCCACTCAACTAATTGAATTTCTTTTTTCTATATTTTCAAATAAGATGTTTAGCCATCTAAACATAATTTGTCATAAGAATTACTGATAAACACTTTAGGTTATTCAGCTAAAAAGAGAGCAGTTTAAAATTGTTTTGTGCCAAATTCACTATGTCTTTTTAACTGAGCAATGGTGAGAGTAAAAAAGATCATTCAGGCCTTCAGTAATGGTACAAACATTCATACTCTGGCTTCCATCTTCAAAGTCCATTCAAGATGAATGAAGAGAATGGTGAATAAATTTAAAAAAGAGGGAAAAGCAGAGAAGAAAACTGGATCAAGAGGTCACAACAGGAAGAGGGATCATCATTTCAACTTAGAGCTAAAGAGATCAATTAGAAAATATCCAACTCAATCCATAAGACGTTTGGCACATGAGAGGAGGTTTACTTATAAGAGTCCAAAGAGCAGTGAAAAAAAAACTTGAAAATAAAATTGTACATGAAAAATATGGGGCACTTTGTTACTCCAGGACAGAAAGATAGAAGGTTAGAGAGGGCGAAGATCATCTTGAATAAGTTGGAAAATGATCCTTGATATATTTGAACTTCATGATCTTCTGATCCTTAGCTAAGATTAATTAATGATCTGTTAAGCTAAGCAAGTAAATATACATTCTCATTGCTCATAGTAGAATCCAGTAGTGTTATAAAAACCTCAGAGAATTCCAGTAAGATATCTTTAATCTTTTCTAAGATACACCGGTTCAGAGCTTAATCTAATAACTGGACAATTTTGCTGTTGCACCTGGTATATATATATATTTTTATTAAAAATATGATTCCAATGCTACATAAGAGTTCTCATGTTTCAAAACAAGAGCCAAAAACTTAGAATAAAAAAATTTTGCATGAAGATAGAACAGAGCTTTGTACTTTAATTCAGTTTAATTCAAATAATTATATTAGAGTTCTTGGGTCTTGTTTTGAAGCATGAGAACTCTTATGTAGCGTTGGAATCATATTTTTAAATAAATAATTATATTTATGCTCTACTTTTGTATCGAGCACTGTTTTTAAAAAATAATAACAAAAATACTAAAGAACTTTGGATTATTTACCTAATGAGTTCTTTCCTATTTTTTATATAATTTTACACACACACATATATATATATATATATATAGACATACATACATTCATGGCAATTTTTCTGATGAACTTTCCTCTGTGGTAGTTAGACTTTATGAATTTTGATTAGCAGCAAGGTCTCATCATTTTACAGTTGAAATGGCTAAATGTAACTGTAAGTTCTATGCTAACAATCACTTGTATCGACTTCAGAATCTCCTGTATCTCTCCTTTAAGTTGGTGAATGTTACCATAATCCTTGCCTTCTGTTCATCTTTGGTGTTACAAAGACTTTTGTTTATCTCTCACTCAACTGCGCCTCACACATAATAATCAAGGGGAGCTAGGTGGCCAGATGCAAGCGGTTATGTGGTTGCAGAATTTGTCTGACAGTCATGACTGGGTTCTCCTGCTTGTGTGGCATGGTGCAGAGTCCTGTTGCCAGACATAGGGTCTGAGGTCCTGTAAGAAGATGAATGGAAGCATAACATTACTAGCACTAGTAATGACTCCAAACACCTTTGTAATCACCATTAGACTTATCCAACTCTTTCTGAATACACTGCACTGTCCTCAAATCTATACCCAAACACTCTGAAATGTTTGTATTGGAGCTTCCGGCATGAACTCCAAGTAGTACAGCATACTGTTTCCAAATATCTGGCAGAGCGAATTGTGTCAAGGTGATCTTTTCTCAAAGATGCTGCCCGACTACCCTACCATACTGTCCAGTCAACAAAATCAAAAACAACCAACACCCAAAATTAAAAATATAAAATGGCGACAATTTATCCATCGCATCATGTGTGTATATATATATATATATATATATATATATATATATATATATATATATATAGAGAGAGAGAGAGAGAGAGAGAGAGAAAGAAAAGTTGCAAATTAAAAAAACAATAATGTTTTTTATGAAAGTATTTATTTATTTATATATATTTGATATTTCAGATTGACCTGAATCTTTCTTCAGAAATAACTGTTTTTAAAGGTTTGTTATATATATATATTGAGTTGTGTTTTCATTTGAATGACATGTCTAACATCTTTAAACATTTACAACAGTCTTGTACACATTTGCAATTTAGAAAATTCTTGTCGAAAATACCCCCATACTTTTTCATGAAAATAATAAACATAAATTAAAACTCCTTGAAAAGATTTATTTCAAAATTGAAACCAAACCTTAATAAAATTAATTATGAATACTGCAAAAATGTTCTAAAATGTTTAAAATAGATAGACTAAAATATCAATATTAATAGTTTTTCATACTATTTTCTTCTTTTTAAAAAAAAGCTGCTCACACATCATAATTATAATTAATACCTCCCCTAGAGCATAAACATATCATGCATGGTACAAAAATTAGTGGTCCTTACTTCACACATAAAATCATAACAATCAGATGAACATAGCAGTTTTGTATTTGGAAATAATGAACAATTCATTTTTGACTTAAAAGCACAAACTGATGATGACATTGTGTAATGTCAGAAGTACTCGAAATAAAACAACATGTATCAACACGGTAATTTTCTCTCTTCTTTTAATACTGACATCAAAAAGTTCATCCAAGAATATGAACGGATCCTATTGAAAACAAGCAGACAAAACTTGTATAAATTTTTCAATGAAACCTGCCTTAATGAAAACCTGCTGCCAAAATACACACAATATATGTATATATATATATATATATAAGCAAAATTAAGATGCCTGTAATACTTGGAAACTTTGATTTTTATTATATTTATATTTGCAATTTACATCTAAGTCTTTCCAAATCAAATACATTAGGTAGAGCAGGTTATTAAACCATGCAGATTCTTATAAAAAAGAACCTACCTTTCAGTAGTTTTTCTACTTTGTGATAAAACCTGCATCTAAGTGGGGTTTGCGACATTCTGGCTTCTTTAAAAATACCAATGCAATCATATGATATCTGTTGGTCAGACATACTGATACCAAAGGTATATTGATCATTGTATATGATATTTTAATTTATTTATCATTTTTTCAACCTTGTTCAATGTTTGAATATGTAATAAGACTGAAATATTTACTTGCCAAGTTTAAAATATGAGGAAAAAGTTTCCTGAATAACTGCCAAATGAGAAAAAAGTACAAGAAAATAATTTATCCAAATTAATTTGATATTTCAAATAACCCAACATAGATATATTCCTTTATATTGTCCTGTAATTTTTTGGATGAAGAACCAAATTAAAAGCAAACACTATAAAGATGTATCAAGGTGAGTCTTTGATGGTGCGCACTGTTTTCATTGTGAGTTTCTGGTTTTATACATGATACTTGCTCTATAATTAGTCCCTAACCTACTTCTGAACACAACAGTGCCTCACCTTTGATTATGACACCATAATTCTCCCCCTACTATGGGTTAAATAGCAAGGAAGATTAGAATCTCTCACTGGCAGTCTTGGAGGACAAATCTGTCTTCAAAACCACGTGGAAAATTACAGGAAATGACAATTTTTCCCAAGAAATCATGAAAATTCCTAGATAATAAAAAAAGAATATGTAAAGAACTATGATCAATTATGTCCACAGAATATGAGGCATTAAAAATGCTATATAATTATATATAATATTATATATATAACTATATATATAATATATACATAATATATATATAACTATATATAAAATATATATAATATATTATAATTATAATTATATATATAATTATATAAAAATATTATATATATATATATATATATATATATATATATATATATATATATATATATATATATTATAATTATATATATAATTATATATACATAATTCTATAAAAAGGATAAATATGTCAAAGATGCACCGAGGCAAGTCTTCAGTGATGTGCTTTGGTTTTCATTGTGAATTTCCAATTTTATACATCATACTTGCTACCCCAGTAACCAGATCTTCTTCTGAAGATAACAGTGCCTCACATCGATCACAACACACTGAAAATTCATGCTCAATGCAACAGTTAATTTAAACAGTTATGCTGAAATGCACCAGCCAATCAACTTACTTGGCTTATGCTCACTCATTCTCATTAGGTGCATTCTCACCTAAATAGAATTTAACTGTCAAAATTTCTGTCATTACTGACACTGTACGGTAAGTTACTGTATTATCATAAAGTTTCTATTTGATGTTTTATCTTGTTGGGAGAGTGGAAAAAAAGAAAGAAAAAGGAAATATGTGTAAAATTGTCTTCATGAAATAAAAATAAAAATATCATACAGGAAGAATCTCTTTAATATACCGCATGCCTTTAAGATAAGTGTGATAATGGCTCTACACAAATTCCTACATTTTTTAGCTCTAAATAATGTTTGCCTCCTTACTAACCTTCCCAGTCTCTTCACTGTCATTCATTTAAACAAGCTTGCTAAGTTACTTGCTGTTTCTCTTTGTCCCTCTTGCCTTCAATATGTACTGGGAGTGTCAAATTCTCCAAGACCTCTTTCTACTTTGTGTGTCCCAGAAATTTCAGCTTTTTCATTCTGATTCTAAGTATAATCATCCTTTTTGTCCCTAGTTTCCTAAAAAAAATTCCTCATTGCTCACATGTTCCATGCATGGTATTCTCAGCATACTTTGGTAAAACTACATTTCTGTTGCCTGAAGCCTGATCTTCATCTGTGATGAAATTGACCAGCATTTACTGCTATCCCTGTTATTACCTTTATGTTTGAAAATCTTTTCAGAGAAATATATATAAGTCAAGTAGTTACAGTTTTTCAGCATCTTTCATCAAAACCACATCTCTGTTGCCTGAAGCCTGCTGTCTGTGAGAAAATTAGCCAGTATTTACTGTGTCCCTATGATTACCTTATTGTTTGAAAAACTTTTTCAGAGAATTATATCTGAGCCAAATAGTTACAATTTTTTTCACTTCTTTGCCTATCAGAACCACTATTTTACTCAAATAATGATCAAACCTATGAGAGCAATATTTGCTGAAAATAAATTTTGATAAAAATCATTCTAGAAGGTTCTACTTTATGTGAATGCAACATTTTGTTCTTATTTTCTTATACAATTTTTTTATTATTTCACATCTTACACTAAACTAAAAAAGACTCAGAAAACAGAACATTGATTTCATTAACAGCAGGAGAAGCTTCTGTTTTACCCAAACTATGAAAGTCATTCAAAAATAAAAATAAGACATAAATCAAACATAATCAGTGAATATAAGTGCAGAACTCACATCAAATTCAACAAATTGCTTACAATAACCAGTAGTTTCTTTGTTGACAAACAACAAAACTATTATATTTTGTTTTTTTGCTTTCTTGTAAAAAGATGTTATTTATTTTACAATGTAAGTATACAATTCACAATCTTTTGTAATTTGTTGAAATTGTATGAATGATGTCACTACTTGGAAAAAAAGCAATTAGAGAATGCAACTCGTTGCTTTTTTAACACTCAGTTTGGCATTAGGTACCTCATCTAATATACATTTACATCTGAATTTTCATTTTTCTTGTTAAACACAAAGTTAAATGTAGGAGAGCAATTAAGTGTTTCAGAAAAATGGCATTCTAGTTTCATTTATTCAATGTTAACATGCATACATTTAAAGCAGGCATTTTAAAGAATAGAATTCATATTTTAATGCAAAATGTCATTCATTTTTTAATATATACTTTAATTATAAGTAAAACAAAGAAATGGGTTAAATTTCTCTTTGCTCGAATTTAACAACTCAGTTGTGTTGTGCAAAGTTCTCACAAGTATGCAGTGTAGTCAAGGAAAGATAACTCCCTCCCAAGTGTAGAAACCTTCCCACTTATATACAATCTAATTTGCATATCACTACATATCCCAGAACCTTAGAGGCTTTATACTCTTGGTAGATCTGCTACTTCTATGAACCACTCCAGGAGGTGTACCACTTGTTTCATGGTGAATGCCTAGATTCCCCTTTATATATTTCAGTCTTACTGGATTTTCTTCATTTGAACCTTCCTCATGTTCCTCATTATCCCTAGACACATTCTCTCCTCTACTTCACTCTAAAATTCTTGGTGATCATCCTGATCCCTCTCTTCTGCAACAGGCTCTTTCTCCCTTTTAATATTTTCCAGCTCTTTTCACAATCTAAACATGATTATTGGGGCTTTAATTTGCCTTCCTGTCAATGCCAAGGGGCTTTGTGTTTTGCCACATGTGGGATGGTCCTGTAACTTAAAAGCAATGTTGGTAGATTACTTTCTCGACAGCATTTCCTCTGGAGAGAATGCGTTCAATCCAACTTTTATCATCTTAAATCTCCATTGCCTTTGCGTATGGCCACAGCTGCCACCTCCCTGGCTGACATCCAAGAGTTCAATCATTTTAATAAGTTTCAACATAACCACAGGCATAAGGAGAATTGGAACTTTATGAAACCGAAAATATACTGGTCGGCTATTCTCTTTGTGCCAAACACTCGCCTCATAATCCTTTAAAAGTCCAGTCTTAAATTCTTCTAGTTTCATGCAATAAACTAACTTTGAGGTGTTTATTTTCAATAGATCAACCCCCAGGAGACTATGGTCTTTTATGCACTCCACAACTATCATTGGTATTACCAAATCAAGTTTCCATCTCAAACACCCCATCAAAGCATCCAAGAGTTCTAATGACTGACCCATCAAATTGTTTCAATTGCAGATTGGTCATCTTCAGTTTTGACATTACCATTTTCTCCCCAAAATTCCTGGGTATTAACATTACATCATTACCTGTATCGACTTGCATTAGTATGGTTATTCCATTTATTTTTACCCTTTCTCTACTCTTATGTCATGCTTTTACTTCATAAGCAGAACATTTATACGAGCTCATCTCATATTCATTGTCAAAAGAAATGACATTTATGTCAACTCTCCATAGTACTGTATGTCTCCATATCAATCTTAGAGGTATTAAATCTGTGAATTAACTCTAGCTGCTCTCAAAATACAAAATTCATTTTCCAATATTTATGTTCTGGACTTGAAGCTGTTCAAACATTTTGTGCTTACTTGAGACACCATATAGTCCTTCAATTAGCCTTAACTGTATTAATTCCTCTTCTATAGACCTCAGTCTTGTATGCAACTTTTTGAATTCACACTACGCTGATGCTTCTTTTAGCCTGTGAACATACTGTCTTATGGTTTCATCTGTGTTTTGCCTGATTTCAAGGAACTGTGTTTTTTCAGTTATGACCAGTACCTTTTTTGGCTGTACATTTGTTTGTATGATGTTGAAAATTTCTTCAAATGTCAAATCTTCTAGCATCTTCAGATAGAACATTACTTTGATCCTTTTTACATCCTCACAACCCACTGATGCTTGAAATAAATCCATTACTTCATTTATTCCTCCCCTATATTTGCTGTCACTCAAGTTCTTAACTCTCACCAATGCTGTGAAACATCTCATCCAAGTCTCAACAAGCTCAAGATCATCCCAAAAAGTTAGATATCCTATTGGCTATGCCATGTTGTTGTGTTGTGCAAAGTTCTCACAAGTATGCACCTTAGTCAAGGAAAGATAACTCACACCAGAGTGTAGAAACCTTCCCACTTACATACAATCTAATTTGTATATCACCACCAATTCAGAAGAAATTCACCAATGAAAAGACCAGAAAATATAAAAAAGAAAGGTGAAAAAAGAGATGGTAAATAAATTCAAACTAGTGAAGCCAACATGCAAATTACAAATTGGAGATACCAAAAACAAAATCAAAATAAATATCTGGGAAATGTTTTTAACAGAGGATGGGAAGTGCAACACTAAAATATGAAGACGTGATAGCAAAAGATGCCTTCCAAAAGCTAAACAAAGTATTAAGAAATAGAAAGAATTTCATCAGAAACAAAGAAAAGACTACAGAACTATTATGTACTAACAATCCTCCTGTTATGGATGTTTGTGATGTGTGTTGGAGAGGAATAGAAGGTTTGAATTATCAGAGGGCTTAAAATTGTGTGTGTTCAATAATCTTCCATCCACAACAATTAATACATGATAGAGAATAATTATTCAAAAACAACGTATTGTTCCAAAACATAACAATTGAATTTATAAAGTATTTGATATACATGCATGAATACTGAGTGAAAAGGTTAGACAGAGTTGTGCCTCTTAGGCTAGGTAATATTTGTACCTAAGTTCATGAAGTGAAAGTAATTAGTAAACTCTAGTTTAAAGTTTTTTTAGCATGTTTGGAATTGTGTATTGTACAAGTTGGTAAAAGTTCAGAAGAGTTGCATGAATGTTGATAATGGTCTTTAACGTCTGACCGCAAAGGCTAAGATGGAAGTTCTTGAAGATTACATCTTGGCAAATGAGACGTGAGAGAGATGAAAAGAAACATGAGTGAGTTTACACGTGTTCTGTTTTTATAAGGTTATGTCTCATGTGGGAGGCTCTGAGCATATTGAGCAGGAAAACAGATTTGTCACGTGCAGGCGGTTTGATTGAACTGACCAATCAGCAAACTAGACTGAAGGTGATTAATCAATGAATGCTTGTTATATATTTGTAAGATGGTGATGGTCATGGTGAAAATTACAACAGGAATAGTGCATTTTCTAGCAGGGGTTAACTGGCTTGTTGTGGAAGATTTCACACTCCTATATGACAGTGAGTGCTAGACAATCTACTCAGAGATGAAGCAGGGTCTTGAAGCAACAAAGATGTGGTCCTATGGAAGTCTGCTGAGAATATTATGAATATTATGACTGAACATGTGAGCAACAACAAAGTTTTATGAAAAATGGAAGCACTTATACTTAACATCAGAAAGAGATAACTGAAATTTCCAAGGAACATATTGAAGAAAGAATGCTTGAGAAATTCAAACAGGATATAGTGAAGTCATGAAGGTTAAAAGAAAACAACCTACCTAGCAAGCTTGAGTAAATGGATGACCGTACAGGGTTTAGGAGGTAACAAAAAGACAGAATTTATTGCGAGCTACAAAGGAGAGGAAATTGTGAAGAATCATGATCTTCAACATCCTGAAGTATAGAAGAAGAAGAGTGCAGAAAAATGGGTTTAGACACTAAGTCTGTGTGAAAGAATGTAAATAATGGAAATGCATAGAAATTGGTTTCAGTATTTGAAAGTATTCTTTCTAAATTAATGATCTTCTTCTGCTATAAATCGTGTGTCTTTAAGACTTGGGTAATCATGGCTCTTCACAATTTCTTAACCTTTTTAGACTTTAGCAATATTTGTCTCTTGCCAAGCCTCTCATTCCCAATTCCGCCATCCATTTACATAAGCTCATTAGGTAGTTGCCCCACTACATTCCCTTGTCTCTTTTTCCTTCAGTATGTCCTGTGAATGTCAAATACTCCAAGCTCCACTTCTTCATCATTGGTCCAAGAAGTTTCAACGATGTTGTTCTGACTGTGAGTGTAAACGTCCTTAGTTTCCATTTTCCTTTAGATGTCTTTATTGATTACATTTGCTGTCCATGGTATACAAGATTGTTAACCATCCACCACATTCTATTTTCATTTTCTGATTTATTTCCCTCTGAATTACCTTTCTTGTGTCTTGCCTATTCAAAATTCACCAAACTTATGTCAATTAAAACTGAACAAAATTCATCGAGTGAGTTCCTTAGAGCAATAATAAAGTTAAGGTGAATCCTACTTGTATTTTCTGAAAAAAAAATCATAACAAATAAATGGTCATTTCAGATGAAATAACCTGTTTGCATTTGTAGATTTTTTTATAAGTTGCTTGAATTTCTCAAATGAAGCACTTTCATCATTAATTAATTTTTGACTAGTTTATCTTCCATCATACTATTGTTACTTTTCAACACAATGCTTCATTGGTTATAAATTTAAATCTCATTCTAATTATTTAATTCCAATTTATTCTACTTATCTAACAACTGTAAAATATAAAATCACCTGTTTTAAAAAAACGAAAACAAAAAATTAATAAGGAAAATGCATCATCTAGGAAGTCCCCCTCATTTCTTTTATAGTTTTGTGGGGCTTTGCCAGAAAATCTAACCAGAAATTTACACTTTACACAGCAATAAGAAAAGGCGATAAATTGCCATTGGTGCATAGACTCCACACATTTGTTCTGGTTGTATTAGAAAAAGTTCATAGAATGAAAGGAAAATTCTTGAACCAAGCATTACCATTCCCATGTGCTCAGAAAACATCACAACTTGATCCACTCATGACCTACCAGAAAAGAGTTGTAATTAGTAAACACCAGGCAGAATGGGACATCCTTTGATTTCTCTGCTTCAACTAAGTTCATTTATGTTCTCATGTACTAGTTAATGACAGACTGTCTATAATACAATTTTTCACACAAACTTTAGGACTTTTCTACATTAAGACTGAACCATTTGTTCACACATGCACTAAATTCTGTCAAGCAAAATTATTAACTGCATTTATATTATTATAGCGACATACTATAATGTTGTATTCCATGCTACAAGAATAAATACTTAACACCAGGTGGATAATAGAAGAAAGGTTTATTGTACACAACCAATATAATATGAAATATGGTACAGTTATACACACAGGTCAATCTAGTAGTGAGTGCCACTAATTGGAAGGTAGGTACTTACTACCTATAGTGTAATCATTCATCAGGGTGACAAGTTATTCCATTACATCATATAATTAATCCCTCAAGAAAAAACTTTCACAAACTTAATATATAAAATTTGTTGACTAAAACTGACCCCTCTCCTTTTCCTTATATTTTTCAGAACACCAGTTATAGCGGTAGAAGGAAACATAACTTTATTTTTTTTCAATCTCTCTATTTTCTTGTCCAAGTCATTTTCAGTAGCAAAGAAACATACATCTTCTTTCTCTTTTAGATTTCTATCTCTGTTTAAGACTTACTACTTACAGGTTGAATAATATTGTTATTAGCAGAGTATTTATTGTCATGGTCAAAAAAAGCACTTAGAAAATAATAACTGACAAGAGTTTCTTTTTAAATGTTATCTCTGCTTGCCAGACTCAATGATTCTTTTGTCTTTTGTCTCAGTTTGCTTCATGGTGCACTGTCCTTTTCTAGGCCTTGTCTTCTTTTGTATCAGTTGACCTTTAAGTCAAATCACTGCTCCCTCGCTTTCTTTGCACAAATTCAGACATTTCATTCTTCTTTTTCAAAAAGAGATTTTTTTAGCATCAAACACACCCCTTGAGAGACCTTACTTTCATGCTATTTCAGGCATGATCTGTCTCAATTAGATACTAAATCAAATTTTATCGCAATCAAACACCTTCAATAAATAAATGGGTACAGTGTCAAAATATCATGTCATATCAACTTTTTAACTTTACATATATATATAGAAAGATCATTCTTGTATATCTCATCTTATTGGTTGCTCAGTATTATTCTCATAGACAAGAGATCAAGAAGTTACAAACAAAATCCCCGAGAGGTGTTGAATTACAAACAGAATCCCTGAGAGGTGTTGAAGCGTGGCATATCTAGGGTATGGCAAGTAGGGTGAAGGCCATGGGCACCAGTTGGGGGAGAGGCATCATGACGCTATAAAAAAAAATAATTTTATTCTTTTAGATTACAAGTGTTATGGTCCAGGTTAGGACCAAGGAAGCACAACACGAACACAAGAGTAGAAATAACAAAGGTATATTACATGAAATAATAATACACGATGTGGAAGGTGTTAGTATGACTGTCAGTCTGGTATGGAGTGAACTACTATCGGCTCAACTCGGTTTGACCCTCTCTCTTGAGAAGCGTAGTATACATAGTGTTAGGAAGAGTTCATTCTGTAGTTATAGGTAAGGACCCATGATAACAAGAAATCAAGAAATCATAAAAACAGAGTCCCATAAAGGTGTTGAAAAGTAGTGTATCTAGGGTATAGCAAGTAGGGTGGAAGTCATGGGCTTGATTTGGGGGAAGGGCACCATGACATCATGAAAAACATAATTTGTAATGTAGTATTAATTAATTACCCATTAAGCACTAAATTACCTAGCAACATCCAACACTGATAGACTGTTCCCAATGACTGCTTTTTGCTGACCTTATTGTAAATGACAAATTTGCATCAGTGGAAAAAAGGAAGATGCAGTTTTAGACCTGACTGACGCATTCCTTAGTTCATTGCTTTCACTTGTCTTCTAACAGTTTTTCTTTTATGTCCCATGTCCCTTCAGAATGTTGATGATCATGGCTCTCTACAATTTTCTAACCTTTGTTTTGCTTAATGAATTTTGTCCATTTGTTATCTCTTCTAAGCCTTGTTTTGCTATCCATTTACTCAAGCTCTCTAGGTAGGTTATGCATTGTTTTCCTCTGTCCCCCTTGCCTTCAATCTGTCCTGTGAGTGTCAAATTTCCAAACTTTCTTTCCTCATCTCTTCTTGTTGTCAAGTACAATTGTCCCTTTTGTATCCATTTTTTCTAGAATTTTGCTATTGCTCACATGCGCAGTCCAGGATATTCCCAGCATCCTTCTGTAGAAGTACATTTCTGCTCCTTCAAGTCTCCTACCAATGAATTAATTCATTAAAATATATCTTCTTGTGGGGTCATTATACTTTCCTAAGTTCACAGTAAACAATTTAAAACATTGCTGAAAATATCAGTGTTGTTTTGAATTGTTTTATTTATATTGAAAGACCAAAAGATGATTTTCTAAAGGTTATAAAGTGTCAAGTGATTGTCTTCTTATGACGTCATTACATCAAATTTTATTATTTTTCTCAATTTAGTGTAAGGGACAATTAAGGCATGTTTTGTAAAAAGGATATATTATCTGAAGACATGTACTCTAAAGGATGTTGTTTTTGTGATAATTGTGTTTTCATGTGGCACCATGTCAAAATTTAAATTATCTTTATGTCAAAAATTTGTAAGTTCATTTGAAAAACAGAAACCAATTTGTGAATGTATTGGGCAAGTGAAAATTAAAAGGAAAGAAAAAATCAGGTAGAAATGTAACATTAGTTTTGAAGCTTGTTAGATACATACTTTTGTTGGCAGTGTTTCTCTTCGGGCTTTTGCCCTTTTGCTTGTCAATGTATGCAGAAGGCACATGGGAAATGAATTGGTCTCTGTGTTAGTTATGTTACCTTCAAGTGTTTGTTCCATATATTAGTCATTTTCCTTTGCTTAAAGTATCACCTATTTAATTGTCCGTGTGTGTTATTTGAGTTAGCACCAACCCACTCTTGGTGAAAGTGTTACCAACCAAGTACTGTTATGTTTATTTACATTGCCCTATTATTACTTCAACTTACACCCTTCAAATAGAATATAACGAATAATATAATTTTTGTTGGTTAAATAATTTATTAAATATATTAATGATCTTGTATTTTTGTAATACTAGGTCTTCATTGTACCTTGATAGGAGATCAGATATTAAGAAAGGAGTATAATTTTAGTTTTTTGATACCACTTTCCATGGATATACTTTTGGAGTTGAATTGATACTATGACATACCTTTGTCAAGTGAACTTATGCTTCATTTGAATTATCTTGGCAGATGATGAGAAAAAATCAATGGTGGCAAAGATAAATTATTATAATCATTCTTCTTCTATGTGCTGTGTCCCTGCAGAATGTGGGCAATCATGGTTCTACACATTTTCATCTCCTTTGTAGCTATTAGTAAAGTTTGCCTTTTTTCTAGCTCTTCTAATGCCTGTTCTGCCAGCCATTTACACAAAGCCCATTAGGTAGGCTATTCATGGGTTTCCTTCATCCCTCTTGTATCTAATATACCCAATGAGTGTCAAATTCTCCAGGAACAATTTTAATTTTTTTAATACAACTCAACTGAGCCTATTATTACTTAAAAATGACTTAAAATGGGAAACTCAATTTTTGTCACAAAGACCACAGGTTAATATTTGTTAAATAAATAGAATGTTAGTAATAATCAGATAGGGGTGTATGTCCGATAGGTAGGTTAACACTGCGTCTACACTCCGAAACCGACTCTCACAGTTAGTATTTATGAGAGGAGGAAGAGTTCATTCTACTGTAGGAGGGTTTACTACAACAATTACACAAGGGAGTATGATTCAAAGTGAATGCAGTTGATTGGAATTTTTGTCACAAAGACCACAGGTTAATATTTGCTAAATTATACCATATTTCAAAAACAAATACTCAGCTATAAAAAGCTCTTTATACAGCTGAGGATATCAAAGCTATTATTAATAATGCTTGCACATCTGGTCTAGTGCTTCTGCTATGTATTTAGAGATTCTTGATAAAATACAAAGAAGAATCTCCAATGTTACTGATCCTAACCTGGCATCTAGGATTCAATCACTTTCCCACCACTGTAATGTAGCTTCTCCGTGCCTTGTCTATAAATACTCTATTGTCTATAAATTGTAATTGTTCTGCTGATACCTTGACTTTATGAATTTAAGTGCAGCACTAGATTAGCAGCAAGATCTCATCATTTTACATTTGAAATTGCAAGATTTAACCATAAGTTTTTTGCTAAGAGTTTCCTCTTTTGCACTTCTCACTTTTGGAGCTCTCTTCCAGCTTTATTAATTTAAATGCAATGTCAATTGTTATCTTTTCTCTTCTTAATTCCTGCTCTTTCATTGTTTTCTCTCCTTAATAATCTTTTCTTTTTACTATATTCTTTCACACTCAATAACACCTTGAATCTTAGTGTCTTTACTGCTATGCTTGGAGAGAAATGATTAAAAAGAATTTTTAAATTAATATACGTAATTAAAGTAATATGATTACTTCTTTAAGTGAAGGATTAATGTATCCACCCTCTTTATCTTAATAGTCTTGACAACATCTTTCATTCATATTACACACCTCATTCAGTAAGCCACTAGCTTGAATGACTCTTGAGCCTTGTACCAGGTGAAGTCTAGTCTAGTCTCTCTCTCTCTCTGTATATATATATATATATATAATTATAAAAAAAAGTTATTGGTCAGAGTTGAATTAGGCCAGGAAACAGTATTATTAAAAAGTGCCCAATACACATATAACGAAAAGAAAAGACAAATTTAACAGGCAAAGCATTTGAATTTTAAAACATTAGGAGATCTTCAGATAATCCGGGCTAAATTAACCCAGATTACCTGAAGATACCAAAAGGTTGAAGCAAGGTATCATGACCAGCTGATCTCCTAATTTTTTCAAATTATATATATATATATATATATATATATATATATATATATATATATATATATACTAGCAACATGGCCCATGCTTGATTCAAAAATCATACAACTCATATAGCAATCGCTATCACTTAATATATTTATGCCCTTCCTTGCCTTTAAAGGAGTGCCCTTTGCCATGCTGATGTTGCTACATGCCTTACTTCTTGCCTATCTCACACTGCTAATTTTTTCTAAGCTCTATACTAAACATTAAATCTGTTACAAAAAAAGAACTAAACAAAATGAACACAAAATGATCAGCTTTAAAAAAGGACTCGTAACTGGAAAAACTGAATGAAAAAAGAATGTTAACAACAAATACTTTTTCACACCCAACCCAGTTCTGGGGAATCAGAATCAACGTTGAGTTTAAGCAAGCGAAAATAGCCAATTGGAGTAAAGTGCCATGCAGATTTAAATTTTTCCCACTTGTGATGAATGCAGCCATCAATTTTTTTTGCATGCTAGCATGCTAGTTAACATTCATGTCTGTCAGCTGTTGGCTCTCACACTGGTCAATAGAATTTTCCTACCTATTCGTGGCAGCCAGCTATAGGCTCTCAATCAGGCCAGTACAAAATGGCCACAAACTACATGAAAACTGTCGTAAAAGCATGAAAAAATCGATTATTTCCACTATTGATGGGAGCTGGAAAATGCAAAGTCAGTCTTAGCCTTCTCGCTAACTTGGAGCATGTGCATGTAAATTTTGGTGCAAATCCATCAAATTGTGGCCGTGCATTCGTTACACACACATACACATCCTATATATATATATATATATATATATATATATATATACATATATGTGTGTGTAATAAGGGAAAAATCTAATCAGTTTTACATTAACTCTCACTTAATTTAAACCTTGTACACCTTTTCAATTTGTTGCCCACTGACTTTACTGTTACACCTTGTCACCCATTTATTCCATTTATAGATGTGTTGGTAGTGTAAGGATTATCAGAAAAGAGAAAACCATGTGCTGGGTTCAAATTCCAATCAACTGCATTCACTTTGAATCATACTCCCTTGTGAAATTGTTGTGGTAAACCCTCCTACAGTAGAATGAACTCTTCCTCCTCTCATAAACACTGTGAGAGTTGGTTTCAGAGTGTAGACACAGTGTTAACCTACCTTTTGGACATACACCTCTATCTGCTTATTACTAAAATTCTTGCTTTGTATATATCTGTTATTTCAATACACTTGTTCAACCTACCTTCATCTTCTGTGTCTTTCTTACTTGGCCCCTAAACATGCCACAACAGAAATGTAAGAATCTATTTCTTCTTCCTCAAGCTATGGGTTTAACAGAAGTGCATATTGGGTTCTTCAGTCCTGGTTGGTTACCAGTTTAGAAGGACAATTTTAAATTCAAAGCCAATTGGACATGGAGCCAGCAACTTTATCTTGGTGCAAAGACATGTTGAGAGCTGCAGTGTCATATTACACAGCAGACTATGCTGAAATTGATTGAGATTTATTGCATCAACTAAATACTTTTGAAGCTTTAGCAAAAACTTGTAGCTTAAACATAATATGTTGTCATTTTCTACCTATGATTTGTTCTAAAGGATTTAAAGTAACCAGTCATATTTATTGAGAATCAGGAAGAAAGGAATTGTCAGTGGTCAGAAATGAATGGTAGTATTAGGAAAAGAAAAAAAGAAGTTATATACATAATTATTTTGAATAGTGTGTAAGGAGACTGAGATGTCTTTAATTTTGGATAGATTTAATTACAATACTGGAAATATCTTTCTTGCCAAGTTTGATATGGGTTAATAAAATTTCCGTGCTTATTATCTTGAATACTTTTCTGGCAATTGACAATGTTTTTCCTTCAAAGCAAATTATATTACATTTATGTATGTTTTATTTATGTATGAAGAAAATGCAATAATAACTAGGTTTTTATATAAACGCTGTTTGAAGACAGCATCTGTTTTATTATACAATGTTTTATGTGTCTTATTTTCTTTCATATTTGGCTGATTTATTTGCAACACAGACTGTTTAACTAATCAAGACATCAAAGTCAGGAGTGGATGCTTTCGATACTTAATACTTTTTTTAATTTTTAATGATTTAAAATATAACATTTATATGGGAATATAGAAGAAATACTTTTTTAAATGATTTATTATTACTTGAATCTCAGTTGGCATCATTTCAGATGGGGCCTATGAAGCAAGCGTTCATGGACTAATTCATACCCAGGGGTTTTGAGAATTACCTGGAATATAAAAACACACACACATAACTACACAAGAAATAATGCACACACCCAGGGCCAGATTATACTTCAGGCTAATATAGGCTGCAGTCTATGGCCTCTCAAGCTTATATAAAGCAATGATTTTAATTTTCTAGATGTTATATCTTTAAAATAGTTTCATGAACTGAAATAATATCAATATAACAAATGCATATTTATTTAACTTTGCAGGAAGCAAAGCAAAGAAAATTATGTTTTAGTTTGTGCCATTGTGTTTCAAGTAGAGATCATGTTAAAATTTAGTTCAGAATGTTTAAATCGTAGAAATTTTTATAAAGCAGTGATCTTAATTTTGTAGATATTATAACTTCTAAATAGTTTCATAAACTGAAATGATATCAACATCACAAACTAATATTTATTTTGATTGTTTTATAGATATAATGCTGGTTATAAAAATCTGTTTTATATCATGGTTGGGTTTTAATATGTGCCAATTTGGTTTACAATAAATACTACAATAGTGACATTTCTTAAAGAATATTTCTTGTTGTAAGCAAAAAATAGCTATTCTAGTTTATTTAAAGAATTTGCAATAAGTTTACTTCAAGATATGTAAATATCGATAAAATGAATCATGTGTAAAAATATTCAAGACAGATGCAGATGAATTAGATGGTGGCTCCATCTGAAGTAGGGGGAATAATTTCATTAGATGATGGGCTTCAGAAAGTCATAATCTGATGCTGCAAACACCTGCAATTTTGAAATTGGGTTTACTGAATGGGTTGTGCAGAGACAAATTTGAGAAAACATTCCACATGACAAAAACAAAAATGAACCTGTCAGGGCATTCTATTCTTGATTTCAGAAACCCTAATCTTGAGCTTCTAGAAAGAAATATAACCAAAGTTAGTAAGTCACATGTTAGTAGACACATTCACTTTAAAAGGATCCATTATGTTACTGGCAACTTCAAATAAACTGTCAAGAATCATCTACCCACTTTCACCATGGAGCTTACATCCAAGGACGCAGTTGAAAGTTTAAAAAGCTTGCTTCTGTCTCCCCATATCTATATATATATATATATATATATAAAGAGATAGATAGATATACACACACTTAATCATGCATATACCTAAAGATATTTTATTTAAAATTACCTGAAAAGAAAATCCATTTCACTCTCAATTTTTCTTTATTAAACAATGTTTAAATTGCACAAGATTCTTTTGCTGGTTAAGTATCTCAAATGACTTTAATCATATGTATATATATGCATGTGTGTATATATATATATATATATATGTGTATGTGTGTGTGTATATATATATATATATATATATATATATATATATATATTTGAACCTTGAATAAGTTCTTGCTGATTTTTCATGAAAAGTAATGTTTTATTTACAAAAATTAATAAGAAACATGTCACTGAATGTATTGTCCATTGCTAGCCACTATTTATTCCCATCTTTCTGGCAGCATTTGAATTCCATGTTAGAAAAAAAATCTTTCAAGGCTAATCAGGAGTTGACTCATTTTTTGACATCTTCATAAAAATGAAAGTGCTGCTAAGCCAAGCCATCTGCCATCAATTAGAACAAGTGATAATTGCAAAGGGCAATGTCTGGTGAATTTGCATCTAAACATATGGTTCTTTTGTTAATATTTCACTCTTTTCTGTGGTATTGACATCATAGAATCACATCTTGAACTTATGAACTGCATTTGCTATTCCATTACTGTTATCGCATAGCAATCTTCTATGTCAACATAAAAAAATATTATCTTTGATGGTGAATATCTTTGTTAAAATATCTGTATAGCCACTCTGAAGATGGCTCATGTGAGCCGAAAGCTTAGATCAAGGACCAACTTAATAAAATTATCCAAATGTTGGCCAATTTGTCTTTTTTCACCGAAATTAAAGCAAAAATATGAGCATTAGAACGGCTCATGATCAGACATAACAGATATTTATTGTCTGTTATATTTAACAATGTGTTTAAATAATGATCTGCTACCCCAATACACTATATATATGTATATAAGGAAGAGGTTATAGGAGTTCCAATGAGAGAAAAGTGCATATTTTAAAAAGAAGATAAACCGCAAAAGTTTTTGGTTGAAATGTGGATTTTTATTTTAAAATATATATTATACTCTATTTTCCATAATTCTGATATGTTTCTGGTTTTGCAACCTTCTTCAGGCAGAGAGTAGATATTTTCACATATTATAAAAATGAATTTTTTGCATTGTAGTGATTCAAATGTCTTTCTTAGACTGGTGATAAGTGTTTATACATATATTCGATATAGTTCTCTCGTTAATATTTTGTTCTTTCATGTAGTATGACATCACAGAACTGTATTATGAATTTACAATTTGCATCTGATATTTTGTGACCATTATCATCTCATAGCAATCTTCTATGTCAGCATAACAGAATCGACTACTGTATTTGATCTTTATGTGTGTATGCTATGTTTTTTGTGTGGGGGGTTATGATCTATTTAGTGCTGGTTTAAATTTGTTTATGAAGTTTTTTTCTTGTATTTGTAGGTAAGAATAATTATCTGTTTGGTTTATTGGCATTATTTTAAATTTACCTTGATTACATTTGTAGATGTGTTGTGATACAAAGAGTTTTCTATTGGTGGGTAATTTGATGTTGCTTTTGTGAAGGGGAACTGTAGTTTAGTGTTTAGCTGATACTTATATATGACTTCTTGCATTTTGTGCATTTGAGTGCATAAATCACATTTTTGGAGCTGCAGTTAAAATTTTTATTTATTATGAATGATTTTGTACGGTTTTCAAAAGTGAAAGTGTTTCCTTCTATAATGATATCACAAACCCCACATTTTTTGTTGCATTTTGTGGCCCACTGTATTGTGTCTCGATTAAATTTGGATGATGTTAATATGCATTTCAGATTTTTAGATTGGTGCTTGCTTTTAATTATTATTGTTGTTTTGGGTATATTTTTCAGTTCGTCATTCTTGTTGAGTAGGTCTAGATTTTTTGTATTTTCTGTAAATAGTTCTGGATTGTTCTTGTTGTATGTTGAGACATATGCCAAAGTTTGTTTGACATTACATTTCTTTGGATTTCATAGTTAGCCTAGGGGAATTTTTTTTGCTAGTTCGAAACATTTGTGTATATATAGACAGATATGCGATCTTGGCTCTCCACAACTTCCTATGTTCTGAAGGGATGTGGCCCAACAACAAATACTTTTTCACACCCAACCCAGTTCTGCGGAATCAGAATCAACGTTGAGTTTAAGCAAGCGACTGAGCCAATTGGGGTAAAGTGCCATGCAGATTTAAATTTTTTTTTTAAATTTTTCCCACTAGTGATGAATGCAGCTATCAATTTTTTTTGCATACTAGCATGCTAGTTAACATTTGTGTCAGTCAGCTGTTGGCTCTCACGCTGGCCAATAGAATCTTGCTGCCTATTTGTGGCAGCCAGATATTGGCTCTCATTCTGGCCAGTATAAAATGGCTGCAAACTACATGAAAACTACTGTAGAAGTATGAAAATCATTTCCACTATCGATGGGAGTTGGAGCAAGTGCATGTAAATTTTGGTGCAAATCCATCAAAAATTGTGGCCGTGCATTCGTTCCAAACACACACACATCCTGCCTTTTATAGATAGAGATTATATCTGTGACATAATAACACCTTAATACATGGATGGAATATAGCAGAATGATGAATATGCATTATTCTCAAATATGTTTTGTATACTGCTGTCATACAAGAAATTATATACAAAAATATAAATACACATTACTAGTTCAACACAGAGAAATTATAATATATTAATACAACAAGCAGTGTGAAAGGTGGGAAAAGTGAGGGAAAACACACAGACTGGTGTGTCCTTTATGTACCTGGTGAGATCATATTATTTCATCTGCTCTCTTAATTGCTATGAGAAATCATGTCATGTTACTCAGCTATCTACATAGCAGATGGAGTGAACACTCATGTCTTGCCTCTAATGCATACTAAATAGCAACTGGGATTTGTCACTCTATGAACAGATGTCACTCACCAGCAGTCACATGACATTTGTGAATTACTCTTACTGAAAGACTGGTCAGTGACATTTGCATCTCTACGATGTAATGATTTTAGTTTATTCTTATATCAAAAAAGACGTGTAACATAGCAATTATCAGAACAGAAAGAGGGATACTTGTGTCAAGTTCAAATTCCAACTGAGGCTGGTGCATTGACTTTTGCATAAATACTCCTACAAAGGTTTGAATACATCTCACTTCCTCCAAGCTAGTGGTTAACAGCAGAGTGTACTGAGCTCTCTAGCTTTGCTTGACAATCAATGGATGAGAAAGAAAGCTCTGAACTGTTCGAGCATAGGTGTAGAGTAATTGGCCATGTTTAAATGTAATTGGCAGAAATGCCCCCAAAACAGAATTGTCATAGTTTCCAATAAACAATAAAAAGAAAAAGAACAGGGTACAATGATACTAAGCAAACACTATATATGCAAGATAAAATTAGATGAAACAACAATAACAAGGCAAAAAGTTCACAAAGAAAGAATGGTCTTAACACACAAAATGGATACAGGCAATGATTTTAGTATTCAGACTTCAAGAGAAGATAGAACAAAAATAGGGTGAATGAAACAGAGAAGTGGTCTATCTTATTGGCTAGAAATCTCAATATGCATCTGTACAATTTGCCTATAAATTAAGGGAGGGGGAAGTTTTTTCAGTCATTCCCATAATGACTGGGACTAACAATAGGGCTGCAAACTCCACATAAAAATAAGAAAAAACATTACTGATACACAAACTACAGCAACAACAACTAATGTGATGAAGCTGTAGCCCTTTATAGTCCACAGAAGGATGTGTAGAGTTAACATACATAGATACATATAAAAAAAAAATCTAATATCAAATACAAGAAGTATATTGTTCTCTTAAATCAATTCTAATTATTCTTCTGAATATTCTAACCTGATTATAGACAATAGAGTTTTGACTAGATTAATTATTTTATCAAAGTATTAATTGCTATCTAATGAATTTCCTTTTATTACAACCTTTCATGAAGTGCATTTGCATCTACAGACATAGCTAAATTCCCAAAGAACAGATATCAAGAGATTAATATCAACAAGATTTTTCTGTGTTGTGTTACTGGATTCACTAATTTGATATAAATTTCTAAGAAAAAAATTCAGTGAAGGTTTCAAAGAAACATCTAAAAAGTATAACATTAAATACTATATACATTTCAATGAAATCGTGCAGCCACAGAAAAAAAAAAAAGCATTAAAATATTATTTTATTCTTCCTTCAAGGAATTTGACAAAGGTGTTACATGTCATTAATTCTTTTACCTCTTCATGTCTTATTAACAAAAGAATTATTTTATCTTCAGTATAAAAAAAAGCCAAATAATGACCTTCAATAAAAAGAGGAATGAAAACACAAAAGATTATTATATTCTCCCAAAAAACATGATTTCTAAAGAATAAATAAATTCTTGACCACATATCCAATCATATAATTGCTTTTCAATTTATTTCTTGTATGATGCTTTTAATATCCTCTCTAAATTTTTGGCTTCTTTCCTTCCTTAAAAAAAATTTAAAAAAATTCAGTAATGCAATGCTTCCTGAAAGAATTAATACTAAAGAAACATTTTCTTTCTTTTGCTTCCTGAAAGAGAAAACTTGCTTTGATGTCTTCAAGAAAATAAGAGAAGTGACTGTGATTATGGAGAAAGGTAAAATTAAAATTCAATGACATTTTCTCTTTTTATCTCATTCATTTATGACATTTTCAGAATCATGCTCTGGATAACTACTGTTAGGCTAAAGAGGCACAATAATGTTAACAAACTCCTCCATTAAGTTACTAATCCATTTGTTTGAGTACATAATTAAAACAGGAGAAGAGTTGATCTTTTAAGAAGAAGCTAAAAGTTTGATCCAGTAAATGGCGGAAAGTATAGTACATCTCCATCACTTGTATATCAGCAAAAATGTTAAAGATAAAAGTACAACATTATTTATTTAAAAAAAATAAAGTCCTATCAGTCACAAGGTAATGTTAATATTAGCCATTTCCTTATAAGGAAACATTCAACATTCATTAACCAAACAGCTAATGCTACTATCAGTTGAAATTTAGAAAATCTTTCTCTTGAAACAATTCTTCAGGAAAACAGATTTCTTAAGTCCAGTAACTGTTATAGCTCTTTCAAGTATTGATGGAGGCTTCCTTCTTTGTCTTTTGTTTGAGCTAATATGGAACATTGGATCTTGATTATGTAATCATTCTCTCTTTGAGTTACATGTGTTACTCAATTTAGCTTTTACTGTTGTTAAAGTGGTTTCCATTTCTGGCTTGTTTGTGATTTTGTAGTGCCAGCCCACAAGATCTGAAGAAGAAGGAGAATCCTCTCTTAAAGACTTCACTCACTCAAAGTCATTTTTAACAATAGATCTGATAAAGATATTCTATACAGCTGACAGTGTACAGATTTCTGAATGAGTTTGGTGCCATGCATAACATCAGTATTACAGTCTCAATCTTTATAGGTTAATGCATTTGATTTCTAGCAACTTGCATTGTTGAAACTATATCTATCATGTCTTATTTTATGTGCAATTCATGTGGTTTCTATGAAGCAACACAACAGTTCTTTCACAGGGGCTGCAACTTTGGATGTAAACATTTATTCATTTCATAAAACTTTTGGATATTAATAGAAAAAATTCCTTCTGAAATTCATTGCTTGGATCTCTGATAGAAATTCTAGAGATTAGGTTTGGTAAGCTCGTAAGTTGAAAGGCTATGGAATTTGTGATTAACTTTGAAACTGATTCAATCATTCTTATTAAATTACTAAATGAAAGTTGTTTTGAGCAGACACTTTTCTAGATATTTTTGCATTAATACAAATGTCTGCCAGAACTCTATCCTTGAACCTATTTTATTGCTAATTTTCATCAACAACATTCCTAATGTTATCAGGTCTCAATTCTGTATCTATGTTGATGACACAAGTATTTACTCCTATCTTAATGGTAAGTATGATTGTTTCAATACTGTCAAATTGGCAGCTGAAATGACCTAAAATTTGTTGTTAACTGGAGCAAAGAATGGCTTGTTAATTTAAACACCTCCAAAATTAAATTACTCTCTTTTAATCATCTGAAAGAACATTTTTTTTGTTTTCCAAAAGCATGGCCAATGCTAAACTCCATGTTCTAGGGCTAGTGTTTTCCACTGACATGAAGTGGAAAGATTATACTGAATCAATTACTCAGTCTGCTGCTAATCTTGGGGCCCTTGGGATACAGCTCAGACTTGCTGATATGTATATCCAGCACTGCATTCATCCATGCATTGAATATTGCTGACATATCCAGTCTGAGGCATCTGCTATGTATTTAGAGATTCTTGATAAAATCTAAAGAAGAATATGCAATGTTATTTGTCCTGACCTGGCATTTCAGCTACAGCCACTTTCCCATCATCATAACATAAATTTCCTGTGGCTTTTCTATAAATAGTTTCATGGCAATTCTTTGAGGTACTATTTTCTGTTGTATCTAGACTTTATAAATTTAAGCATGGCAGTAAAAAATTGGCAGTAGCATCTCATTATTTTACAGTTGAAATGAGTAGATGCAACTGTAAGTTTTATGCTAACAATTTCTTCTCTCACACTTTTTGTTTGTGGAACAATCTTCCAGCTTATTGCTTTTCAGTCAACTTTGATATTCAAAAGATTAAATGTAATGTCAATCGTCATCATCTGTCTTCTTAATTCATGTTCTTTTATTTTTGTTTCTCCTTAATAATGTTGTTTCACTGATAATCTCTGACACTAAGTAAATCCTTGAACATTAGTGGCTTTATTGCCCTGCTTGGGTTGAAATGATTAAATAAATAAGGTATAGTAATAGTACGTCCTAAAGAAGAAAAAATAAAACTTTCTACAAGATCAAAAAGAAGGAATTTCTTCTCTTAGAATTTAATTTACTATAACATAGAGGGAACACTTGCAATATTTGAAACAGCAGTGACGTGACTAAAAATATTCATAAAATTTTTGATGATACAGAAATTTTATAGTAAGTTTCATGCTGAAGAATTCAGCAAATATAGATTTTATTCTGTGAGAACACAAAAGGTGTCAAACTCTTTAACAAAGAAATAAAACTTTTGTAACATAATTATTAGCTGTAACATATTTCTTTGTATTTTTGTTTTCCTTTTTATAACAAGGATATAATTCTTCTCGTGAAAATCAGATTCTAAATTTAGATTAATGACATCCTACCAGGATTTATTATTAGTGAATTCAATTTTAACAACTAAGATATACAGATAACACATTGTTCATGGCAGACACAGAAAGAAAACTGCAGGAACTTCATGGCAAGATAATAAAAGAAAGCAGAACGAAAGAACTAACCATTAATTGTAAGAAGATGGTTATTAGCAAGATGAAAAATCCAAGATTTGAGCAATTAAACAAATTTAAATATCTGGAAAATATTAGAATAAACAATGAAAAATGTGACATAAAAATTCAAAGGTGCATTTGAATAGAGAAAGAGACCTTACAAAAGCTAAACAAAGTATGAAGAAACATGAAAAGGTTGCTGATTTGCTACATAATATTGATCCTTCTATATGGCAGTGAATGCTGAACAATCGCCTCACAGGTGAATATGAGACTTAAGGCAACAGAAATGTGGTTCTGCAGAAGGCAGTTGAAAATACCCTGGACTGAATATGCTAACAACAAAGAAGCTTTAAGGAAAATAAGAATAAAATGGAGAGATATACTTTGAATCAAAAAGAGTTGAAAGTCATATAATGAGTGCTTTGGTGAATTTGATGCTCACAAGACATAATGAAGGCAACAGAAGCAGAAGAAAAACATTGAATAACTTATCTAATAAGCTTGTGGAAGAGAAAGTAAGGAGACAAACAGTGTTAAGTTTTATAAAATGACACAAAGTTGTGGTTAGCCATGATTGTCCACATCCTGAATGGACACAATAGCAGAAATATTTAAAAGCATTCAATTGTAAAGAGACCTAAACAAATCTATTCTGTCGCAATGTTAAGAAATAATATATTGTAGGGATCTTGTGATCATAAGAAATAAAATAATTAATTCCTATGATTCAACAGAAACCACCCTACTGGTTGGAAATTTAGCTACATTCACTTTTTCATTGACTTCTCAAGAGAGCATGTGGAATTGAACACTTCCAGGAATGAAGACCACAGATAAATCTTACACAAATATCACTTTCTCATATTTAACATTATCTTTTAATAATAGATTTATCACTTGCATATAATTTATTCATTCACAAAGACAAACACAAAATCAGAAACATTTATTAACAATCATATTACAAGAACTTTTCTGCATCTATTGAACTAGTAACACCAAAACCTTCTGATAATAAATCCTTCTATATATGTATAAATGTCTCACTTTGTTGTTATGATGTATATATACTATATTTTACTAACCAGAAACAGGAGTCAAACAAGGCCCATCATAATACTTTCTTATTTAATAGTAGAAAGTAAGACAAATAAATTTAAAATATTCAGTTATCTAAAATTTAAATCTGACAAAATTATTGCAAAGTTATTTTACCTCTATACTTGTTCAGCTAATTTAATACAAAGCCAACAAGCTCTCAGATTCAGTTTAAACAGCTATCAATGCTGGTGAGTTAACCTAAAAGTCTCCTTCTAGACAGGTAG
Organism: Acanthosepion pharaonis; assembly: GCA_903632075.3. NCBI lineage: Eukaryota > Metazoa > Mollusca > Cephalopoda > Sepiida > Sepiidae > Acanthosepion > Acanthosepion pharaonis. The sequence continues at coordinate 32,115 of CAHIKZ030000381.1, read as the reverse complement.
GGAAGCCCCACTAAGAGCAACTCCACTGCACCTGTCTATAATAATACCAAATACCTAAAAGTTATACTTTGATTTTATTCACAATAATAATATAAAATGCAAATTGGTTTGACTTAACCAACATCTCAAGTTATTTTTTTGCTTTACAAGTGGCTAGGTTCTTGCCTAACCTCTTTTGCATACTCAGGCAGAGAATGGATTTTCCATCAAACTTGTCAGAACGGATTTACCAAATTTTTTCAAGAAAGTCTGAGTCAGTCTTACCAGTAAACCACCTTTGACAGGTATACCTTTGGGAAAGAACTCTAGTCCTTTTGTATAACATGTCTCTAGCCGGAATGAGTTTGTAAGACATGCAAGACGAAATCATTTTCACACAAGATTTATAAAATTGCGAAAGATTTTCAAGAAATTTTGCATCTAGCAACAATACTACAATTTATAAAAGTAGAAGATTGAATTCAAGATGGTAAAACATTTCAACACACCTCTGATGGTAAGGTTGGTGGCACTTGTTTGCAAATATAGATCTTATAAAAAGGGTTCACCTAATTTGATACAAAAATTCCAAAATTTCAGATTCTGAATAAACAGCTGACGATTTTGGCAGATCCAGCTACTGGTAAAATTTAATACACTAATAGAATTTAATAAAGTAAAACTTGGGACTTAAAATAATTAAATATTTTAGTCCACCCCTGATGATAAGGTTGGTGCTACTTATTAACAAACACAGATCTTATAAAATGTTTTCACTGAAGGCTACATCAAAACATCGAATCTATGAGATTGATGTAAATATATTATTTGTTGACCGCAATGTGATGTTTCGATTGGTGGCATTCAATATCAGATGCAAGTCTAACTGGTTAGAACCTATTGGAAAATTTATCACACTGCAGAATTCTTATCAATCATAAATCAACTCGACAACTAAGTCCCTTGCTACTGAAATTGGAAGCAAAGGTTTAAATGCCCATATATATTCTGCCTCACCCATGAATTTCTGATTCTCAGTCAGTGTTTTATGAAGTGATCAAGTATCTTTACTTCAGGACATAAATGATCATGGCTCTCCCAAACTCTCTATTCTTTGTGACTCTTACTAAAGTTTGTCTTTTCATTATCCCACCCACTCTCTATGACACCATCTATTTACACAAGCTCATTAGGTAGATTACTTGCTGTGTACCTCTGTTGCTCTTGTCTTCATTATAACATGTGAGTATCAAATTCTTTAAGCCCTCTTCCTTCATTATGCATCCAAGAAATTTCATTTGTCATTTTCTGATAATAAAGATAATCATCTTTTTTGTTTCTATTATCCTTAAAACTTCTTCGTTACTCACATGCTCTCTCCTTGGTATTCTGTGAATCTTTCTGTAGAACAAAATTTCTGTTGACTCAAGTCTCCTCTTCATCTGCGAGGAGATGGTTCGGCATTCAATGCCATATAGGATGACCAATATTACATCACAGTGATCTCTTGATTTTGATATCTCCAATTCATAATTCAAATCTTGGTCTCTTCATCTTGCTGACTATCCTGCATTCTGTTTTCTTACAATTGGGGGTTAGTCCTTTCTGCTCACTTTCTTTTACTAACTGCTCAGGGAGTTCCTGCAGATTCCAGCTTACAGCCATATCACATTAAAACACTTGTTCCTATATGATCACAAAAGTTAAGCAAGATTGAGCCTGGTCAGTACCTAAATCAGTGACCTTTTGGAAATATCTGGTGTTGTAAGCTTAGATGTCTGGGTGGTGTAATGGATAATGGCTCAGAATTGGAAATCACTGAGCCCAGTTTCAATTTCAATCAGATTCTTTATATTCATTTACCTTGAAAGGCATGAATCCACCACTTCTCCTCCAGCTATAGATAACCATTATTATTCCCCAACCCCAATTCTTACAATACAATAATATTTTCTGGTTTTAAGTAATCTGAAAAAGATTGATAAATGGTAAAAAACAAATCAAAAAACCTTGCAGATTCTTTGCTGTGTCTGCTATCAAGACTGTGTCATCTCCATCCCAGTACAAATTTTGGGTTCTTCAAATATATTTCCATAATAAGTTAAGTTTTCAATTACCAAAATACTAATTTAAATGTAATAGTGTAGCTAGAAGAGAGTTGTTCCCCCTGGATGACACTTTTACGAGGGCAGCATTTTTGGGTCTGTAGTATAAAACTGTATTGAAATAAAAGTGGTTTTAATGTTAGGAGACTACTTACAGTTGAAAGAATTTTTCAATCATGAGTAACTTAAACTCTAGCATATGTATTGAAGTCATTGTTATCTTGGCCAAAAAATAAGCATTATCCAGTGATGTATTCAGGGGTTCTTTTATTATTGTTGACAATGTGAAATGTGTTAATGGACCCAGGATGCGTTCTTGTAAGGTTGCAGCAGTGTTGTGGGTGGGAGACACATCTGAGCTGTCATTATGTAAATTTCAGTTATTTTTCTTGAGAGAAGTTCATCTGAGGGCATGTACTGCACTATCTTTTGTCTTATAGGCCAGGATCTTCTGGCCAGATTAATTTTGTGGAGAGTGAGGTTGTTTTTTGGTCAATTGTTTTGGTCACAACCTGGCCAAGTCTTATTGTCCGACTTTTTTTTACTTTTGATTTTCAGCTGAACTTGTTTTTCCAAATTACTTCATTTTATTCCAGTGCTTTTAAGATATACATTAAATATATATATATATATATATAGGATAATATATAGTTTTAAGTTATGCTATATTTATGGATTAAAGTGCTCAATATCAGGGATAGAGTGTAAGTAAATATAAAAGTGGACACTGAAGTCAACACTTAGAGGTGACAGTCTGTTTCAAGCTAAAATACCTATCAAGGGAATTTGGTTTGTATCTATGGGAATTATCAGCATTGTACCTGTACTTTGATGGATATAATAAAGTCATGATGTCACACAGTAATTCCCAGAACACTGTGCTTGCAATTAGAGATAATAGTTGTACATGATTAAACTATGTTGGAATTTGATAATCAGGTTTATTACCTAGTATAATCATACCATATTAAGAATGCAAATGACATGTTTTATCCATGGAGAGGAAATGCACTTGATTGTGAAGATCAGAGCATGATAACTGATAAGGAAGACAGCTGCACTTAGCATGAAACAAACTCTTGCCTCTGGATGTTAACTTCAATGTCTGCTTATATATAAGAAGGAATCACTGTGCAATATGTTGTATTCTTTTAGGTTTGTAGTAGAATGGGTGGCAAACATAAGTGTGGCACACATGATCAAACTGTAGCTACACCACTGCCTAAATGTACCCCATTTGGTAGGGTTGGTGACACATGTTAATAATTTTAGATCTGATCACGAAAAGTTTTCACTGAAAGCTACCACATACTATTAAAAATTATATTAATATCATATTTGTTGATGCCACTGTAATGTTTGGGTTGGTGGCATTCATTATCACATTACCTAGAGACAGCATCATCTGTATGTCTAGTTACCTGCTTAGAGCCTTCTGTTGGAATCTTCATCACTGAGGAGAATACTCATCAGTCATCAACTCTAAAGCTATGTTGCCTGATACTAAAATTGAAAGTAAAGATTCTTCCTCTCCTCCCATGTGTCATTAATGACACAGACAATTATGTCTCTCCGCAACTGCTATCCTTTTTAGCTCTTAGTAAGGTTTATCATTTCGCCATCCCTTCTACAACTTACTCTGTTATCTATTCACATAAGCTCATCAAGTAGTTGGCTTTCTACACCTGTCTCTTTTACCTTCATATATTGAAGGTAAAAGAGACTTGTGACTATCAAATTTTCCAAGCCCTCTTTCCTAATTATGTTTCCCAGAAATTTCAGCTGTCTTTGAATGAGATTATGCCTTACATAAATTAAATGGCTACTTCTGTTAATTCCCAGCACTTAATCAAAATTTTATAAAATCATCAAGATACTTTTTTTTTTAAACAGTATCACCCCATAGAAAGCGGTAAAGCCACTAAAACACAAGGGGTTACAGGGTGGGGAAGAATTAGGAACAGAAACATTAATAATGAGCAGGAAGAGAAAAAAGTAATCAGGAGGACAGTAGATAGCAATTGACATTGCATTTAATTTTTTTCAGATTAAAGTTGGCTGGAAAGCATAGAGCTGGAAGGAAGTTCCACAAGCGAGAAACGTGAGAAAAGAAACTGTTAGCATATAACTTTACATCTAGCTAGCTCAATGGTTAATTGGTGAAATCTCAATGCCAGTCTAGTACTGTGCCCAAATTCATAGTGTCTAGGTACCATAGGAAAGAGCCCATCCAAACAATTACAATAAAAGTATTTATAGAAAAGGTACAGAGATGCAACCTTATGGTGGTGGGTAAGTGAATGAAGTTTTGCTGCCAGATCAGGACCAGTAATATTGCTGATTGTTCATTGGATCTTATCAAGGACATCAAGGTAAACAGCAAAGGCACAAAACCATATGTGAAAACAATATTCTAAGCTTAGATGAATGGTAGACTTATAGAGAAAAATTGTCTTGCACAACACAGTGAACTGACCTTCTTAGCATCTGACCTAGCAATGGATTCAATATAGTCTTTCCACTTCATGTTAGCTGAGATGTTAACTTGAGAAGGCACAACAAGTCACTTTTCTGGAAGTTAGCATCAGCCATGCTATAGGATGACAGAAAGAGGTCTTACAGATGATTAAATGGAGAGAAGTTTAGTTTTAGAGATGTTAAAATTGACAAGCCATCTTTTGCCTCAGTTAACAACAGACTTGAAGTCCTTTTGGACATTGGCTGCTATTTTGACCATGCCAGACTAATCAGCCTTACTTACATAAAATTCATTTCACATAATTAAATTAAATGACTTTTCAGTTGACTGACAAATTACCCAATATTACAGAGAAATATGGAAGGTATGTTTCAATAAAAAAAATGATAATCCATTTAACTGACTTGTGTTATTGTGGTTAATGATTTCCTTTGCACTTTTGGCTATAAATACTTCAAATGTTTATGATCACATCTTTGAGTAATGAAACTAGTTGATACTGAAATATATATATATATATATATATATATATATATATATATATATATATATATATATATGACAACCTTCTTGTTTATATCCACACAGACACCACAAATATAAAGAACACTTGTTTATTTATTTTCATATTTGTCTGGAAAGTGTACTGTTATATCCAAAATAGAATTCAGATCCATTATGATTTAGAACCATTTTCATTACAACAAAAAATAGTTGGTGGGTGGGCTGTAATACAAACTCACCAACTAACTGCTCTGCTGGTCATGTGATCAACTAGAAAGCTTTTTCAAACAATAAAAATGCACTGAAAACTGACAAACTCAAAGCTTCTGTAAGTCATTCAAGAAAATATCAACACTCCTAATCATTTGGACAACCACAATTTGTGCTAACAATATCAGTTCATTTGTGTGAACAAATCTTTGAATTTTTTTTATGTTTCTTTCTTCTTCTACATGTCATGCCCCTTCAGGATGTGAGTGATCATGGCTCTCCACAAGTTGTTATTCTTTGTATCTCTTAGATTTGTTTTTTGTCATACCTCCTACCTGCTTTTCTACCAACCATTTACAAAAGTAACAGGTTATTTGCTGCTTTTCTGTTCCTGTGAATGTCAAACTCTCCAAGTCCCTTTTCCTGTTTGAATGTCCTAGAAAATTCAATTGTCTCTGATTATAAATATAAGTGCCATTCTTATTTTCATTTTTCTTAAGACTTCCTCATTACTCACATGTTCAGTCTATGATATTCTAAGAATATTTCTTTATTGCTTCTTTACTACTACTTTAAGAAGATTTTCATCTCATAATATTGATGATACTCTGCTGTTGTTTTCTGCAAATACTTCTCAACTTCGTAAAATTGTAAAAGATATTAAAAAATATACAGTTTTAAGACTCCAAATTCTGCACTCTGGATTGTCCCATGTGGTAATAGCCTAGTGGATTAAAAACTGGTTTGTGAATTTGGTAACATAGCAGTTGTGATTTCAATCCCTGGGTCAGACTGTGTACATTAATATACTGGAAATGGAGTGGGCAATAATGACACAGTACTAAATAAGATATTTCTCAACATGATCTTTCCCCATAGATTAAATAAAGGTTTCTGTTTAAAATTTCCAGATCAGTCAACACTTGATGATGGCTGTGGAACACACCGGCTAAAATGCAGTGATAATAACAACAAAAATGAGGACAACAGTCTGCATGTAAGTAATGATGACCTTGTGATCCCAAATATTCCGAAAGCAAAAAAAAAAAACACTTACATGCTTAATAGATTTATGCTTTAAGAGTTAAATTTTCAAATCACGAATAATTAGATGTTTATTATAAGCAATCATATCGAACATTGAATAGGTGAATTCTTTTGCATTTGTTCCACAGGGTTACACAGCTGGTTTGTTTTATAGTTTTTGGTGCTATAAAATGGTATGATCTAATTTGTTATTAAAACAGTTCAATAGATATTTGTTTTAGGAGTTATTTATTTCATATGCCGAATCTCATAGTTTATTATATTTATTAAATTTTCAGAATAAGATAATATAAAAATGCAAAAATTCCTTACTTCACTCACAATCTGTGATTGAAATGCTAAGGTTGTTACCACTTTGAGATTAGAAATTAAAAAAAAAATCTAATTATAAAATCTAGCAACAAAATAATCACTTGCTGAAGAAGATTCCAATAGATCAGATTGGAAATGTAAAACAAAAACATTTTTTTAAAAAGTTGATTGTTGAAGCTGAATATGCAAAATGGCAGGTCTTGCTTCATGAAGATAAAGAAGGTGGCCAAGATATAAATAATTAAAGTGCATTTATCTGATGTTACACTTAAATAATATTTGCACAGACAGGGACTAAATGTATATCTATTTTATCATTTTTAAGGATTTCAAACAAAGATAGGGTATTATATTATATAGTAGATTAATGAAAATTTATTTTATTAGCTAAATATAGTCATATTTTTTAAATAATATATAGTGTTTGTATTGAATTATTTTCCTTAAAAAGTGTCATGCATGTGATTTGTCAACATCTTACGAAGGTAACCTTATAACCATCAGGTGTAAAATCTGGCCTTAAAGAATGCTGGTGCTTGCATAAATATAAACAAGAAGTGAATGCGGTTGAACTTAGGATAAACAGAAAGTTATATAAATGCTTAACCCATGAGGAAGAAAGGACAAAGACTCTTGCATCCTTGCAAGAGAAAGCTTGAATTTTCACAGAAAGTCTCTGAAATGCCACATAGCCTGGATGGTTGGAATTAAGTTGATATAGCATGCCTTCAACTACAAATAAAATGTATTGTTGGCCATTTTGCTATGAAATGTCTTGTTGGTATTTCTATTACATAATTTATTGCTGGTCATTCTGCTTTATAAATGTCATTTTACTATAAAAAAAAGTATTTTTATACTTTCATAGTGTTTTGTTATTGTTTGGAGGGGGGGGTCACTATTTGCCCATAGCTGGGACCCTAACAGTTGCCACCACACAGGTCAGGGTGGATCTGAGAACAACAGCCATTAAGAGCTGGTTTCATGCACTTCAAAACCTCCCAGTCAGAGGCTTTGCTGCCAGATGTAGTTTATCATCATACACAGGACTACTTAATCTTATTAGTTAAATGATTATACATTCAGAAGGTATGTTCTGATACTTTTTGTGAAAGGAATTACCAAAGCCACTTGTGAGAAAAATTACTTACTGATTGTTTGGTATATTTGAGGATTGCTTAAAGATTTTTTTAGCTAGCAAATCAAAGCTGCTCAGTTCCTTTTTTTCACATTTGCTTAATGTTTTATGGCTGCGTAATTAGATATGGCACATCTTTTCTTTTTTGAGAATTATCTTTTATCAGCTTCTACAACAAACATTTGTCATTTTTGCATTAAGAAATTCTAATCCTCAACAAATTGACTAATTATTTAAAGATTTTACATTTTATTCACAAAATTAAAAAAAAATAATTTAATATTTTATTTACTATTTATACATTTGTAATATTATTGCCCGGAGAAAAACAAAACAGGTTTAAATACAAAATGAATACAAAAAGTTAAAATTACCATTTGACTCCAACAAAGTAATACTCTGTTGATTAATAATATACAAACTATTTGTCTCCCTGTGTTATAAAAGGTTGTTTTTTTAATATTCATTGATATATATCCAAATTAAATGTTTTAATTAGATTAAGTAACAATGATTATGAGGGGTAGTAAAATGTTCTTGGCCTGACCATGAGACCCTTAAAACTATGTTTGGATATTTGATCAGTTTTTAGGAAATCAGTTAGGCTAAGAATTGTCTTAATTCCCAAAACTCCACATTATTCCCCTGACAAATATTTTCATTAAGCTACAGAAATAGCAAAACATGTTAAATTTGTAAAGGCTTTTCTACTTGTTCCTTATTCAATCCTTTTATCAGATTTAATCTATATTTTCAACTCTCTTTCCTTCTCTCATGCACACACTATCTCTCTCTCTCTCTATATATATATATATATATATATATATATATATATATATATAAATAATTAATACAAATATAAAGTTTGTCACTTAGTTGATTGGTATTACCTTCAGTATCCTGACTCCAAAATTTATAGAGAGACCCTACAGCAATCCCTCCATCCACTGGTCATGGAGTATATTATCATACATTATATATATATATATAGAGATAGATAGATAGATAGATAGATATGCTTGTATGTATGTATTCTCAGCTTTGTCTCATTTGAAAAACTTAGGAATAATATGTGAACAGTTTTACTGATATGCAATGGCAATAATCTCCAACTCATACACACAACTTTATAAAATCAATTTTCTATGTAATGATTTTTAAGAATCTCAAATTTGACTGAAAATTCAGTTTGTACATCTTTTCCTTTGGAAGAAATTATGCCATGCTGAAATCAATTCTTTGGAATATAACACCAAAAATTCAAAATACAAGTGATTTATTAGATTATTTGAAAAAATGTACATGCAAAAAAAAAAAAAGAAGAAAAACAAACAGGATATGTTAAAGAAGATAAGAACAAGTTAAAAAAAGAAGAAAAAAGAAATCTATTTTTGCCAACCAATAAAACATTTTATGCATGAAAGAAGCTTGTACTCTTTCAGTGTTCACTATTATTGGGTTAGTTGTAATAAAGAACTTCTCTGTCAGCATTTAAGGCAGGACATTTCACAGACATGAATGACTAAACAGCTGAAGTGATGTTCTACATCTTAACTCTCCTGTACTAAACAATTCCTGAGTAAAGAAATTAAAACAAAGAAAATTACAAATCAATATACTTGGGACATCAAAGTGAATTCTCTAAATTCTTTCTAACTGATATATCCTTAACAAAATCATTGATAAAGATACAACGAAAAAAAAACATTCATCTTTTCAGCTACTTAATTTTTGTAAACTGACAAAGTTTATAATGACAATCTTTCTGATAATTCTGTTTGTGCATCATTGCTTAAATATCTATTCATGAATAGAGGTAAATCTTCAGCATCTTAACTTTCTCTTATTTAGTATCTATATTATTTACATTATTAGGAATGTTTCCCTTTAATTTTATTGTCACATTCACAACATTTCAACCATTGTACCATCTGGCCTTTTTCAGGTGATATATGATGAAATTACAAATTGAATCCTTTATTTCACCCACTGAAGTAGATTGTTCTCATTCCACACCTTTTCTAGATGTTATGGGAACTTACCTATAATGATAATGGACTCTTCCTAACGCTATAAATACTGCGCCTCTCAAGAGGTATAATGAATGAATGGTGTAATGAATCGAGACAATATTAGTTCACTCTAAACCAGATGGACAGTCATTACTAACACCTTCAACTTCTTGTACTATATCTTTGTTATTCTACTCTTGTGTTCGCGTTGTTCTTCCTTAGTTCTAACCTTGGACTATAACTGTGGTGCCAGGATATTGGACCATAACACTAGATATCTCAGTTTTAGTTATATTCAGATTTAGTAATGTAGAAGAGAATGGTACCTTAATTTAAGAAATACACTGTCTCCAAGGTACAAGAATTTGCAAGAGTACACAAGTGAGGAGGTGTAGAATCAGACTTCTACATTTGTTTAAAAACACATTAAAACAGACTCAGAGCGAAACTTATCTCAAATCAATCCTAGTTCAACAACCCATTAAAATCAGCTCCAGATGAAAAGTAACTAAAAACGCTTTCTGACTGGCTAATAAACAAAAAAATCATAATTTCATACATTTTCAACTATGTACGCATCATATCAGTTTAGAGTGCATCCTAAGCAGATACAATATTTGCACCAAATTCCTTGGAGCCTCCCACATGACCTGAAACATCAATAAATACAAAACATCATTCAACTTTGACAGTGAGTCCTACAAATTTTCTCAGCTCAACACACAAATTCATGTCACATATTTTACCAGGCTTAAAGTTAAATTTACTTAACATTTCTACAGCTGAACGGTTGGATGTGTGCAAGAATTGGAGTAGGGTTGAGATGGACATAACCCATTATGAAGGCCAGCATTACCTGACTCTGATTGACTGTGGCCCTAGCCAGTTTTCTGTCTTGCAGTCATCAGGATGCTGCCAGCATCATCCAACAGCTAGAGTCATTATTCTGTATTTGCAAGGTTTGCCAAGAACTGGGATGTCTGACTTAGATTAATGAATGGCATCATGGAGAGATGCCATCACACCATCAAGCATATCGCTGCTCAATCAGGATGTTCCATTAGGGAGGCATTATAATGGTATAATGTTATGCCAAAAAATGACACAACAGCTTTCTTGGCAGCAGCCGACACTACATACAATTATCAAGTCTGCATAAAAAGTGTTGATGTCACAATACCAATTGAACACACAGATTCTGGAGTCTACAGAGCGGGAGATGCAGTTTGGGTAAAGATCCCACATGGTCACTGTTTGACGCAATTCAAAAAAGGAACAGTAACATGGGCTTACGGCCCACATTTTGTTCTCATTAATAAAATGCCATGCCATATCAGAGACCTTCATCCTCAGCAGAGACTGCTTTGTTGGAAGATGACTGCAGTGATGTCATCTGAAAGCAACTCAGATTCGCTGTTTATTTTTCAACCCAGGGCCAAATTATTCATTTACAGAACCAGTGGAAACAGATGCTGAAGATAATGATGATGACACCAGTAACAAAAGAGACCAAGTGGGCAAAAATACAGAAGGGACAGGTGGAGCCCATTCACCTTTACATTTATGTGATCAGGGATGTGTGTAGAACAGAATGACACCTTAATTTAAGAAAGACACTATCTGGGAGCTATGAAATTTCGCAAAAGTACACAAGTGAGGAGGACAGTGTTCATATATTGGAACACTGTGCTGTTTTTTTCTGTTCAGAGAGAATTGGACAGTTAAAAAGCAATTACTTGGATCAGTTTCGCACAAGTAACTCAACTCTCCAAGTTTTTCTTCACTGTTGCTGTGGCCAGGAATTGTTATTTAGTGTCATTAAATCTAATTATTTTAAAATACCACATCTCAATTGCAGTGAAAGCAATCTATGATCCCTTCTTCATCTGCAAGGAGATTGTCCAGCATTCACTGCCATATAGGAGGACCAATATTACATAACAGTTCAGTACTCTTTTCTTAAAAATACTTCATGTCCTTTGGAATGTTGGCATAGGGGTATTTGTTTTTCTTTAGTTGTCTTTTTTTAAATGCAATGACCCTTTAGACTCTTCACTATTATCTATGAATTACCATTCATACTTGGGAAAGATAACAGAATGGTTTGCCATTGCCTTATTCAAGATTAGGAATGCAAGGTTTTCTTTCTCTTAGACTAGTTGCTGCACAAAGTTTACCCTGTTATCTAATCCCCTAGCTGGAAGAAAATCAGATTTATTGTTTTCTCAAATGAAAGACCACAATAGACTAGCTCAGAACATTAACTTGGTTTGCTAGTTCCACTTTCTATGCTAAGATCTGCCATATTCTCTGCGCATGCATAATGTGGTTTAAAATTTTATAGTCACCTCAGGTCAATTGGTAGAAACAAAATTTTATGTTGTTATTTTCTCTTCCAGTTACATATGCTATTTTACTTGCTGCTGTTGCTGAAAGTCCTCAAGTGATATGGTTTCTGGTATTTAGTACAGTGCATTCATTGCAATTCTGTGAATACCTGAAGGTGGGCAGAGAGTATTTGGCTGAAAATATTGTATCTATAATTCTTCAAGATGTTGACAATCATGGCTCTCCAAAATTTCTTATCCTTTGTAGCTCTTAGTAAATTTTACCTTTTTGTTATCTCTCCTAAACCCTTTTCTGCCATCAAATTTGCCCAAGTGCATTAGTTAAGTTATGTGCTGTTTTCCTTTATCCCTCTTACCTTCAATCTGTCTCGTGAGCATCAAATTTTCCAAGCCCTCTTTTTCTCAAGAAAATTTCAAGTATCTCTTTCTGATATTAAGTGTAAGTGTCCATTTTGCTTCCATTTTCTTTAAAACTTCATCATTGCTCCTATATTTGGTTCTTGGTATTCTCAGCATCCTTCTGTAGAACCACATTTCTGTTGATTCAGGTCTCTTCATCTGAGAGGAAATTGTTCATTATTCACTGGCATTATAGGTGGAGAAATATTACAAAACAGTTCAGTACTCTTTTCTGTGTTTCGAATGAAATGTTTCTATTTCTTGATACTTTTCTTAGCTTTTGGAAGGTATTTTTTGCTTTCCCAATGCAGTTTTAGTGTCACACATTCTATCCATTATTAAAAAACATCCCAAATATTTAAATTATTGTACTTGTTTGATTTTGATATGTCCAATTTGTAATTTGCATGTTGGGCTGTTGCCTTTTGCTGAGAACTATACATTCTGTCTTCTTGCAATTCATGATTAGTCCTTTCTTCTCACTTTCTTCTTCTGTAGAAGTTCTTGTAGTTTACTTTCTTTGTCTGCTATCAACACTGAGTCATCTGCATATCTTATGCTGTTAAGATTGTGGCTGCCAATAATGAATCATGGTAGGACTTCTTATTTATTCACTTAGAATCACTTCACTGTACTGGTTCAGTATGTTTGGTTAGAAGATATATCCTTCTCTTACAGTGATGTCTATTTTTGTATATTTACTGAACTCATTTTCAATCTGTAGGCAAGCTTTTTGGACTCAGTATAAGTTTATTCTAATATCCTTCCAAAATATGTCAAAGTAATCTTTAAAAATCAAAGAGCACAATAGTTTGGAATTAACAGAGAATTCCTCATTTGAAAAATCAAACAAAATTTTGAAAGAATCAATTGATATCTTATTGTAAAATGTAAATCAAATCAAATAAAATTTGTCAAAATGGGACATGTCCTTTCTTCAAAGTCAATTTTTTCTTTGAACACTAGTTGATATCAAATGGTTGAAAAATAATTAGTTGCCTGTTATTTTTTTTCAAATACTTTTTTCATTCCTTTTTTTTTTTTTTTAAACTCAAGATGAGTGTATTCCATCAAATACCTACAGTATGTTCAAAAGGGGAAAATAATTGGGAACTTAAATCAATGGGGAAGCAAAAATAACAGCTGAATGAGGTTATGGTTTCTCTTCTCCTGTATCTATTTTTAACCTGTTTGATAATATATAAGCCTTTTTTAAAAAAACATTTGCTCTTAGGAAATGACAAGAAAAATTCACCAGAAGATTTTGGCAATGTTCTTAAAATTTCTTATAAATTTGTATTGAAGATTTATTAAATTAGGTCAGTTTTAAAAGAAGTTCAGCACCAAGACATATTTATTTTAACAGTCAAAGATAATTGATCTTTAAATATTTTTAATCAATGCAAGTTTTACATGATCCACTTTTAAAGAAAATTATTGATTAGTGTAATACACATGTAAAAAACGATATTACTATTTCAATGTTTTGACTACTGGACAATCTCCTCACAAATGCAGAAAAGACTTGAAGCAGAAGAGATATAGTTCTCCAGAAGGATACTGAGAATATCATGGACTGAACATGGAAGCAATAAAATAGTTTTAGAGAAAAAAATGAAGCAAAATAGGCATACTTAACCTCAGAAAGAGATAGTTGAAATTTCTAGAGCTTGGAAAATTTGATACACAGAAGACATAACTCTTGTTCTTTTGTTGTCCTTTCTTCTTAATAGTATATTTTTTTCATATTCTCTAGCATTTAGTAACCTCTTGCATCTTAGGGGCCTTATTGCCTTGCTTGGGGGGAAATGATTAAAAAAAAGTATTGCATGCAAAAGGGACAGTGGAAAACATAAACTACCCAGTGAATCTGAGTAAATGAATGTGGAACAGGGTATATTAAGAGGTACAAAGGATAGGAAATTGTGAAGAGTCATGATCCCCAGTGACCTGAAGGGACATGGAACATAGATAAATCTAGCATTTATAATTAATGATATGTCAACAATTTGGGGGCCGTTCAGTGTCAATATCAATCTTTTTTTTTCTATTTTGCTCTTGTTTAGCCATAAAAATATATTTCTAATAGAACGAGTGAGGAGAAAGGAGAATAACTGAATACTGTTCTTTTACTGTTCGTTTTCCTTGCAGTAACACCTTACATCTTAGAGGCATTATTGCCTTACTTGGGGAAGAATGATGGCAAAGAATGGGACAGAAACCAGTATGAATAAATTTAATGTTAGCCTTTCTATATCAGTCTTCATCAAGAAAATTTCCATTTTTTTTTTCATATTTTATATATATCTGATACAAATAATTTTCAATTAACAAATGTCTACACATATCCTAGTATTTTAGAATAAATACTCACTTCCTTTATGAATTATTATTAGATTTATTCATGTACCTATAAATATGAGAAATTAAAACAAATCCTGTCCATGTTCATAGTCCAGCAAAGGCTATGTTGTTGACTCTTCTCACAACTTTTAATGTAAGTAAATATTCTAAGATATTGAAAATACAGTTGTTCTTGATTCACTTGATTGTCTTCTATTTATCCAATTCCGATGGGCTTTCTTTCTGCTTGTATTTATACCCATGTCTGAACATTTCACAAAATTAAGTTATTCAAGAAACAATCAACCAATATTATTGTAAATTAAATTATTTGAGGGAGGAAAATATTTGCAAATATGAGACAAAACTGTGACAAGTGAAAAAAATAGAGGTGTAAGAAACAATCAGGGGAAAAGAGAGAATATATGAAAAGGAGGTGGTTAGAGTGGGAGGAACAATGGTTAGAGAGTCAAGGAGAAAAATTAGAGGATAAAGAAGCAGTGAACAGAAAAGAGAGAGAACATGTGAAAAGATAATGGGTTGAGTGAGAGAAACAAAGATAAAGACAAGCAGATAAATAAACTGGACAAACTTGGGAAGAAAAGGAACAGTGAAGAAATGAGAGAGAATATATGAAAGTAATGGTTTGAGCGAGCAAAACAATGGAAAGTAAAAAAAAATAGGAGAAGAAAGGAACAGTGTGCAGAAAAGTGAGAGAATATATGAAAAAGCAATGGTGAAAGTGAGAGAAACAAAAATAAAGTGAAGAAGAAAAACTGGAAGAAATTTAAAGACATAAAGAGCAAGTGTAAGAAAAGAAAAGAAAACAAAATGGAGTCAGAATCAGAAGAAAAAAGATAAGAATAATTTTTTAAAAAATGAGGAAAAGAGAAATAAAGTAAAACAAAGGGAACAGACTGTGTGAAAAGAATACGAGAATTTTTTTCTGCTTTTTTCATATTATTGCAATAAAATAGAAAAGTAAATGCTTCATATTGTTTATCATACAATACCATATTCCGTGTTAAAGTGCACATGAGGACTTGGTTTGTTCACAAAGGTAATAAAAAATTATTTTTTTCTTATTAGTTTTCATTTTGGTTCATTTATTTATCAAACAAAATCAAGACTATGTTTTCTAGCATAAAGTAAACTGCACATCTTCCCTTCTTACTACATATACAGCAACCTCATTCAGTAACCCTCTACCTAGAGAGGCTTTTGGGCTTTGTATGGGGGTAAACATTAGTAAAAAAAAAAAAAAAAAAAAAACCCTCAAAGTTCTGTAAAGAGAGTTTAACTTCATTCTTTTCCAATTCCTGATAATTACAAAAATAGAAGTTACACAACATCAAATCAGACAAACCTTATCACCATGACTTTAATTGATTCTCTTTAAGCACACTTTATTTATAAACTTCAAAAGATATCACTTTCCTAATTTTATCAGATATTAGATATCTATCATAGAGAATATGTTTTTCCCATTAAAAGTCAATTACACTCCAAATTTGTTTTCGACAAATCTTGTTAAAATTTATGTGTAGGAAGAATAACTAAAAACTAAATGAAGACTTTTTACAACTGTTTTCTCAGATTGCTGATTAAACATATCCTCAAGCAAATGAATCAAGTCTTAAAGAAGGCATTTGTTGTAATGTAAGCAAAGAGTTTGTTGAGATTGGTGGGGGGACACCTAACCGATTGCTCTCTCAATAACTACGAAGATAATAGGTAGAGAGGGGAAAGAGGTGGGAGGTAACAAAAAATAGCTGCCTTGGAAACCATAGCAACTTGAGGAACAAATTGTCCATATGACCGACTTCACAAGACACCATGTCTTCCAACTTTCAAATGCTGTTTTCCACAAGCATTTGTTGACATGTGGCATCTTTTACAAAGACCCAGATCTTGACCAGTTGCAGATAGGCCTGTATCTAGCTAGACATGCCAAACTGTTGCACTGTTAATGGGAAAAAACCCATATGTAACTGATATTGACAAATATGTCTGCATGCAATCCAAGCCCTCTTTTTTATCTGTACTGACACACATTTACTACAGCATTACTTTGTCAGACCTTACAGACTGGAGGTACAGAATCACAAGGAGCCTTACTACATATAAAAAACTACATCATTTGAACACTCCCTAACAGCAACTAAAAGGGTTTCACATATAACCAGAAGGGTAAATAATGATATAATTAAGATGTCAATTTTCCACACTACATTAAACAAAAGGTTAGAAAAGAAACTTCAGTCAGTACTAGAAAAAGTGGTAACAGTTAATGGACATGAGAAGTCCAATTTTCCTTTAAAGCTGTCTTAAGAAAAAGATTTTATGAATTTCAACTAAGAGTAACAGCAACTCTTTGATTTATGATGCCAAATGTTTTCCCCATTAATATATTTCATCTAAGAAATATAAAATAAACAAACTTTCCAAAAGAAAATTTTGGATCCATCAACGCACTTTATTCCATTGTAAGAAAACTTTAATGTGATACCAAATGAAACATTTGTCAACTTGTTGTTTATGTGATTAGGCAACCTGATAGATACCCTCATTATAAAAACAATAGATATAGTATGTAACAAAAAATAAATGCCTGAACATGGACAAAATATACTTGGCCTCCAGAGCAAAGATAGAGATATCCCAATGCTTGTGTTCCCTGAGGAGGAGAAGGTTAGGTAAAGAATAGCCTTGTCATCTAGTGTGGAGTTAGTCAAAGTTCGTTGCAGATGGCTTAGCCTTATCTGATGATGATGAGATAATCTCAGGATCATTTATAGTGGAGGAAACTTACTTTATTTCTGTTGAGAATTGAAGTACAATATTCCAGAACTCATGGGAGCCAAGTTTTTTGTTTTCTACTTTGGTTTGTACTGTTTGTTCATAGCCATTTTTTGCATTTCCCAAGACTCTCTTGCAGTAGTTACACACAGTTCTGAATGAAGCAAGGGTTCTGCTACACTGTTCCCTCTGATAGAGTTGGGATTAAGGTGAGCCATGGCTGCAGCATATTCAGGTATGAAACAAGGCTGGCTATTTGATTAATGCTGGTATTTTTTGTGAAGGATAAGACATTCTATGTCAGAATTCATTTGAAAATGAGCAGGGAAAGATGCTTCTGCAATCTAAAATCTGAAGCTGACCCAATCAACTTTTGTGTATCAACAGAATGTCCTGTGAAATGCCACATCTGAGGATGCCTTTGTCTTGACATCAACCTTGACATAGATCAATGAATGTTTTTAAGTACTCAAGGGAGATAACATCTCAGCAGAACACTGACCAGAGAAGAAGGTGAAGAACAAGTCCTAAAGGATAGAATGATGCCCAGCTCTATCTGGAAGATGAGTAGGCTTATCCACAATCTCTTCACAAAATATATATGTCAAAGAAAGGAGAAGAAAAGAAAAAAATTATTTCCTATCTTTCATGATGTCACTACTGTGTATCCATACAAATCAACATATTAGCTTTTTAGTTTTTCACTAGTAAGACAAATTACTTTTATTTCTTGTCCAGTCACATTTTTTCTTATTCCTTCACAATAAATTGCTTATTCTTTTTTGAAAAAAAATCAGTTACACATACATACACAGCATTTATGCTGATGATAACTATTAACTTTTATCTTAATACTAAGTCAGTTTGATAAATTAAAACTGACTGCTGATCTCTAAGATAAAACTCACTCATTTGTTACCCGGGGCAAGAAATGGCTTGTAAATTTTAACAACTCCACAATTAACTGCTCTCTTAATCATCATAGAAGACCATTTTTCTTTCCATCAGCATGGCTGATGCTAACCTACACGAGAGAAACTGATTATCTATTCTTGATCTCATGTTTTCCACTAAAAATAAGTGGAATGATTATATTGGATCAATTGTTAAGTGACTGCAAATCATATTATTATTTCATAGTCTGTGGGGTTATCAGCTGTGTCTGTAGTTCTAGTAGTGACAGATTTTAGGGTGGACTACATTTCTTGTAGGTCAGATTGAAATTCATTAATGACTGATTTTGTCTAATGTTCCGTGGTGTGAGTAGAATCTATTTTGAGATTCAGGATTGCTGTCCGGTGTTGCTTGATGCAGTCAAGAATTTCTGTGTGGGTGAGGCCAGTGTAGTCTATTTCATTAGTTTTCCTTGCTGCATACTGACACAGGTTTTTATGCTCATGGTGTGTGTCAGCATGAAAAAAAAAACAAAAAAAAACAAGTACTGCTACTGAAGTGAAAGGAAAAGAGGAAAAGAATTGTTAATAGAAAATTCTTTGTATTCCTGAAACAGAGGATGTGCATGGAATGCCTTTTTGTGGTCAAGGGAAGCAACTTGAAGCAAGGGCTGGAGTTGATGCATTTGTTGGGTTGATTAACTGAGGTCAGGGGTGATGATACTGGGAGGTTGCTTTGCTTTACATTGACAAGTGACCTATTCACTCTGAATCTGTCTCAGTTATTTATGAGCAGATTTCATAAAAGCTAATCCAGCGAACATGTAGAGTGAATCAGAAAGAGGCAAAGTATAACAACTAGATATAAGCATAACTTCTATTCAAATAGTTTCTTTACTTGCACTTCTTGCCTGTGAAACTCTCTCCTGGATTCTTCTTCCCTCTCACCTATGATCTTCAAAATTTTAAGATCAACATCAATTGTCATCATCTACCTTTCTGAATCCTGTTTTTTTTTCCCTTCACCTCAATAATGACTTTTTCATTTTCTTCCACTCTCATTAACACTTTGTGGTATAGTCACTCTATCGCCTTGTATAGGGTGAAAATATTAAACAGAAATACAGACAGGCACACACACACACAAATATATATCCAATATATTTACAGATTCTTGATAAAACCTAAAGAAGAATCTGCAATGTTATTGACCTTTATCTAGCATCTCGATTAATTTTCCCATTGCCATAACATAGCTTCCTTGTGCCTTTTCTATAAATACTTTCATGTTAATTATTCTGATGTACTCCCTGATCTGGCATCTCATCTACAGAAACTTTCTCACAGACATGCCATCGCCTCTCTCTGTCTGTTTTACAAATACTTTCATGGCAATTGCTCAGAGGAGCTGCATTCTCTGGTTCCCAGACTTCATGAGTTCAAGCGCCCGATGAGGCTGGCATCCCGCTCTCACCCCTTCACTGTCAAAACTCCTAAATGTAGCCGTTCCTTTCTACTCCAATAGCTTCATGTCTCACACCTCTCGCCTGTGGAACTTCCTTCCCTCTTCCAGTTTTCCTGAGAGCTATAATCTCCAGCTATTCAAATGTAATGTCAATCGACATCTCCAGTTGCCTTGATCTATCCACTACCTTTCTCCTCATCCTTTCTTCTTTCACTCCTATCTGATCTTGCTCCAAATTTTCTGTAACCCCTTGCATCCTAGTGTCTTCCCACCTTGCTTGGGGTGAAACACTTAAAAAAAAAAAAAACTTTCCTCTATGGTACATAGACTTTACAAATTTAAGTGCAGTACTAAATTGGGAGCAAGGTCTCATCATTTTACAGTTGAAATGACTTGATCTTCAAAAATTTAAATATAATGCCAATCGCTAATGTCTTCTTAATTCTTCTTCGTTTATTGTCTTTTCTCCTTAATAGTAGTTTTTCTCATATCCTTTAACATTCAGTAACCTATTGCATTCTACTAGTTTTATTTCCTTGAATGGGGTGAAATGTATATATATATATATATATATATATATATATATATATATAAAATATGTACGAAGTGAAGGAAAAGTACCAAAAATGAACCCTAATAATTCAAAGCCTGCAAAGAAAGAAGTAAAACTAGAAAGAAAAAAACAATCACTTAATCAAAAATCAATAGTGCTCAATTGGAAATCAAACTAAGAGAGAGAGAACCATAACAATGACAACCAGGTATCCATCTCAGGACATTGATCAAAAATTAGAATTCTGAGATTTACATTAACTTGTTATGGTGTGATTAGTAGTTGGGTTGATCAAATATATAAATACGGCTGCATGTTTCAAGATAATTAACATCCATACATTAAATTCAAACATCAAGGAAAAAAATCAAGCTCAGTGAACATTAATAATATATTGTATTAACAATGGTATACAAATTTCAACAATAAGTATAAAGAAAGTTGCTTCCCTTTTTCCGTAATAAAAAAGGGTAAGTTTAGCTAATAAATGTTGAGTACAAAATTGAATGTAATTTAACTACAAAGTTCAATTGAAGTCTTAGCTAAATACAGAATAGTTCCACAGTGTTTTATCAGTGTAGAAAGATGTAATGTTCATGAGTGATATCAACAGGAATTAGTATGATTACTCGAATTAGTAATAATTAAGAATTAAAATGTCAATATAGCACCGTGCCTTATTTTCCAAGAATTGAACTGCAACTGGTCTTTTGGTTGATAGCGAGATTCTTTTTATAATGATGGGTAGGCTCCAGATAGCTTGGTGCCAGAAATATAGAAAAGATACTAAAATACGCGATTGGTCAGGAAATGGATCAATCCGTGATTTTAGAGAAAAATTTGAATTACTTGCGATGGTTAAATTGTCCTATAATAAGTATCATGTATTTATTAACCAATGAGAATTGGAGAAAATGTAGGCGTGGCACTACAAACTACTATCTTCAGAAAATTTAGTTCAGAGGAGAACTGCTTAAACAGCCATATGGGGAAATGAAAAAACCTGTGAATATATGTATTTCAAAGATGTAAAAACTTTATCATCAAGGACAATTTTTTAAAATTTTGTTGTATAACTTCAGCATAAAATATTTTTTATTTTACAAAATCTTTATTTTTCACTTTTCAATAAATTTGTGAGAACTTAAACAAGGCCACATAAAAACAAAAACCACAAGCTCATTTTCATTCTTTATTTAAAAAAAATAAATAGCATATATCAGAATTAAATAATTAGTTCCTGATGAGATATAATTTGGAACACATCGGGAAAGAAATCTAAAAAAACAAAATTAATGAAGTGAATATATTGTCTCCATAATTATCTTCTCGCCATAATTCAAATTTCTTTCGAAAACAAATATCAATAACTGACTCTCAATTTGTTCTTTGCCTTTCCATCAGAGAATTCTGTTACATCTTTAAGATCCTGGAATATGATTTTTTTAAACGCAGCCCTAAAAGTATCACCAAGAATTTTATGAAACCAATTCTATTAATCTTTTCTTTGATGATCAAACACGTGTCAATTACCTTCATACATTTTAATCTACTTGTAATTCTCTTCAATCTTGTCACTGTAATTATCATTTATTTAGTAGATAAACAGTCTTTTGGTAATCAGTATGCTATGGTAATAAAACCTAAGTACATCAGAAATGGCATTTTATCTTTAACTTCATTAGACAATCCCATTTCTACAAGAATCTTATGAGTTAGTTCACATAATGGTACAAATTTGGATTTTCTAACTTTAACATTGCAATAAATTGTGTGTTCTTTATATTGATTATATATGTGAGATAATAACATATATTTCTGTATATGAAGAACAATGCTGGGGAAAAATGAATGGCAAAATGGAAAAAGTTTTTTTGTGAAGCGTTTCATCCTTTAGGCCTCAATTGGACTAAATTTTTATGTTGGCACAACTACACATGCACACAAAAGAGGAATGCTGAGAATTTTAAATTTAATATTTAAAAAATTTCTTTTTTAATCCAACTGATTTCATTTAGATTCTTTTTCCATCCTTTTTGGTTAGCATGATATCCCACACTGTGATAACAGAAGTTCTGTTAGGAATGGTAAAATGTTGTAAGAGCCAGAATGAAAAGTTATTGTACATGACCTTGTTATTTTAGGCATTTTCTAGACATTTTCATCACAGTGAATTGTCTATATTGCTGAGATGAGGTATTGTAACTATTTAAACTATTTATATCATTAAAATTGCTGTCCACATATTTATTGTTATATTTATAACATTTTGGCTGTTGTACTCTCCAGCATTCCTCAGGTGATATACATTAGAACTTTGAAACAAACCCTTTATTTAGTCCACATGATGTGGGGGGGATAATTCTAATTCCATGTGTCATGCCTTTTTTTGAATATCTCAGTTTAAGTTAATTCTCTTTAATACTTCAAGGCTGGTGGGTTTTAAACTTTAACTCCCTTCTAAAAAACTGGACACTATGCTCTAACAGGTTAAATAGTTTCAGCATTTTAGCTTGGGAGGAATTCATTTAATCAAAGAAGGTATGAAGCTAATTTATTAAATCCAGAAGGTGACCCTAAAGTTTTGGCCTATACTGCCTGTGTGTATGTGTATATACATATATCTCAAGGATGAGCTAATTTCTCTCTTCAGATATATAAAATTTTCACTTGTACAAGAGTAATGGCATCTGTCTCACATTAAACTGTTCCAATTTCTTAGATAATGTCATCATAATTGATTTTTGTTTAATTATTTCATCTTACTTTTGTTACTTTTCCAAATAATATTCAGGTTTTACATTCTGCTACCATTGGGCAAGCAGCAAAGTCAGAGATAAAGAATTATCTTCCAGTAAAATCTGAACCGTCATTCTTTATCATTGAGAGACTTTCTAATAATTTGCTTCCTCGTATTAGATCTGTTAGATAACTGAACCAAATTTGGATCACGCCTTTTCTGTAATATATATAGTTTGCAATGAGTCTTACACACCAAATGTCTGTGTGCTTAGATCATGAATATATAGCCAAAGTCTTGAGAACTAAGAGAACACAAAGAAAAAGCTTTTATTTCTTCAATCTTATTTCATACATAGGATTGAATATCAAATGTCTTTTACTCATGTACCTTCCATGAAATAGAGAGCCTAACATTCAAAGGACTTTGGGTACTTTGAAGGTTGGCACAAAATATTGCTTTTTACATTCAAAATAAATGAATTTTGAGCAAACACTGTTTTGGAAGGTTTACTCCTTTTTATGAATACAAATTGTGTCCAAGAAGTACACAATTTGTATTCATTACTGTATACAATAGAGTGGTTGGCTCAAAAATTATTCCATTTGGGTTAACTCGGTTTGGCAATGTTGTTCAAGAACCGAGGCATTTTCATCTCAAATTTTCCATTTGAAAACTGATTTTTTTGACATGTGAGACATTTGAGAACCGAGGCTGTTCTGTAGATCTTTGGTAGTTAGTGGATTAAACCAGCCTGTCCTGCTTTCTTGTGGAAAGGTAGGGAGGATTGACATCAAACATCTTTCTTATATTGGGATTAATTTGAAGTCGGTAAGGTATTAGGGAGTGTGGTGAGTGCCTGTAGGATTGTACTTTGTTTTGGTCCAGGGCCTTTGATCTTTTGTTTTGCTTATCCAAGTATCTGTTTTCAGAAAGAAAGATAACTGATTGACCTGTCTTTAAGAATGCTAGTGTTAATGTTAAGTGATTGTGGGATTGTCCTTTTATTTAGTACTGGTATGTTTTATATTTTGTTTCACTTATCCAAATATTAAGTCTTCAGTGGTCAAGTTAGGGATAGGCTGGCCACGTCTCTAATCTCGGAGACAACAGGTAGATTATTAGAGTGACAGAGTGCACACCAAGGCATTGAAAAAGAATGAGAGGTAGGCTAAAGGCAAAATGGTGAGACAATTTGACCAGATACCTTGTCCCTACATGACCCAATATAGTCATAGATAGGAAGTGGTGGTGGTCAACTTGGGAAAGAAAATTAGCTGCTCTGATCAGTCTTTAAGAATGCTGGTGTTAATGTTAACAAGGTGATAAGTAGATGATACTTTTCAGGGGATTTAAGATATATTTTTATTTTATTTTATTTATTAAACTTTGAATACTACTACTACAGTATCACATATCAGCTGAAGATGGTTCAAGCTTGAACTAAATAAAGCTGTGGGAATAGCAAAGTTCAATTACCTGAACACATTGAAAAATATCAAAACAAAAAGTCTTAGACTTAATTATTATTTCTAAGGACAAAGATAAGAATATGTTTTGGAAGTAATTTAAAACATGAACTTCAACCATTAATTCTCTTTTTAGATAATTTTGCTTTAAGTAAGCAGACAGCTTACAGGTCAGAGATGAGATTGGCCAATTTGATTATTTCTGTGAGATTTTTGCAAGAAAATTATATGTTCTCTAATTTCATTAATTCAAAAGAAAAATAAGTTTCCTAAGATCTGAAAACCTATCTATATCTTTCTTTATATTTTGTCATTTTTTTTTAGTGTTCTATTATCTCAGATCAAATGATATCATCTCAAGTTTAAGCAGCACTTATAATTATAGCTTAGTGGAGAAATATTTATCTTG
This sequence comes from Acanthosepion pharaonis, assembly GCA_903632075.3. Taxonomy (NCBI): domain Eukaryota; kingdom Metazoa; phylum Mollusca; class Cephalopoda; order Sepiida; family Sepiidae; genus Acanthosepion; species Acanthosepion pharaonis. The sequence continues at coordinate 6,911 of CAHIKZ030000381.1, read as the reverse complement.
AAGCCATAGGAGCACATGTTCAAATTGAGAAGCTGGAGTTATAGCAAATAATTAATAATATCCATTAAATTTAACAGAAATGTTGAAAAAAAAAAACATGATTTATAAAGAAGGATAATCTCAGATGAACAGCAAAATAAAATAACATTTTCTTAAAATCCAGATTTAAGGCTTAACTTGCCTGGTTTCATAGTTTCTGACTGATACATAGTTTAATGTGTAAAACCTTCCTGGACATTATTAATGTTTCAATGTATTTTTGTTGGTTAAACTTCTGTTGACTTTTCTTCAAACTCTCAAACAATCAAATAAGATATCTAGTAAAACTTGAACTGACCTAAATTTTCCTCAAGAAGTCAGTTATAATCCAACAGCAACTTTGCAAATGATTTTGAAAACAGTTCTGTAAAATTAGTTCATTGAAATCAAGAGAGTTTTTAGTATATTATATTTTAATCAATATTTAGAAACCTTTTGGAATCGGGTAAAGTTTAAGTGGACTGAGACAGCATTGGTGAATATAAATGACATTGGTAGATGACACAAGTACCATCAAACCCAACTTTATTTTAATCCTATTTCTTATGTTCTTAATGATAAATATATCTGTTTTGTCTTCCAATGGCTTTGTTTGCTTTTTTCAATTTGATACTAACCACTATCTTAGGGCCTACAGATTCAACCTATCCTAGATATGTAAACTCTTGCACTGTATTCAGCTGAGTCAATCCCATAGATATAGTAGGTGGGTGTTACTCTTGCCATGAAGTACATTGCTGGAGAATTACAGTTTGCTTCAAACAGACATTTTTTTTTGTTCTTGGACTGGTCCTGAGTAAACAAATAGAGTCATCATCTGCAAACCTAAGTCCCTATATAAACTTTACTGTCATCTTTTTGTGAGTATAGAATTTCAGACTGAACAGGTTGCCACTTGAATATACATAGAGCAACATGTTTTTTCATCATCCAACTCATCTCAGGTATGTTTCTAAATAATGCCGAATAACTGAATGGAGTAAGGACACATTTCTATTTCATACTGTTTATGAATAGGAAATGGCTTTGAGGTTGCAGCTATTCTAACTCATTCAAACTCTGTCTCACACATCTTGATAGTCATACCAAGACATTTGATGGTACCCTGTAATAAATGCAAATGTAAGAGGGCTATCATTTGCATATAGATGATAGAAACTCTAATATAAACATGGGTAGTCATGAGGGAGATAAAATTCATCAGTAATGAATGTGAGAAATGTGTGAATACAACTATTACACATCACAGCAATAGCACCACCAATAGGGTAACTGTTAGCCCTAGAAGACTCTGACATTGCGAAGACATAAGTGATATGCTTTGATGTAAGCACAAGAACCAAGAAATTGAAAGACAATGAAGCAAATGGGGAAAAAACAAGATAACAAACCTTTTTATGAGAAGTATAGGAGTTAAGGTAGTAAGAAAAATCTCAATAATGGTCGATCCCATGATATTAAGTGACCTGACTTTTCAGGAAATAAGTCAAATTAGATTAACATGCAACCAAATAAGAGGTTGGTCATGGCAGAATGTACTAAATTTATATTCATTAAACAAGAACCTGGTGAACTAGTCATTAAATATCTACACTGATTAAGAGGGATAGTGTAATGGTTAGCAAGCTTGTCTCACTAGAACGTTTACCACTGAGTAGTGACTTCGATCCTCACAGGGTGCCGCATACTTTCATACTTTGAGAAGACATGGTGGAGTAATGGATAGCAGGTCAGATTGAGGAATCAGAGAGCCGAATTTGAATTCCAGTTGAATCCATGACATTCACTTATGTGCTAATAGTACCCTTGGGAAAGGTATGATTCCTCTTCTTCTCCCCCCAGCTATGGGTAAATAGCAGGATAGACTGGGTTCTGCAGCCTTGGATTGCAACTGGTCTACTCCAGAAAGAAATGGTAACCTACTGCAGGAAAAAGTCTGCCTCGTCAGTCATGTATCAAAAGAGACATGATTACCTAAGTATGTATCATGCATTGAACATGAACTGAGTGATTCGATCCTCACTGGGTGCCCCATACTTTCAACCTTGTGCCACATCTTCACTATGCTTGTAAAATCACTGGGCCAATCACTGTGGTGTAATTGTTAGCAAGCTTGTCTCACTTGATCATTATACGACCGAGTAGTGAGTTTAGTCATCACTGGGTGTGCCATACTTTCGGCCTTGTGCCACATCTAAGCTATGCTTGGTAAAGCACCTGATTAAGAGGGAGTAGTACTAGGATTTTGACAAACTCAGAAATGAAGAACAAACTATAGAAGCGCTATGGCAACTTTAATCGGGAAACATGTCTTTGAACGCTTCCATGGAATTCATACAACAACTGGAAATGATTGAGTAATTCAACAAGTCAGAAAGTTGATAGGATGTTTAGAAATTGCCAATACATAATTATTAAAGGGAACAAAAAGAAAAATGCCAGTTTGGTGAATATGTACACAAGAGAAAAAAAAGAGAACTGTGTAGGATTTGGAAAAGACATGTCAAAAATACATAAAAAAGATGTGCTTCAAAGTTGTATGTGAAGTCTTTAGAAAAATTTTGAGAATGTCACTTAGAATCAATATAGAGATGAAAATTTCAGAGAAAGATTTTCATTGAAAAAAGACTTTAAAAATTTTGCAAGTTAAAATAAGCATCAATTTAAATATGCAAATGGGTATATGCAGCAAAGGAAAGCTCATTACCATAAATTTTGGGTAACAAACTCTTGTATGTTTCAAGTTCCTTTAAGACATGGGTGATCATGGCTCTTCAAAATTTCCTGTCCTTTATGTCCACAAGCTGAATTTCTTTTACCACTCTCTTTTCCATCATCCATTCACACACAAACTTATCAGTTATGTGGCCCATTGTCATCAGCCATCTTTCTTACCTTTTGTTGCATTTCATGTTTTCAAGATAAGAGAGGGGAAAAAAATTAAGGCCGACAACCTTGTAGGTAAGTAATGGAATAGGAGGTTTACTTCATGAAGGTACTCTTAGCAAATGACCTAGAGCTAACTCTACTCAAATCCACTTAACTCTGATTATTTACATAAATGGACGATTTCATTCATTTATATCCTATATGGCAACTTTGATATGTCATGTGAGAGTTAAGTGTTTTAAGCTCTCCTCCTTTATTATGTCTATGAAATTTCATCTATCTCTTTCTGATGTTGAAGAAGCATTACATTTGTTAGTAAGAATAACAGTCTTTATGAAGATAGATTAAAATCAGCTTATCACCAAGGAGCCATAGATGACCATTTCAAAAAGTGATGACCAATAGGCTTACTGAAGTGGATAAGAATGCCACACAGAATAAAAATAGTGCCATTTTTCAAAGAATCATAGAACAAGTCACTGGAATTGATACAAAAAAACCATTGTCTGCTATCAAGATGATATCTGAATAGGGGCTAAAACTGAAAACCAAAATCATGTTGAAAAGATTAATAAATGCAGAGAATGAAAATAAATGATCTTTAGTAATCTTTGCTATTCATCTCTTCAAGGATTTTGCTAGCAATAGAGAGTAGCATAATACTAATAATAATAGTAGTTTGCAAAATCTGACTAAATTTCCTTATTTTTGTATAATAAGTGCTTGTTACTTTTGTCATGGAGTAAATTGCCGGAGAACTACAGTTTGCTTCAAAATAACATTTTTTGTTATCAGACTGGTTCTGAGTAGACATTCAGAATCAGTCTAATAACAAAAATAGGGCCATCATGTTGTGAAGGATAACTATTTTTCAAATCTATGGATTGTTGATCCTGTTCCTGGCAGCAGAAAAGGAATTTATGCAGAGACAGTTTCTCTGCTTCCAGATTGCCAAAGTGATGCTTACAGATAAGCTTCAATTTTATTTTTTCAACTGCTTTCACAATTTTTTGGAATATTGGCACAATGTCCATTTTCAGATATTCATAATTGCTTCTCTAGAGACATAATTTAAAAACATAGTGTGTGCACTGTTTTGATTAGTTTGGGGTCATTGTTTGAAATCGAGAAAGTGTCAAGAGTTGATGAACAAAAACTATAAGTGTTGAATTCACTGAGGAAAAACAGAAACAAGAAAATGAATAAAATGAGATTTCTATTCTATCAGAAGCATTTATTACAGAGAACTTTTAAGGATAGTTCCTGAAAGAAACTTTAAACTAATGGAATGTTCTTATGATTTTCTCTGCAAAAAGGTAGAAATGGATGTGGTTTGTAAACTTGGAGTTGATTTCTTCCATCCATACCAGGAGTTCATGTACCCAAATAATTCTAGTTTTGTCTCATCTGATCATAAAACAGAGTTCCAATATACACACCCATGTTCAAGATGGCTTCTAGCTTCTGCCTTTTAGGTATATATCTTTAAGTAAAGGAGTTGTCCTTGGATGACAAACACAAAATCCTACTTAATGTAGACATCTGGTCAGTAGCATGCAGATGGTGGGACAGGACCTGGGTATTCATATTGGGACAACATCCAATCAAAGAGTGAAATGAAAATTTAGTTTATATTTAATCTGAATAAATTGTTTATTTCATGTCTCATCTGTTTTTACATATTTAGAATGTCTTCCTTTCTCACATTTCTCAGTATTAGGCCTTTTAACCACCCCCCACTTGAGTCTTATGGGGGGCATACAATCAAAGAGATGGACACAAGCATCACCAAACATCAGGACATCTCTGCAAATTGTGACTGTCTTTGTCAATATATTGAATCCTGCTGTTTGTACATTATTGACAATATCATTCACTGTTAAGTGAGGATTCTTTGAGATTTTGACATTTTTGCTTTTCAGAAATTAACTGTTTTCAGCCAGTCCTTAACTTAATCCCCACATGATGAGTCACATTATACTTCTTGATAATGCATTGAATTGTCAATCTATGAACATTTAAATGCATGGAAAGTGCTGTATATCCATCATCTTGCTTGTATACATGAACAATCTTCATTCATAGCTTCTTATCAAATCCTACAGTCTGTGCTATGGCTGCAGAACCAGTTAGATATTGCAATATGTGGTATTCACATATTGTTTTATTTAGAACCTACCAGACTGTTATAGAATCAGGTCAATAATATTTCATTTTCAAAGGCTCTCTCTATTAAATATTGAATTAAGAAATAAAAACATTTCAATTGCTATACAGCAATATTATTTCATAATTTCCATAAGGAGAATGGTAAATAATTTGTGATTGCAGTAAATTTGAGAAAACCTATAACTATGAATATAATAGATCAAAACTTCTAAAAATTTAACAAATTATTCTAAACTAAATACAGAATGTACTATTTATGGCAGATTTATTGTGAACTTGCAAATATTCCTCATTTCCTTAGAAAATAAACAAATATTCAGTGAGGATGAATAAATCTGAAACCAAATGTATTTAAACTTGCAACTCTGATCTAAATACATTAATTAAAATACTGTTCCACTGAACATTATGATATCTAATTTAGTGAAAATTATTGCTCTAGTCTAATACTGAGCAATCTATTAGCAGAAATCTAATTAAATTTGAGAGATGTTGAATTATAGAATTTTACTTATATATATGATAAGATAAAGAACAAATAGAAAACGTTTATCAATCTAACATGTTTCACTTTTATTAAAGCTTCATCAGGGAATGAGATATGGAGAAAAAAAAGAAAGAAATTTTGATATTTTTACTTTTGTTTTGTTTGATTTTCATTGGTTAATCATATTTCGTGTGCATTTGACTTGTTAAGCACATGTTAGTATAACTTATGGTGTTCTGAATTCAAGGGGCGATGACATGTTCATTCAAATTCACAAGAAATTAAAGGATTCCAATTCTAACTGAGAAACTGTAAATATTGCTTTATGTATTTAAGTGCATAATAATTCCAGTGTCTATGTGAGATTCAGATGATAATGTATATTTGAAAAATTACTTTGATAAAATGTTCCAATTTGCTTTTTTCTATCATTCTGTTGGATTCAGATTCATATTTGATCCCAACTCATATATATATATATATATATATATATACATATATATTTCATCAAGTCCATATATTAGTAAAATGACGGAAATACCATTGGCAGTTACACCACTTCACACACATATTAGGGAGAGGTATTTGTATTCAACTGATTGTGAATTGATGTATATTTTGGATTGTAGATGACTGCTTACAGTACCTGGTGTTCCTAAGAGATCCCCCCATCTAAGTACTGACTGGGCTCAACACTGCTTAACTCAGGTGATTGAATGAAAACCATTGTTTTCCATGTGATTCAAGAGGAGAGGTAAAGAGCTAGGAAAATATATATCTTGTGATTTAAGAGAAAAGATTAAAAATTAAAAAGAGAAAAATTATCTGAGTTAAGTATAAATAGATAGTATAAATTACTGAAGAGAAACAGAAAAAAAAGGAATGAAAAACAAAATGGAAGAATGAAGGAAAATAAAGAAAACAGAACAATTCAGTCAATTAAGAGCCATATGTGATACACACTTGGGTGTTCATGTCTCTTTTGATCCATGACTGACTAGGCAGAAGATTTTCCCACAGTAGGTTGCCATTACATTCTGGGATATAATGGTTGCCACCAATTTCAATCCAAAACATTCTGACTAGTTGTCAGAAGGTTTTCCTGTAGTTTGTTGCCATTTCTTCCTGCGATAGACTGGTTGCCAAGCAAGGCTAGAAAACTGTCGGAGTTACCTCCTCCTTCCATCCTTGAACCAGCAGAGGAACAGGTCATTTCGACCGTGACCTCTCATTCATGCTCCTTACACACTGTTAACATGTCAGAGGGACTAGCAAATCCCCTTTTTAGTTAGGCTATATTACAAACCTAGTTGTAATATACTACTAG
>CAHIKZ030000380.1:3737500-3749493 GCA_903632075.3 Acanthosepion pharaonis | reverse complement strand
TCAAATATTTGATGCAAATAATGTTGATTGGTAGAAGTGAAATTTTTCGCCTAAATCTTCTGTGATCATTTCTACTTGTTGTCTTTGTTTTCATTTTGCTGTTCAGGAGACTAAATTTAATAAGAGAAAATGTTGAGATTATGGCCCGTCAGAAGGATTTCAACTTCAGATCTCCACTATTGTGTCCTAACTGCGAACCCTCACTCGTGTATAAACTTCTGATTTATGAGAGAGAGTTCTCTTCTTAAAGTGGGCAAATATAATTATTTTGCAACAGCTTGAGTTCTGTTACGTCTAAGACGTGCATTATCAATGTAAACGAACAGTAGTAGTAAAAGTAAATGGAGGCTTAATAGCGTTAAATTTACTCATTCATGAACACAGATTTTGTAATAAGGTACACTATCATGTTGTTTTGCTATTTCCATTAAGTCTATCTATCTATCTATCTATCTATCTATCTATCTATCTATCTATCTATCTATCTACTTTATATACTGTACTAAAAGAAAACTTAGCATTAAAAAATCAGTTATTACCTGTATAAAAATTCTTCATCTATCTATCTATCTATCTATCTATCTATCTATCTATCTATCTATCTATCTGCACACATGTATATATGTATGTGCGTGTGTGTGTGTGTGTATGTAGGGCGATATTAGTCTATTTATCATTTATATTAAAAAGAATATATCAGCCTTTCAATATCGATAGGTATTACCTGTGAAGTAAAGTTATCTATCTATCTATCTATCTATCTATCTATCTATCTATCTATCTATTTAATATTTGATCAGTAATTTTCATTGTTTATGCTTCCGGGTTAGATTGGGCGTAATATTCATCAGTCTTAGATTATCAGGTAAGATGATTATAACGAAATGGCTGGTTAAATTAAATTCGTTTTACATCATTAGGCTCATCTTAAAAACACAACCCAATAATTCAATATATTGATATACTCTTTTGTATACGTAGATAAATAGGTAGATATACACATATAATATATTAGCAAATGTAGATAGATTTAAAAAGGGAAATTAATATTTTCAATAAACATATATATATATATCTTTTTGTTTTTTGTTAATGTTTCTGAGTATATTTTAATTTCTGTATTTTGTCTCATTTTTCAAACTTTAAATTTATAATTATATATATATGTGTGTGTATGTGTGTTTGAGAGAAAATGTGTGTGTGCTGCGTATCTATAGATTAAATTGTAAGACAAAATGTTAACCATGGAATATTAGTGTTTAAGCCTTTTTATTATATCCTTACTCTGTCCTAGACATTGAGTTCTACCTGATCCTTCCTCTTGAAAAATTTTTCTGAAAATATACATGTATGGGAATTTTTAGATATATTTTCATATGTATGTATATTTTCCACTATTATCTATATATATATATATATATATATATATATATATATATATATATATATATATATATATATATATATATATATATATATATATATATATATATATATATATATATATATATATATATATATATATATATATATATATATATATATATATAGGTTTGTCTATATGTATATGTATATGTATATATATATATATATATATATATATATATATATATATATATATATATATAGGTTTGTTTATCTATATATATATATATATATATATATATATATATATATATATATATATATATATATATATATATACATATATACATATATATGCATATGCATACACACACACACATATATATATATATAATTTTATAATTTATTTACTGCCTATAATTTTTTGAAGAAATGTATATGAGACGAAAGCGTTTTGCATGAGGTTTTATATTTTAAATTCGATCTGGGCGCCAAATTTCGCTACCAGCTTCGCGAGCCGCCCGGGAATCACGTCCGTTGATTTCACCAGGAACTCTTGTGGTAAGGGAGACATACCTTCTTGCATCCGCCCGTCCAGTTCTTCCCAAATCTTGCTTTTTATATAGTATACTTGCTACTTTAACGAACCACAAATAAAAAGTCACAAGATATTAAGACTGGACTCCTGGTTGGCTACTCATACATGAAACAGTGAGTTACTTTTCAATTCATATATATATATATATATATATATATATATATATATATATATATATATATATATATATATATATATGGCTGTCGACTCGAGTGTGACCATAACTGACATGTCCTGGTCTTCATAATTATATACATAGATAAATACATATTATGGAATATATTAAATCCGACATTTTTTTATTTTTTACTTCTTTTGCTTAACCTTTATTTTTGAAGGATACCCGTAATTAAGTAGGAGCTCTGTTTTTAATTAAACAGTATTATTTTTATCCAACTCTATTTACAGGCCTGAATATTTGAGAAAACTTATCAGGAAAATATGCTTCCTCCGCATAAAATAACAACAATAATAATAATAATAATAATAATAATAATAATAATAATAATCTACTCAGAGATTTTAAGATTTGACCCTACTATCGAATTGGGAGTGATGACGTAGCTAGGTGATCAAACACCAAAGAGGAAAGGGGGCGAAGATTTGGGAAAGTACCGGCACCTCGCCAGAAATTTTAGGAAACTGTAGAAGATAAAGGTTAAAGCGGTAAACATAATACATGACACTTTTGGAACTTTGCCAGGACGCTAGGTGATGAATTACAAATTCAAACACAACTTTGATAGATTTGGCCAAAATACTTAGAAAGGTGCTCGTGTTATGTGAAGTCTTTTTGTCACACGAACTGCAGTGATGACCACCGAATATCTGATGACTGCACGAATTATTATTATTATTATTATTATTATTATTATTATTTCATTTCCTTTGCTTTGATTTCTGGTGTATACTCATTTCTTTCGGGTTCCGACCTAATGTCAGAAATAGCGTCATGACATTTTCCACTGAACAATTAAAAAAAAATATTTTACATGGATAAAGCTCTTCGTAAGGTGTGGTCTGTACTCGTGAGAACAATCTTTTGTGTTTCTTTAGGGCATGGACTGCCAGGAATCCTTTCAATGGGTCTACTGTAATCTTTTCCAATTAATCCGATGGCTCCAACTACAACAGGTATTGTTGATATCTTCATGTGCCATTGTTATTATTATTATTATTATTATTATTATTATTATTATTATTATTATTAATATAATAATAATAAAAATAATGATGATATATACTATGAGTAAAATTACAGCGCCAGTGATCATTGGCGTTGTACAAAATACACTGAAAGAACAATGATTGTGATTTAGAAGTGACCACATCACAAAAAGCGTATCTGTTCGATCGAGTAAGGATACTTCAAAAAGTGTTGGATACAGCCTGTCGAAGAAAACGGTTTAGTTCCTTAAATGACAAGAGGTGGCCTGAAATAAACTTTGCGCTGGGCGGAAGTGAAATAATAATAATAATAATAATAATAATAATAATAATAAATTTCTGAACATTGTGATAAAACAAAAATTAATTGCGTAACAAGAAGGAGACAATACTAGGGCCGGTTTTTGTTTTTTTGGTCGTCATTTGAACGTTTAATTCATTTCGAATATTAGTAATTTGCAAGAAAAAATTGTTAACATGATTTTGGAAAAACTGAGAACTAATTTTAACTGAACCTGTCTCGGAGTGCGTCAACAAAACTAAATATTTAAAACATGAAAATATTTGATCGTGGACTTAAGAATAAATATCAGTCTTCCATGTAAATTTTGCAATAATTTATACTTTTATCAATAAGAATGGCAAAGATTTTAATCAAATAGTACACACTCGAGATTAGGCATACATGTAAATATTCATATATGCAAATTCTTATAAAGATAGATAGATAGATAGATAGATAGATAGACTGAGATCTAGAGGTTTGGAAGATTACTTTTGTTTAGTTGCCTACATGCAGAATGGCTAGTATCATTTTTAAAGGCTATCATCCAAAATCCTGCCTGATAGATAGATAGATAGATAGATAGATAGATATTTATGGGCATATGCTTGTGTGTGAAAATGTGTATGATGCAATTATGGACAAGTACGAATATATCTAGTAGAATTGATTATTTGCATCTAAAACATCATAGGTATTTCATAGCAAACTGCCGTATGTATCTGATTGTCTTGGTATTAATAGAAATATTTGAGAATAACCTCATAGAAGTGGTAGTCTGTTGTTTAGAATACAAAGAGACTTGATTCGTTTGAGTTGATTGGACATGACCCACGCTATCAGAACACGTGACATTTTAAACGATAAAATGATCTGAAGAAGAATTTTGAAACTAAATTACCAATTTGAAAATAATTTGGGTAACATCATAAATTAGAACAGAGTTCTTATTGATCATATACTGTTCCGAGTGGCGTATATAGTTACAGCCATACAACGCAAGGAATTTAGAATTACTATCTTTATATATATATGATCTGATAATTAAAATGTTTTAATTAATAATTTCTTAGAAAGAAAATTTGTAAAAATAAAAAATTATATCTGCAGAAGATTATAACAAAATAGTTTTTATTATATATATATATATATATATATATATATATATATATATACACATATATAATTAAAAAAAAAATTCAAGATATTTTTTATGTTTATACGTTTATTTTATAGATGCAAATATTCAAGTAAATTATTTGTTTATCATAAAAAGCATGAACGACAGGAATGTCTGAGAAATTTAGAAAAACATGTGTCTTCCGACAGGAATCGAACCTGCGCCCTTTACGGAAGCGCCATTTAGACTGACGTGCTTTTTTACCGATTGAGCCACAGAGGAGTTGTTTTCGATTTTTACTGTATTTAAAACGGTCGATTTTACTTTTGTCCATTTAAATATATATTTATATAATATATATATATATATTCAGATATTTATATATATATATATATATATATATATATATATATATATATATATATATATATATATATATATATATATATATATATATATATATATATATATATATATATATAAATTATTTTTAAATGGAATGTATCTGTAAAGGAACAAAATTAATAAGACAAGAGAAAAACTATACTTAGCCGACGCGTTTCGTCCTCTCAAGGAAAATGTGTCTTGGCAATAAATTCAATAACAGATATATATATATATATATATATATATATATATATATATATATATATATGAATGATAGAAAGATAACAGAGAAATCAAGACTGCGTGATAACTATCAGGTTCATGCCTCAAGCGATGATCAAACAATCTGATAACCTGATGATCGCTTAAGGTGTGAAAGTGTCATTCACCTTGCGGTGTTAATTTCTATATTGGTAATGAGTATATGTAGAAATCCTCTATGCATAACACGGAACTCTCATCTCCCCCGAATATCGGAAATGTTTATTTCCTTTGAAGATTATGTTTTTCGGGGATACCCATTTATCAGTAGTCTCTCCATTTATTTCATATAAATTATATTTATATATATATTTATATATATGTTTCTTTTATTTGATATAAATTATATTTATATATATTTTTCATATTATATTTATATATATTTTTCAACCGTCCTGAACACTCGATAAATCTTAACAGAGGAAAATATGTTCCCTCGGGTAGGATTCGAACCAGGACGTTGTTTCGATTCATACCGGATACCGGAGATACTATATTTATGTTTAATACGATTTATCGAATATTCAGGTCGTTAGACAAAATTAAATAATATAATGTTTATGAAATAAAACGGAGCGTGTACACAAAGATGGGTACCAACCCCACTAAAAATTTCGCTTAAAGAGGATAAGACATATATATATATATATATATATATATATATATATATATATATATATATATATATATATAGTACAAGTATGTCAGAAGGCCTACTAATATACAATAAATATCATTAGTTTTATCATCAATATTATTATTATTGTTTTTTTTATCTCTTTAAATTATATATATATATATATATATATATATATATATATATATATATATATATATATATATAGTTCTAATAGAATATATATATATATAGTTCTAATAGAATCTAACCGTGAAGCCAGACCCCGATGATATTAAGGAAGATTCTGTATTCAAAGGAAAAAACATAGGAATATGTCTCTTAGGTAGTTACTTAGAAATGTTGGTTCTTACTTGGGTTTAATCTCCGACCGACTGATAAATTTCTAATTCTCCCAATTACGAGTCAATCGTAAAAAAATATCTATGTTCATATATTAAAAAGGTCAAGACATGATTAAAATACTGTTGCAAGTTCAGTTTTCCATGGGCAAGCCGCGTTTGTGTCTTGCTACAAAATATAAACTAATAAATATCCGTTCATATCTTGTGAATATTACATTGACTCTTTTACTTTAAATCTATCAAACATTGTTACAATTACTAAGGAAATTAGCTTTATAAGAAAAACTAAATTTTAAACAGGTCAATGACATGAAATAAATTTTAAATATTGAAATTTTGGTATCTGTCTCAAGGACACATGGCACAGTGGATAAAGGCGTTGGTTAGATCCAGTGACAGGATCCAAAGAGTGTGAGTTCAATACCGAGTTAAGGCAGTGGAGAAATTTCAGAGGGGAATTAACAAGAGATAAACATGGCACGTGGAACTAGAACAAAAACAACAGTGAACGAAATAAAGGGTCCAGTTCGACATCCCTAACACCCGAAGAAGGCCGGAGCGTACAACGGCCGAAACGTTGTAATACATATGGCAACAAAGATGAGGACAATAGTCCGAATAATGTAAATAGTGTACATAATACCTCATCTCAGAAACATAAACAGATACTGAAGAAGGCTGGAGCGTACAACGGCCGAAACGTCCTATTAAATATAGCGACAAAGATAAGGACAATAATCCGAATAATGTAAATATTGAAATTTTGATGCAATAAGTTTGTGTTCATTTTCAATTTATTCAAGGAGTCGGTTTGTTCATAATCTATCTGTCTATCTGCAGAAACATATACGACTGCATACAAAACAAACAGATATAAAAATGGTGCTTGAAAGTTTTGCATTAAACTCATATATACGAGAGGACACTGAAAAGATTTTTTTCGAAACAATTTCCGAACTTTTGAAAAAATTGATAAACCTCCGATTAACATCATAAAACAAAAAACAAAAAACTTTTTTTGTCCGATAAATTCTCAAGCATTCACTGCCATATAGTACGATCGATATTCCATAAAAGTACAATATGCTTTTCTTTGTTTCTACCGAAACTTTGTTGATTCTTAAGAGTTTACTTTTGGAAGGCACCTTTTGCTATTATAATGCGTCTTCGGATTTCGGTGTCATCTTCTTTTCTGTCCTCTTTTAAAACAATTCCTAAGTATTTGAACTTTTGTGATTTGCTTGATGTTGCCACTTCCAATGTTTTAGTTCGAAACTTGCATTCAGATACATAATTAGAGAAATTATATTTAGACATATATATATATCACTTTCTCTCTCTCAATTTATCTTTCTCTCTCTCTCTCTCACTGTTTATATCACTGTCTCGATCTCTCTCTCTCTCTCTCTCGACTCTCTCACGACAGATATCGATATATTGGTTATAAAATAAATATATGTATGTACGTGTGCATATGTGTAAGTTGATATGAATATAAAAAATATTTGAAGTTGTATTTTCCTTAGTTGCGTGCATGTTTGGGATTTTTTATGCATGACATCCATCATAAGTGCAAATGGAAAAAACATAGTAGTGTGTATACGCCTGTTACCGTGTTTTCTCTCTCTCTCTCTCTCTCTCTCTCTCTCTCTCTCTCTCTCTCTCTCTATCTCTCTCTCTTCTCTCTCTCTCTCCTGTCTCTCTGTCTAAATATATATATATATATATATATATATATATATATATACACACATATGTATCGGATTATGTGTGAAAATGAGTGTTTGCATATATATATATATATATATATATATATATATATATATATATATATATATATATATCGTATTATATCTATGAAAATGAGTGTATAGAAAGATAGAAAATAGATGTATAGATTGATTGATAGAGGGTAATACAAATGTAATATTTGTCACTTAGCTGATTGATATTATATTCAGCAACTTAATACCGGAGTTTCAATATCGAACAATTTTTGCAATTTTTCAGTTCGCTCGTGAGGAGTTTTCAGCAGTATAGATAGATAGATACACAGATAGATAGATAGATAGATAGATAGATAGATAGATAGATAGATAGATAGATAGATAGATATGAAGAATCTGAGATAGATAGATAGATAGATAGATAGATAGATAGATAGATAGATAGATAGATAGATAGATATGAAGAATCTGAGATAGATAGATAGATAGATAGATATGAAGAATCTGAGATAAATAGATAGATAGATAGATAGATAGATAGATAGATAGATATGAAGAAACTTTAATAGATAGATATGAAGAAACTGATAGATAGATAGATAGATAGATAGATAGATATGAAGGTACTGAGATAGATAGATATAAAGGGACCTGAGATAGATAGATACATAAATACATACTTAGATATAAGTGACTGTGATAGAAGAGACTGTGATAGATAAATAGACAAAAATGTAAGTGATAATTTATTAACATAAAATTTTATCAATGTTTTTACGTATTACTGAGACATAAATAATTTCAATTATTGTATATCAACTTTATTCTTCAATATATAAAGTAGAATTGCATTATTCCATTACCTTTTCACTAGTATTTTCTAAGAGTTTTTGATACATATCAATCTACTCTTCGATATATTTTCTGTCAAATTCCACCTTTTCGACATTCGGATTTATAAATATGAATATATGTTCTATATTGGCTTGCGTAATAAATGCTGATCTAAAAGTTATTATCAACATTTAATTTAAGCATTGATGATACAAGCTGAAACTTACATAGTATCTTACTTACGTTGCATGTCTTACAAAATCTATACGATAACAATTTAATCGTGATATGATAAAAGTTAAATTTCATCCAAGTCGAATAATACATTCAAATGCGAAAAATATATTAAAAAATGTATTCCCTTCCATTAACCTACGTATGAACGTATGCGCTCGTGGACCGCCACAGCTTCTTTTTTTAAATTTGTGTAAATTGTGCATTGATAAAATCCACGGGTGAGATAGCCACATGTTTTCACGTTGTTTTCGCCGTAGTTTGGAATTCAGATTTCTAATAGACTAGACACCAGCCTGTCTGTTTAACTTCTTACTGGTGAGGGCGAAACATATTCTTATCTCTTCAAGACAGCATCTTTGAAAAGCGAATACAAAATTGCCTAAACAGGATTTTTCCTTTCGTTGCCGATTTTATAAAAATGGACTTATTCAACCTATACAGCGAGGTGATGCCGAGAGTACTAAAAGTCCTACATCAATTCATTATTGGCGGTCACAATATTAACAATACAAGATATGCACACTATTTACATTATTCAGACTATTGTCCTCATCGTTGTCGCTATATGTATTACAACGTTTCTGCCATTGTACGCTCCGGCCTTCTTCAGGTGGTTGGAATGTCGAACTGAACCCTTTATTTCGCTCACTGGGGTAGATTGTTCTAGTTCCACGTGCCATGTCTAATGGATGTCAGTTATTATTTATCTCCTGATTAATTCACGTCTCCAAGTTTATCTAACTAACACCTTTATCCACTGTGCCATGTGTCCTTGTCACGTGGAACTAGAACAGTCTACCCTAGTGAGCGAAAAAAAGTGTTCAGTTCATCTGAAGAAGGCCGGAGCGTACAACGGTCGAAACGTTGTATTAAATATAACGACAAAGATGAGGACAATAGTCCGAATAATGTAAATAGTGTACATAATACCTCATCTCAGAAATATAGACAGATACAGATATGCAATTGACACGGTGTTGATGGCAGATACAGAAAGACAACTATAAAAAATTCTACAGAAGGCAGTGAAGAAAAGATTAGCATCAACTGCAAGAAGACAGAAACACATGGTTTTTAGCAAATGGATGAGTCCAAAGTGAGAATTACAAATCCGAAATATCAAAATCAAGTAAGTCCGGAAATTTAAATATCTGGTAAATATTTTGGTAGATGATGAATATTTGACACTTATATCTGAAGGCATATTTGAATAGCCAAAGACGTATTTCAAAACCGAAGCAGAGTATTAAGAAACAGAAAAAGATATATATATACATGTATACAGAGAGGGATATAGATAGATAGATAGATAGATAGATAGATAGATAGAGAGAGAGAGAGAGAGAGAGAGAGAGACGGACAGACAGAAAGAATTAAAATCTGTGAGGTAAGGAAGAGAGGGCTTATATATATATGTGTGTGTGTGTGTGTGTGGACATGAATTTAAGTGTATACAGCCCTGTAAACAGCCATATAATTATATAAGTTAAATATTCATATTCACCATAGAGTACGGTTACTTAAAATGAGTATAAGATATTCAATAATATCTTCGTCTTCTGGGGTTTGTCGACGTAGTTGTAACCATTCTATCTTTTGAAATTTGAAATGTAGTATTCCAAGATTTGTCAGGGTATTTTATCTATGATGGTGACAGTATTTATTTCTTAATAATGACCAAGATAATCGAAAGTGCACGAACAAAAACTTTACGTCAATATATAATTTTATTTTAGGTAAACTGCTGCAAAATCTGTCCATTATTAAAGGTAGATGATGAATATTTGACACTTATATCTGAAGGCATATTTGAATAGCCAAAGACATATTCCAAAATCGAAGCAGAGTATTAAGAAACAGAAAAAAGGGCACCTCGAGCTGGTGTAATGGTTAGCAAGCTTGTCACGCTAAAACAATTACGACTGAGTAGTGAGTTCGAATCTCAATGGGTGCCCTATACATTCGGCGTTGTGCCACATCTAAGCTATGCTTAGAAGATCAAATTAAGAAACAAAAAATTCGCTAAAAAAAAAAAAAGAGGGCTAAAATGTTACGTGTTATCTATCCTCCGTATTGACATTGAATGTTGGACAATCTCTTCAACGATGATGAGACTTGAAGCAACAAAAATATATGCTTAGTTTAAAAGTATGCTGAGTATCCCATAGACCCAACATGTGAGCAACGACGAAGGTTGAGAGTAAAAGGGAAACATATACATATTATCAGTAAGAGACCGCTGAAGTGTCTATGGCTGAGAATGAGGAAATAAGGCTTGGAAAAACTGATACTAACAAGACCGACTGAAGGCAATAGGAATGGAAAAAAAACAAGGGATAATATACTCATTGAGCATGAGTAAATGGATGGCGAAACAGGGTTAAGGAGAATTAAGAGAAAGACAAAATTTATTAAGATACAAGTGATAGGAAGTTGTGGAGAGCCATGATCGTTTACGTCCTAAGGGGACGCATCATATAAGTAAAATCGAGTTATATATATATATATATATATATATATATATATATATTAGTAGTAGTAGTAATAATCGTATAAGTATAAGAAATTATGAGGAGTTATACTCGCTCGGAAAACCTTCGGTGTCTTGATTTTCGAATAATCAAACCAATACCAAAGGGGAAAAAAGGTATAAAAAAGAAAGAACCAAGAACATGTACGTTAGCCGAAAATAATCGTTTAGCATGCAAGTCCAAAGAAAAAAAACTGATACGAGTAAGCAAAATAATTAAATAAAGCGCTCAATACGGTAAGTAGAGCAGACTTAGTTAAACCTAGAGAGCCAGACAAACCTACCAAGGTTTCACCTAAGCGGATCGTCAGGGAAGGCTGGCTAAAAAGTTAACAAAAGAACGGAATATATATATATATCAGATCAGGTCAGGTCAGAATTAATGATATTGTCTTTTATTTTGAATCAAAAATCGATCAATAATACTGGTTGGGGAAAAATGCATCTGTCACATCGGACAGACAGGGAATCTATTTATATTTTAACAGAATCTTTTTCATCTA
>CAHIKZ030000380.1:3712500-3732500 GCA_903632075.3 Acanthosepion pharaonis | reverse complement strand
TGTACATAGAGATGAGATCAGCATTTATACGTGTCGAAAGAAAAAGCAAGATCAGGCATGTTTTTTGATGGCAACACTAAATGATAATAAAATCTAGGATGAGATGGGGAAAACAAGTTAGAATGAAGCTAAAAGGATAGGTAATGTTTAGGAAAGACGTTCTTGCTGATTTGAAGAACAAAATCAGATACAAATTCTTGCTGACACACACGCGACACGCACACATATATATTTATGTAGTTTCGAATCTCATCTTGAGAAAATAGAAAAGATACGACTTTCACACGATAACGTTCTGAGAAGGCGGCCCCGACCATTGAGAAGTGACTGAAATAGGAAAGTAACTGAAAGCCCTAAGACTGGTTAACCCAAGCTTTGTGAGTGAAATTCTATAAAGTGAATTGTTTGGTATTTGTCGTTTGCTGCCCTAGTACATATTTACATATCCTCACCGAATAGAAAGATGAAATTTCTCAAGCTGTGGTTTGCAATCTGTCTAGAAAATGTGTCAAGATAAAAATAAAAATAAAAAAAATATCCCCTCACCAGCAACCTGGCCAGTCACGACGCTGACTGACAAACACAGAACGACAGAAATTTTTAGTTCGATCATTGTGACCTGACAAACATTTTTTTCACGTCAGAACCCATCTTGCACGCTTATAAATTTACAATTCATCCCTTCATTAAGTATTGCTACCACATGTGATCTGGACCTCCAGCTAAATATCTCGAGATTTTTGCGACAAGGAAGGATCCAGACCTGGAATCTCGACCTCAGTTACTTTCCCACCGCAGTCATGTGGTATCCCTTTGTCTTATCTATAAATATTTTCCGTGCAATTGTTCTAATGCGCTGTTCTCTTTGGTACCTGAACTTCAGGAATTTAAGCGTAGTACTAGATTGGCAGATAGGTTTCATCATATGATTGATGAAATAGCTAGACATAACCATAAGTTCTATTCCGATATGTTTTTTCCTCGTCTGTGAAACTTTCTTTTTGTTTATTGCTTCTCTGTCTTCGTTCTTCAAAAACTTAGATACGACAGCAATCGCCATCTTCTATCTTCCTAAGACCTTGTCTCTTATTGTTCTTTGTAATCACTAGGATTTTCTCATATTTCCTTTCACTGTCAGTAATCTCTCCGGCTTAATGGCATTATCGCCTCGCTTGGAGTGAAACGATTAAAAAGGATCTGCGGCTAATAGAAATAGTGCAACACGCGCACACACAGGCATATATATACTATATATATATATATATATATATATATATATATATATATATATATATATATATATATATATATATATATGGTGTGTGTGTGTGCGCGTGCGAGTGCGATGGGTAAATTGTCTCTATTTTATTTTTAAATCCGTGTAGGCGTTTTGATTTTGATTTTGTCAACTGCACAGTACGGTAATGTCATTTGGGCAGCGTCTGTGAAAAGAAGAGTACGATGACGCTATTCACTCCGCCAGAAATTTGGAAGCGTCATGCTGTACTGCTTGGCATTCGCGCCGGAAGCTCCAATATGAACATTTTAGGCGTCAATGCAGGGGATTTTGAAAGACTGGGATGAGTCTAATGGGGATTACGCAGGTGTTTGGAGTGATCAGTAGTGAATGAGAAATTATGCCCCCGTTCATCTTCCCACAGGACCTCACACTCAGCAGGGAGGACAATTTCCTTGAGGAGGTAGTGCTGCAGTGGGTCAATAAGGTGGCTGCTGGAAGACCCTATGTCTGGTAACAGGATTCTGCACCATGCCACACAAAAAGTGGAACCAGTTAGGGCTTTCGAACAGTTTCTGCGACCACATCATCCCTTACATCTTGCAACATAATTCCCCAAACTGTAACCACTTTGATTATTATGTGGGAAGCGATCAACAAAACTCCTTGTAAGACCAAAGATAAACTGAAGTTAAGGATTATGGCAGCATTGACCAAATTATACACGTAGATCGTCCAGAAGTGTTGCAGGAGATTCCGAAGTCGTCTGTAGACCGTAATTTAAGCCAATGAGGATTTTATTTAATAAATTTACCCTTTAGTATTTCAAGATATTTTTCTTTAATTTTGGTAAAATGAGATGGCATAATTATATTAATTTTTGCGTAATTTAGACGACAATTTATTCATCACACACACAAACTCTCACACACACACATATATATATATATATATATATATATATATATATATATATATATATATATATATATATATATGTTTATAAAGTTCATGTGCACTTTAAAGTTATAAATTTTAAAGTGCACACGAACTTTATTGACACCGTGTATATATATATATATATATATATATATATATATATATATATATATATATATATATATATATGTGTGTGTGTGTGTGTGTGTATATATCTTTTTCTGCACGTTTCATTGAATATGACAGCAAGAAGAAATTTTTATAATATTTTTTATTCCGTTCTTCTAATGTTCTTGCAGTTAATCTTCATTAGAAACTATCTGTAGTGATTATCCAAATAGGTTTTGTCTAATTCATTAGCTATTTCCAAATAGTTCGTTGTTAGTAAGTTTTCTTGTGTTTATTTTATAATTTGTATTTCATTGGAAGTATTAGTATTTCTGAACTGTGCTAGACGTGATGTGGTTTCCATGTTAGAATTTATATAGTTTGAGAGAGAAGGAAACGACGAAATTGTACAAGTGAGGTGTATCTATATATGTATGTCATCCAGAAGATTCCATTCAATCGATTTAGCTTATGAATTTTTAGTATTATACGCTTATTCTCAGTCTCCATTTGAAGCTGCGCAATCTTTTGATTAAGCAAACATATTTAAAGGAGTACATAACCTCATAATTTCACTGTTAAAAGAACCGTTCTTATAGTTTCCCTATATACGAAGAGCGTTAAAATACGGATATCCTGTTCCTGGGGTTAACTTGTTGTTCATTGCGTTATGCAAATGTATCACTGCATGAATCAAGATGATGCACGCATCTGTTTAAACGACGAAGTGGAAGATGTAGAATGAGTTTTTTTTTTCACTTTAAAAAAAAATTACAAGACGATTCATTTTTCATTACTTAACGACCTCTTTTCATCTCAATTATCGAACCGTTCTAACCAGCCCAGTCACGAAACATCACAATTTTTTATGACAGGTTAACAAAACGGGTCATAAGATTCAATAACATTTTATTTTGAATTCATTCGAGTAGCTAAAATCAGGTCGACTGTTTCAATTTGTGATTGACAGGTGGTTTACAATTTTTTCATTATCCGGCAAGAGGCAGACAGAAAGAACTACTCTCTCTGCAATGTCTAATGTTTAGCTGAAACCCCCAGAATTCTATCAGGCCAAACTCATGCGAAAACTTAATGATTATTTCGCTATTTTAACGCCATCCAATCGTTATAACGATGCTTTTTCTAGCTGCTCCTTAAATGTCTCCAACTTTAGGATTTTTTCTTCATTTTTCTCTTTGAGAACAAGACTTGACAGTTGGACTTATTTTTAAGAAAGAAGCTGAAACTATTTGACCATTTTAATTTATGCATGTTCGTTTATAAAACATTATCAACACAACTTCATATTTCCTTGCTTAATTTGAAATATTCACATACGTTCATTATATACGTTACTTTACGCATGCGTGCCACCAACTATAATTTATCCACATGCAAGTCTGTATCCTTCTCGTACTATTAATAATAATCTTACCTTTGCATTTTCACACAAGAAGATTGGCTGACAGGAAGTAATATCATTTTTTCAGAAATGCAGTTGTTTTCGCACTAATGTCGCTTGAAGAAACATGGGCAAATGTTTCAGCAAATATATTTTTATAAAATCATATATCTGTATATTTCTAAGATGATGTATCGTAACTTTCATTTCGTCCTTAGATTTCTAGTTCTATTCCATTTGAGAGGTAATTGTTCTAAGAGCTACAAAAGCCATAAGCATGACTATTTCCTTGAAGCTTCATACTTTTTCCAGTTCTTATATGAAGTCTAGATTTTTACAACTTTATCATATATTTCCATCTTGCACTATAGGCAGAAAAAAGTGGCACAGAAATCCGAAGTTGAATTGAAGGATCGATAGAGACCTTACAGAAGGTAAAAAAAAAATGTATGAAAGATTACAAATATTAGTTAGAAAAAGAAAAACGATATGAACTGATATGCCACATCTATCATCTAATACAGCAGTGAATTCTGGCAGACGCTCTCTCACAGACGTGCCGTCGCCTCCCTCTGTCTTTTTTACAAATACTCTCACGGTAACTGCTCCGATGAGCTGCTTTCTCTGGTTTCCAGACTTCATGAATTTAAGCGCTCACCTAGGCTGGCATCCCGCTCTCACCCTTTCACTGTCGAAACTGTTAAATGTAGCCGTCTTTTCTACTCCAATAGCTTCATGTCTCGCACTTCTCGCCTGAGGAACTCTCTCCTATTTTTTTTTATTTCCCTGATAGCTATAATCTCCTATTATTCAAATTTAATGTCAATTGACGTCTCCAGATGACTTGATCTATCTCCTATCCTTCCCTTCATCCTTTCCTCTATCACTTTGATTTGCTTTCACTCCAACTCTCTGTAACCCTTTGCGTGCTAGTGGCTTCTCGCCTTGCTTGGGGTGAAACGTTTAAAAACAATTCCCTACTGATGAAGTTCCTTATTGATAAAGTTTCTTAATGATGAAGAAATGACACCAAGTGACAAAGA
The DNA here is from genome assembly GCA_903632075.3 of Acanthosepion pharaonis. Taxonomy (NCBI): domain Eukaryota; kingdom Metazoa; phylum Mollusca; class Cephalopoda; order Sepiida; family Sepiidae; genus Acanthosepion; species Acanthosepion pharaonis. The sequence continues at coordinate 3,727,771 of CAHIKZ030000380.1, read as the reverse complement.
TTTGGTTATAATGACCGGTGCTAAGATTACCATGCACAGAACTTATCGACGATGAGAAAGTTTTAAGGTAAATTCATACTGATGCTTGCGATCATAAAAAACGAAGTTGAAATTTCATGAGCATGTAATGTGGAAAAGGAACGTGACGAATCTAACACTAACAAGATATAATGACAAGAAAAGGAACAGAGGTAAACCTCGTGTATCTTACCTAAAGTGTTTGTGTGGATGGATTACAGAGTGTCGACAAAGCTGTATGATAAATAGTCAAGTGTTGTTAAAGCTGCAAGTGTCAAAAAATAGTAGGGAGCCATAATAGCTCCGTAGGGATACGGCTCATGAAAAAGAAGAACGATATTTCGCAGGTTACCGAACAATAGAAACAAAGTCAAAAACTCGAAAAGTATCAGGATTTGATTGGAAACATAAGATACAGTATATATCAGAGGGTATCCCTGGGCAGAGTCTCGTCTTGGGAAACTGACTCTGATTTTACGTGGTCTATAGGGAATTTTTTCCCGAGCCTACGGGCTCGGATACCCCACTTTAAAACTCGGCCTTGTGTCACATCTTGCTGCGTAGGGCAGCGGGTAAATAATTATACTCGTGTATAAGGCGTTTTTATGTATCGTAAAAGCTTACGGCGACAACAGGTTAAAACGGCTGTCGTCATACGATCACTGAAGATAAGCAACGTCGACCCTGATTAGTACCTGAATGGGTGACCGAATGACAATTCTAGGTGCAGTAAGCTTGGATGAGCGGGTGTTGTAGTGAATAATGTCTCGGAATTTTGAAATCAGAAGGCTAACTTTCAATTCCCGTTGAGTTCTTCATATTCACCTGCGCGCACTTATCTTTAGGAAAGGTCTAACTCTTCTCCCCGAAGCTATGGGTTAATTAGTAATACTTGTATCACTGAAACATTATTGTCTTAAAAAAAAATCTTACCACCTAAAAATATTTTTAAGTTACCAGCAATGGGTTGCTAAACCGTAAAAATAAAACAATCCATCAATTTATATATACTGAGACACCTGAATATTTTCGCATGGATTTTAATTCCACCAGCATCGTCTAGTTTCATTTTGAGAGTAACAATGAGAGTCCATGAGCCTGATACATAGAGTAAAATTGTCTCTATAGTTCTATAAATAACAAAAAGTGTTTTTGTCATTGAGATTGTACGATCACAGAAAATTATTAAATGTGATAGCTTTAATTGCGTTCCAAATTTCGAGAAAAACAACTGTTCGAAATTTGATTCGAGAAACTTATCAAATGAGAACGAAACTCTACAAATTAACTAGGAAATACCTTATAATTAACGTGCCAAGAAATTGAATTTCAAACTCGAACAGGCGAGATGACATTGTCAGAGGCATGCCAAGAAACCAAAGAATTTAATTTTAAGCCGGTCTCGGAGGAAATAAATTATAAGTAATTATTTGAAAAAAACCTGGAGAAATCTCATTTCAATCGAATTCACAGGGGTTCGTTAGTGCAAGCATTTCTAGAAAAGGAGAAACTACATTTTAATTATCGTAAGGACGATCGTAAATTTATGTTTACAAGACAAAATAATCTTTTTTTTTATTTTCATATTTCTTGCAGTGGTGTTAATTTTCGTTTGAACTTATATTATCTAAATCATATATAAATAAAACAAGATAAGCGAACTATTTCCTATATTTATTGAGACAGTTTGGTAAAAAAAAAATATTTGGTTTCTTTGACTAAAATGGGGTGATTCGGTTGCCAACTTCTTCGTCTAATGTGTAGATATTGCTTGAAAAATGTCCTCACCCCATCAGTTTTACTCGGAAATTGCAAGGAGAGATATCACAGTAGCCGGAATAATTAGAACTTTTTGTCTCTTCATTTTTCATACTTTATAAAAAATTGTTTCATTTGATTATGAATTTGAACAAAATAACTTATGCAAAGGACAAAAAAGGTGAGTTTGTGTTATAAATAGGTGTGTTTGCTTGTGCGAATAGCTGGTGTCAAGAACTTCACACAGTTTTGCTGAATTGAATACATTGCGATGATTTAGGAAAACATAATGTTAGAATTATATATATATATATATATATATATATATATATATATATATATATATATATACCTAGATATATATATACAGACATACATATACATATATATACAGACATACATATATATACATACATGTAAATATATATATATATATATATATATATATATATAATATTTCTCTGTCACTAAATTTCTCTCTCTCATATATACATATATATATATATATATATATATATATATATATATATATATATATATATATGTGTGTGTGTGTGTGTGTGTGTGTGCGCTCAGATATGTAGAAAAATAGGAAAGAATTGGTTATTCCTAAATTTTCGCTTGAGGATGAAACAGGGCTTGATACTTTAATTCAATTTAATTTTAATAATTATATTGAGGTTTTCGGCTCTCGTTTTTGAAACATGAGAACTCTTATCTAAGGTCGTATATTTTATAAAAAATGATTATAATATATGCATATATTTTATAAAAATGATATATATATATATATATATATATATATATATATATATATATATACACGTTTCATTAAATAATATAGACAAGTGTTGTCTATTTATTTTATGTAAAATTTTTCGTATCTTCTGATAAGTTTGATAACATTATCATTAACCGAAAAAAAGAAATTCACAATATTTATCCATTATTTTTAATAAAATCTAAGCTTTCGGCTTACTCAAGCCATTATCAAAGATGTAATTACAAACATATCAAACAATATACGGACACGACAATGATGATAGTCTGTCATTGTTTTGTTTACATAGTGGATCACTAAGCAACGATGAACACGCGCATATAAGACGCTAGAAGCGAAAATCGCACCGCATCTCATGACGTCACACGTGACTACACGAGAGTGAATTGTAGAATGAAATAAGGAAAGCCGTTGGTATAAACCAATGGCTTCTGTTACCAATTATAGAAATTATAGACATTTAAGAATATTTGTAGAGATTCCATAGTTGATTTTGTTTAGGTTGGGTTTTAACTGTTTGATGTATAATGCTTCAAGTATTTTTAGTTTTGTCTATTGTTTTCATGTCGAAGTATAGTTGTGTTTTCGACAAGTATTTTACAGAATTGTGTGTGCAGGGCAGGCATGTTGTTTTAAATGCCTAAAAAATGTTAGAGTTTTCATTAAAATGTAGTGTCAAGCGTCGTGAAAGCGAGTTTATGGTGTGACCAACATAAATATTATTTAATTCGTTGGAGATACACTCTCCCAAAGGGCACTTGAATTTATAAACTATGTTGGTTTTTGCAAATCGCTAACCGGGGAGAAGAATCATTGCGAAGTATTAAGTTGGATATACTAGATTTAGTGTAGTATATGATTAATTTAATTTTTTTTGCTAGGATCTGTAGTTGATATATTAGAATTTACTAAATTTTTTAGTATGTGTTCATCTTGTTTATAATTAGTATGCATTTGATTACGATATAGGAGATTAATATATTTGAGATCAGTAGAAGCAGTATTATGTACAATTTGCTTATTATTGAGATTTCTAAGAAAGCATCTTATTTGTTCATCAACTATATAGTTTGGAAAGCTATTATTAATAAGTGTCTGTTTTATATTCTTTAGTTCACTGTAAAAAAATCTGTTTGGTGGATGAATTAGTTTCTGCACGATGTATTAGATTCTTTATAATTGCTATTTTGTAGTAATATAGGCATTCGCTCTTGTAGTTAAGTGTACATGAATTTATGCTTGTAGGTTTTTTTGTATGGCGAAAAAAGTAAATTTGTTATTATTTGTGTTTATCAATATGTCAAGGAAGGGATTTTATTATTAGTATTGAGTTCATATGTGAATTTAAGGACAGAATTATTTTGGAACCGTTTTTGAAGTTGAATTATTTCATCTGTATTTTTAACTAACATAAGAATATCATCAACGTATCTTAGGTAGATTGATGGTTTTTTAAAATCTGTAAATAACTTATTTTCGAGGTTCGACATGTAGAAATTGCTAAATGTCGGGCCTAATACTGAACCCATGGAGACACCATCACGTTTACATATATATATTGTTATTATGATCGAAGAAAGGGACTTCAGTAGTACAAGTTAATAGTAGTTTTCTTAATATATTAGGATTAATTTTAAGTGGGGGTATATATATATATATATATTCCTATGTCTCTCTTTCTAAATGTATATAACAAAGATTGTTTACGAATAAAAAGAATGCTCGAATAGTATATTCTTCAATAGAACGTCAAAATTCTTTGTAATTAAAGTCTTCAATATCAAGCAATACATCATGGTAATAAGAAAATAAAATTTAATGTTCAACTTATCAGTCCCAAGTTGGAGTTTCGCGGTGATAGCATTCATTTTACAGGGGCGGGGTTTGATGATAAAATTATTTTACGACAATCATATTTTCTAGAAAAGAAGAATATATTAATTTACTTTTTCTAAATAAATTCACGATTAACTTGAAACCCTCTAACGAGTCGATATTATCTCCAAGAAATTCTGATTAGGGAAAATAAGTTGATGATGAACAATTCATTTTATTTCTTCTTAAGCACGCACACACATAAACATATCTAGTGAGATATATTTACTAAATTTAGCGTAATTATGGTAAAACTCGTGCAATAGGTATTTATTCATATGGTGTTATATAACAGGGCTAAGCAAATATGTGCCGACTTATGGTTTTAAAATCATTCAATTTCCCAACAGAATACGTATTTTTATACAAGTCAAGTTCAATATACCTGTTCTACAATATATTTTATATAGTAATATATAGTATTTTTGCTTTAATGTATATTAAAATTGAAACGGTTAAATATCTTCTTTGCGTTGTAGTAGTTATTGGTTTAAACTTCGTGATGTCATTTGCGGCTGCGTGCCATTGGAAATTGCTTGGCGTGCCATGTGCGGCACGCGTGCCGTAGGTTGCCAAACCCTGTTTTTTAACTTGTTAGATGTGTATATGATAGCAGACATTACGAATCGCTTGGATCATTTTCTTCTTTATTCATAAATGTTATAGTGTACGGAGGACTGATCTTCCTCGCCATGATATGCATGAAGTTATTCCAATTTCCTGCACGCAATGGAACGCATTTTACATTGCCGAAAATCTTTGTTGTTTTCTCAGCAAAATTTATGTTAATCGAATGTACATATGAATTATGCCAGGACAGAAATATGCCCACCTTTTTGCCTCTAAACATTTATATACAATTACGACATATATGTTACTTTTTTTGTCATTATTCGATTCATTTCATTTGTTCAAATTAAAATCTTAACTTCTAGCGCACGATTCACTCAAAACGCAACAAGATAAGTTTTCCAACAACTCAGATGGAGAATCTCACATTAGATGGTTTATTGGCATCTCTATGTGGTCTGTGGGTATTTAATTACTTTATCTCAAATTTGTGTGTAGCACCTGGGGACTACTGGTCTACGCAACAAAGATTACGAACGATTTTTTTTACGACGAGGTACCTTCGTTATATGGCTTCGTTATATGGAATCCATTTTGCCAGCACAAAAAATCTTGTCACGTTTCATATTAAATGACAGTTTTCAAATGTTCAGAAGCAATTTTAGTTTCAGTATCTGTCTATATTTCTGAGATGAGTTATTATATACACTATTTACATTATTCGGACTATTGTCCTCATCTTAGTCGCCATATTTATTACAGTGTTTCGGCCGTTGTACGCTCCGACCTTCTTCAGGTAGTTGGAATGTCGAACTGAACCCTTTATTTCCCTTACTGTGGTAGACTGTTCTAAGTTCCATGTGCCATGTTTAATAGATGTCAGTTATCAGTTATCTCCTGGTAATTACCCCAACGTCTTTATGTGTCCTTGAGGACACACGGCACTGTGAATAAAAGCGTTGGTTAGATCCAGTGACAGGACCCAAAAAGTGTGACTTCAATACCCAGTTAAAGCAGTGGAGAGGGAAATTAACAGGAGATAACTGATAACTGACATCTATCAAAAACATGGCACGTGGAACTAGAACAGTCTACCCCTGTGAGCGAAATAAAGGGTTCAGTTTGACATTCCAACCACCTGAAGAAGGCCGGAGCGTACAACTGCCGAAACGTTGTGATAAATATGGCGAAAAAGATGAGGACAATAGTCCGAATAATGTAATTTACCATATCTCAGAAATATAGACAGATGTTAATTTTTGCTTCAGTATCATTTTCATCACAGTTATGAATGCCTGTCTCATCAGCAAAGTTCTCCTCTCCTCATAATCAGTACATTCCTTTGGAGGGAAAGCAAAATCGCTCTTTTCTATCAGTAGATGTTGTATGGAATACTTAAATGATCAATGACAATCTCTTCATATCTGTTATTGTAATAGTTTATTAAACGCTTCAAATACTCCATATTCTTATTGCAATAAAAGTAATAACTAGTATTTTATCTATAGTCTCAATGCTAATGATTTCTTTCTTCAATTATGATTTTGTGAAATCAGATCTGGATGGATAATAATAAATACAACAACGAACAGAAAATATTCTACGAATATTTCTGATCTTTTAGTGTTATCATTCTTCTGGAAATTACGCAGTACAGAAGTGCCAAGTAACAATTGTACCGAATAACATTAGATGATGGAAATGTCTTGGAAATTATTGTTTTTCAGCTGTTACACTTCTGATGCGGTTTTAAAGGATAGAAAAGAATTGTACTACAACCTTCTCTCTCAAAATCAGATTATATTTATAACCCTGTATAAAATAAATGATTTTCAAACTGACAATTAAAATTAAGCTTAAAATTATGGATATTTCTGTAAAATTTGTCTGAATTTCTGTTATCTATAGATTTGATTATTTAGACTACTTACATGCGGACTGATGAAGGCCGGAAGCACAACGGCCGAAACGTTGAGATAACAAATAATATGAGGAAAATAGAACATATGTAAATTTCTGTACAAATCTTTGATTTTTTAAAAGATTTTCATTAAAAGACTTTTTTTTCTGAACCAAATTGATATATGAGGAAAGTGAAATAAATAATAAAAATGAGTATCACGGAGATGGAAAGAAATAAAAATATAAATTTCATTGAAATATTATTTGAAATTTGATTAGAAAAGACACGTGCAAAATTATTTACAGCTATATCATCCTGAAAGGAAATTAGCAATAGAGTAAGTTATTTAATTTTCTTTCCTTCGATTAGAGAATTACTCACTTCCTTTGAAATGATTGTAAACATGGTAAGTGCGTCTTCCTGCACTTCAGGAAGGGTGCTAAAATAGTGAAATTACAATCTTCATCATTCCTAGATAGAAGGCAAATTACTTGCCATGATTAAGATTTAACAACTCAGTAAGGACCCCAGTTTCAACGTATTGAGCTAAGTACTGAGGACGTTAAAACTTGGCAAGTACTGAAATTTAACTTCCTTGGTCGTGAGGTAATAGTGAGATTGCCTCTGAGCAGCCGAGTAAATTATTAAGAGATCAGAAAACATCGCAAGTGGCAAAGTGCAAAGACTGCTTTGTCGTATCTAATCCCTTATATGGTAGCGAAGCCTTATTTCCTAACAGTGGAAAAAGGTACTTGAAGTTTGCGACTGTCCCCAAATAGGAAAAAAAGTTACATTATGCTATGGTAATGTTATTCAGTCAGTGGTATTTGCATACAAGTTATACTGAATTAAATCATAAAGAAAGAAATGTATATTAAAAGGATTTGTTTTCTGTTTATGTAATCGTATCTGCTTCCTTCCTAGTTTATATAGTTCAGTATTTTTCTTTATACATTACCGTGTGAAGCATCCATATTTACCCATTATTCATTTTAACATAAAATATGACGTTTTAGGTTTTGGCTAATGAAAGCTTACAGGTTAATTGTTATATTTATTGACACTATTTTGCTTTCCTCATAGCCCTTAATCCCTTCCCAATTGAAGGGCATGATTTCTTAACGACCTTTTCTCTCAAGTTGTACAATGACACCATAAGGGTTTCTTGTAGTTTTGATACACTTGAGTGTCGGTCATATTGTAAAGTCTATAGAATTAAGGTTATGGTTTGATGGAGGCCAAAATGATTTTTCAAATAATCTACAGAATTATCGTTTTCGCCAGTTCTGCATCTAATTAACAGTGCATGCGGGAGGTCCATCTTGAGTGAAGACAGAAACTTTCAAATATCCCTGACAATAAGGTCATCTTTCTTCAATATTTTTTGGCAAATTTTGCTATTCACTTTCATTCTATCTCGACTTAAAACCAAGGGTGACTTTGAATCATCAGAAACAACAGCAGCGCCAACCATGACACCAGTTGTACTGTGTGGCTTCAAATGGGTTTTAACACCGTCCGGAAAGTTTTATGTTGAAGTGGTAACAAATTGATCACGTTTTGTTTGCGCCGTCATATTTAGATAAACTTTAAACAACAAAACTGAAAATGTTAGGAAGTCTTGTGTAAAATATGAAACTATCTGTTAAGAATAGGTACATTTAAATTTATGTTTAAATAATGGATATATATATTTCTGATTCACCCCGTAGATCCACAGATAAAAGTTCTAAGGGCTACTGAAAACTGAGAATTACTGAGTGCAATTAGATGAACGGAGGAATTATGAAGTGAATATCATGACAACACGTTTGATAAATATCGGTTGCCCGTGGACTTGAAATAATTATGATTTTAGAATTCATAGAAACAACGTCTCGGGTGGTTCAACAAGGTAGCACTTACGGGGAAGAAAATGACTCAGTGGAAATTATTTCCTACCATAAGAACACTGAATGGAGTTGATTTGTGGCATGGCGCATCCTAACTGTGAAAGGATGAATTGGTGAGACTAAAGAATAATACCTCTTAGAATATTTGATAGATTAAAAGCCATACAGTAGTAAGCTGGTAACGTTTCGTCTATGGTATAAGATGTATCATCCACATAATATATATATATATATATATATATATATATATATATATATATATATATATATATATATTGTGGACTCCGAGATGAAATTCGGTCTCCAATGAATGACAACCGCAAGAATTAAAGATAAGAAATTAAATGTATTTACAAATAATAAAAGGGTAATACTGTTAGTAAATACAGGAACGCGATTATATAATAACATATATATATATATATATATATATATATATATATATATATACATACAGTCTTGTAGTAGGACTTCCTTAGAGTCTACGTGCTTGTAACTGACATCTACAAGCGGTTACCTCACACTATTACTTTGCCTCCAACTCAATCACAATCTCAGTCTTCTTTCTATCTCTACTCACTCTCTGTATTCTGACTGACTCTGGGTATTTAATGGCAGCAGTCCAAGTAACACTGGTAGAGTCCACATATGAAAAAGGAGAGGACCCCATAACATATATATATATATATATATATATATATATATATATATATATATATATATATATATATATATATATATATATATATTACGCTAATGATCCCTTAAGAGAAATATAAGTAGGTAGGTTGTGTCTCACTGGTCTTTATAGTTATTGTTCTACTCAGTGTATTGTGCACTTTTACGTTTTAACTTATGTCACTCTGTCGTTTTTTTTTTTTTTTAACTAGACATTGCTGATTGATTATTTTCAGCCAACACGGATGTTTTTTTGTCTGTTCTTTTTATCGATTTTTCCCCAATATCGGTTTGTTCAAAATTTTTATTTACAAATTTTATTATCTGTTTTTTTTAACACTGCCTGAGTATAGATATTAAAATAATATAAAAATATCATATATGGATGGATAGATATATATTTATATGCTCATATAGCTGTATACTCTAAGGAATTACGTGATAATAATATTTAACGTAATATATGTTTATATATATGATAACAATATAGTTTTAAGTTATGTTATATTCATAGTTTTAAGTACACATTATATGGGATAGAAAAGGTGTAAATATAAAAGTGGACATTGAAGTCAACATCCTGCGGCGACAGTTTGTGTCATGCATAAACGCAATCTTCAGGCCATGATGGATGGTTCTAAAGATTGCGTTTACGCATGAAACGGACTTTCGCCTCTGGGTGTTGTCTTCAGTGTCTTTTTATATATATATATATATATATATATATATATATATATATATATATATATATATATATATATATATATATATATATGAGAGAGAGAGAGAGAGAGAGAGTGAGATGTGCGTGGCTATATATATGCTGTAAATAAAACGCTCCCTATCTTATCTCTCATATCTAAATATTCTTTTTGTATATAACCTTGTCCCATTTAATTAGACGCACTTTAAAATTCCGCGCATTTTCCGCCCTTATCCGTCGATCAGAAAATATAATAAATAAAAATACCTCAGGGTTAAAATTAACACCCCAAATATTTCATGGTCCCTACTTTCTGAGAACAAATGAGGGAAATCATAAAAAAACACTTCACATAAGAAATAAATATCTTCGTAAGATTATTAACTAAAATTTGTTTCATAGACACTCAGTTAACTTGACTTGATCCCACAATAATCATCGGAGAGTTAGTTGAGGATCGAACACCTCTCCTCAAAAAAGTAATTTTCGAGCAACCTAGAAAGTTAAGAATATTCAGTTACCTGTAATTCATGAGTCTATGTGACACTTTTAAGAAAAGAAATATTTCTTTATTGGAAAGCATTTATTTTCTTCTGTACCAATATTTAATATTCCAAGATTACGTTTAGCATGTAAAATGTCGGTAAGAGTGTTTAACTAACGCTAAAACACATGAATAAACGTCTATATCATATTACAATCAATGGTAAAGGTAAAATTAGTTGTTGCCATATAGGAAACATTTGGCATGCATTGATTAAAAAATCAGTGTTGCTGTCGGTAGAAATTTATAAAATTTTAAACAGTTTTAAAATATAAAAATAATTAAGATTAAAATTCAAAAAAGAAATGTGTTACCGCCATTTTTAATATTGATCGAAACGTTTATCATTCCAAACTTTTTCTCTTTGTTTCTGTAGAAAGATAACATCATTATTGTCTTTTCTAATTATATTTGTTACTCGTTTTTTTGCTGCTGTTGGAAGTCTTCAAGGGATCTGGTTTTATTGTTTCCCATAGTACTTTGTAGGTTAAACAGTAAACTACAAGACCCAGCGCGACAACACGAAGAGGACACCAAGGAAGTCGATAGGTTTTTCTACCTGCCGTCAGTAAAGTTGGGTGTGGGGACAGATGAAGACATCATGTTCCAAAACAAAAACGCCCGATACACTTTCAACACTCTGCGGCCAATCTTGAGATCAACAACACTCTCATTTACAACAAGATCCAGATCTTCAACACCAACATCAAGGTTGAGAAATCTGCTGGGTAACCAAGACCAACACCCACAGACTTCAGACATTTAACAACCGATGTCTCAGGAACATCCTCAATATCTCCTGGCAGGAAGGTGTCTCCAGCGACCAACTGTGGGACAGGACCAGACAAGCCCCAATCGAGATTGATATAAAGAAACGGAAATGGGGATGGATGGGCCACACACTCCTCAAGCCTATTTCTAGTGTCACCAGGCACGGCCTTGACTGGAATCCACAAGGGAAGCGAAAAGTAGGTCGACCAAAACAGACTTGGCGCAGAAGTGTTGACGCAGATGTGAAAGCAACTGGCACATGGGCCGAACTGAAGAGGATCGCCCGGAACCGCATCCGTTGCAATCTTATGTTCCCCAAGGAATCAAGAGGCATAGATAGATAGATAGATAGATAGATAGATAGATAGTACTTTTGGATTTTGTTACGACAGTCAATAGAATCTGATTATAGATGGATTTATGAAAGAATCTCTTCGTTAATAGCCATTTAAAGTGATTGATGTCAGGATGCGTTTGTATATACAGATAATAGTTTAAACATTTTATAAGTAGTTGGAATCCATGCATGGTATCCACGCATAAGTTGGTATCTGACGAGGCTATTTAAGAAGGTGGCTCTTGTTTTTATGTCAATATTCTGGCATTGTAGCTTCTTACATTGTTGAACAAAGACATCTTCTCCTAGCAAAAATAATCAAGTTTTTAACGTGCATATGTCCTATTCAAAATTGTTATAATTGATCCGTGCAATGAGCTATTTTAAATATTTAGAATTAATCAATTCCACGTCCTAATTTTTTATGAATGATTCCGTGAAAGAGCCATCAATACTCATATTCTAATTCTAGATCCTAATATTCTGACTTGCAGAAGAAAAATAATATTTATGTCGGTCAAGCTGCAACTACTTTGTCTCGAAGGTTCAGTTTTCATTTAAATGATGCATCTACAATTTCTAAACAATTACAAAGGCATCCTGTCCACATTCACAATTGAGAAAATTCTTCTTGAAACTACATCTATAAATTTCATGAAAATAATAAACACAAAGTAAAAATTCTTGAAGCTATCTATATTAAAAAATTAAAAGCAACCCTTAATAAAAATTAATTACGAATACTGCACAAATGTTTTAAAGTGATTACAGTAGATAGTTTAAAATATTTAGGTTTTAACTTATACCTCTAAATAATTGTTCTACTGGTAACACTTGGTATAGGATAATGAAGACCTAATTAATAAAAACAAAAAAATAACTAAAATTTGCCTTAAATTTGTAAATTAAAAAGAATAACAGACTCTGGCAGATTTATGTAGAAAGATAAAACGCAGTAACGATAAACGTCACTATACAAGAAACGTCCGGAGAAATTAGCGAGTAGGTTGTGCTGTACGGGAGGCGCCTTTTGTAAGACTGGTGTATAAACAGCCTCGCATGTTATGAAACATTTGCACAAGTAGATATAAAGGGTAGAAAGTACATTGACAACATTTAATGGGCAAAAGGAATCCAGTATTTCAAAGAATATCATGGAAAAGCAGTTTGGCAAGAAGTCATATATTCAAATTCTTTCTAAAAGGTTAATTATATCCAAATGATAAGCAGTTCATATATATATATATATATATATATATATATATATATATATATATATATATGGGGGGTCTGTGTGTGTGTGTTACCGTGTGTGCGTGCGTGCGCGCGTGCGCGCGCGTGAATGTGTTTTTGCAGTCATGTCTTAATAAAGATAATGTGTTTTTCAACACTGTTTAAGCCAACGTCTTACATCTGGGCTAAAACTTGCTTTACCCTACAAGGGAGGAGAAAGTTAGAATTCTGTCGAAATGCACATTACTAAGAATTTCGAATGCACAGGCAGGTAGACCAAAAAGAATTGAAGTATATCCTCTAAATAAACTGTTTAAATTAATAAGATTGTTTTTACTCTCGAATTAAAAATAAAATTCACACACGCACACACAAGCACGCATATACTGTAATTCCTCATGTATAATGCGCGTTTTTTCTACAAAAATAATAAGCAATATTAGGGTGCGTATTATGCAGAGCTAAAAAAATCTTTAAAAATTTGCTGATTCATAGGCCCATTTCAATTGCGAAATAACTACTCACCACAAACATATGACAATTTGACACTAACATTCGGCGATTGCTACCCCATAAGGATGTCAAATACAATCATATATATGATATAATACATATGTACAATACTTAAAAATGTAAAATAAAATATTAACATAAATCTAAATTAGATTAATATTATTCTATGTTTATGTTTAAAACCGTTTTTAATAAGAATAGGAAACGCTGGTGAGGTACAATATATAGGGTTTGGTTATTAAACAAGGGGTGCGTATTATGAATGAGTAGAAGCATTTTCCCACAAATTCAGCACAATTTTAAGGGTGCGTGTTATGGATGAAGTCGTATTACACATGGGGAATTACGGTACTCACATTTATGTGTGTGTGTGTGAGTACGTGTACAGATTAAAGCCCATCTTTTGTCATTTGTTTAGCTTTTTGTCAAAAAAAAAATCTCATTTTAATCACAATTAGTGTTGAGTCACTCTCCTACGAGATAAGCATGTTAGATGAACCAGTTTAATTGTCTATGGCTCGATTATGCGGCAGGTTGCCCTGGGTTACCTGGAAGCAGTAGTGGGACCTGGCATAATATATTCAACAAATATATATTGTAAATTTGAAAAAACTCGACAAATAACGTAATGTACCTTCAATGGATAAAGAATTTCTTTTAAAAACAATTCTTAACTTGACATTTTTAATACACTTTTACATGTAAGATCGCATGTAGCAAGGATGCAAGTAAATGTAAACATATAGCAAAGACATTTTCTGGTCTTATTCATAATTTTTTTTATTCCTTTAAACCATTGAAGGTGATAGAATATTACCTACATTTTCTGCGTGAGTTTATTTAAAGATAAAAATGGTAAAAATTCGACATATAAAAACATGTGTATGTTGTATGCGAATGCATAAATGTTAGCAAAGATGGCTTGCAACATTACCTGACATTCTACGATTGGAGTGACGAGATGAGATCAAAAGGTCAAATCAAGATATAGCTGGAAATATATTATATAATTATAGAAAAGGGATATACACAAAATATACAAATCACTTACTTTCAGTAACTGATTTGTATATCCTTTACACCAGCTTAGCTACGTGGGTCTAATTAATCCTTGACTTCTATAGGATTTAAAGAAAAAGGAAATAATTCTGGATTATTTTAAAATATCTCTTTTTGAAACAAATTTTGACGCCGATGAAAATTTGATAATTTATGACAAAGTGCAACGCGAGGGAACAGAACCCCAATTAATCGTATCAAACCTCGGTCATTACCCAAAGAAAATTATGTTTGTATACGGTTGGATTAGGAGAGATTTCCCCAATATGAACCCCTTCGGGAAAAGCAAACGATATATTTGAACAAGTACTGATTCCAATTAGATTAATTGAAAGCAACAATTGTGGGAAAATGTCGGAATTAGTTAAGAGAAAGTGTATTATATCCATCGGTAAAATGAACCGCGTGTTGCTTTGGTGACCACACAAAAATTGCTAGCGGTTCAGTGCAAATGGTATCACTCATTCTCTAGAGATATAATGCAACGTCTCTGGCATCCCGGTGTGGTGCAATGGTTAGCATGCATGCCTAGCTAGATCCGTTAAGACTGAAAAGTGAGTTCGATCCTCACATTCGGCCTTGTGACACATCTAACTTACGCTTAGAAAATAACCAATTTGGGCACCTCGAGGAGGT
>CAHIKZ030000380.1:3670000-3710000 GCA_903632075.3 Acanthosepion pharaonis | reverse complement strand
ATCTGTCAGTGTGACTTTGTCGCCCGCGGCAAGGCTGCACTTAAGAGAACACAATTAAATTATGTCTTTCCCTTACCTGATTTTCTCCACAATAGCCTCTGCTAACATGTATAAATGTAAAACAAAAAGCACCACCTAATGTTGACCTTCATTTATCGTTCACGATAAGAGAGTCAACCGTATAATAGAAGTGGATAGTGAGGTCAACAAACAGTAGCAATAGTCTGCTTAAACGGAATCACCAGGTCATGTGACTGACGATTGTTTTTTTGAAGTATGGCCAGACGATTGCGTTTGAGCATGAAACAGACTAAGAGTTGGCATAAATGTCTACTTTTATATCTACATACTCTCCATACCTGACATCGACTACTCAAACTCATAAATATATCATACCTTTAAACTATGTTTTTATAATATATATATATATATATATATATATATATATATATATATATATATATAACAAGGCAGCACCCTGTTTAATTAAAATTTTGTCATTTAGTATTGCGACTGGGGCGCTGCCATCGACAGTGCTACATGATAACCGTGCGATGCCTAGTCTGAATGGCCCACTCTGGGTCATACCGACAAGATCAAGAAGATTACATTTGGGAACGGTTTGGCCGCATGAGTTGCCGTAAATTTATTAGTGATGACAGCCTTTGGGACTCTACTCCGTGTTTTCTGTTTTGATTTACTTCTATAACCTTTTCTGTGTTTGGACATGTCCGCAAGGCAGTAGTGTATTGAAATCATGATTTTCTTTCTCCTAGATGGGTTTCCTTCGTGAGCTGTCGATCTGCATCTATCCAAAACAGCTGTTCGCCTTTAGTAATTCTCGCACTAGGTCATAGTTAATAACACCTATTGTTATATCAAATATTATATAATTCAATAACTTTCCTGCCAATAATGTGTTCAATACTTATCCAGATTAATAATTATTGTCTTAAAAATATTGTTGTCCAATACCTATACTATATCTTTCACCGTATTTATAAGTATCGTGCCTTTAAATATTTTTGTTAGAATTGGCAGTCGTATTTGAAATTGGCTTTTATTACATAGTTAAAAGCAGAGACTGCGAGCAGAATTTAAATTATAAAAATATATTCTTGCTTGTTGATTCTGGCTCACCGGGGAGCTATTCATGTAGCTGAAAATTTTGATATATTCTAGAAATCTTATTTAAGACCTTCATAATATTTATTTCTTTATTTTTATTGCATATTTTATAAATTTTTGAAAATTACTAACTGAGAGTAGATTTAATACCATATATATATATATATATATATATACATGTTTAGCTAAATGTGGCAGGCGATCTTGTGATATATATATATATATATATATATATATATATATATATATATATATATATATATTAGTAACATTGATGGCAAAGTGTAAAATGTTTTCAGGAGATACATTACGTCCTATAGTAATTCATCAGACTACAGTGATGTTTACGCTGATGTAACTACACCTGCGCACGAAACAGACGGGACGCTGAAATTTCAATTTTTTCATTTTATTTGTGTATATATATATATATATATATATATATATATATATATATATATATAGCCATTCACAGACATACTGTTAGCAGTATCACAGTTCTGTAGTGTGATTGACGTCTGATTGCTTCAAGCCGGGATCGAAAGCCGACCGATGTGGTATCAATCAGAGATCCCTAGGCTATCTTCGTATAGCAGAGAGGAAGGGACATTTTAAGTTTTCTATGTGAAGTAGGTCAGTGACTCGGAGAGCTCAATTCAATACATTTGATATATAAGTTATGCTACATTTATGAGTAAAAGTGCTCAATATCAGGGATAGAGCTTTCGTAAATATAAGACTGGTTACTGAGGTCAACAATTAGTGGCGACAGTCTTTTTCATGCTTGAACGCAACCTTGATGTTATGTATGTTGGGTCGTAGCCCGATTATTTATATATGTTGGCGATGAGGCCCTATAGGTAGTAAGGACATATATTCCGGATATATTTTGTTATCCTAATGGTTACTGGATTGGCGGGAATTGTTATATTTCAAATTGTTTATGAAGGAATTAAAAATTATAAGTAATTAATCATATTAACCGGAGGAACGGACGCATAAGCATCACTTAATAATTATCAACGAATAATTCATTAACTTCACGCATGGAACCAACAATCAGGTGACCTCAATGTACACACACTCATATATATATATATATATATATATATATATATATATATATATATATATATATATATATATTAGATTACAGAATAATCCAAATTACCTACTTAAAGGGAAAAAAGTATATGTTCATATGATATTCATTTTTTTGTTAAATATCTCCTTTTCCTCGTTTGTTTGTGGTTTTCGATATGAATTCTCAATAGTCCGACCAGAATAAATAAAAATGAAGAAAACAGAAGCTTTTCTTGTCGGCTTATGGTCTCAACACACACTCACAAACACACAGGAGCAAGCATGTGATTAACCACTTTCAAGAAATATGTAATTAATTGAAGGAACGACATTTAACTTAATTCAGCAGAGAAAACAGTTTGGATGAACTTTTTGCGCCAACGTTACAATAGAGACTAACATGTAAACTAGAAAATTCTCTCTTATATTTAACATCGTCTGAGGCATCAACTATTTTTAACCGTTACACGCAGGCAATTCTGTTAGCCGCACCCACGCATACAAAGTCACATATACCTGTTTATATATATATATATATATATATATATATATATATATATATATATATATATATATCGGTAGTATATCTTCATTTATGCATGTTTCATTGAATAATGTAGATATATTATGTCTATTTATTTTTTATAATAATCCTTTCTAGTTCTCTAGTTATCTTTTTGATATTAAATTGAAATTTATCAAGGAAAGCGCCGCAATTATCATTAAATCAAGTACTTTCGATCTCCTCCTAGATCATCCTCTGAGGTGAACTGCAACATTGTGATCGTTGTAATGATGATTTTTATAAACATGCGTGAACGCGCTCTGTTATAATTATTTTTAAAATAACCGTTGTAGCTACAAAGTTTTTTCTTTTTTGTTTTTTTTTGTTTTTTTGCAAACAAGCGTCCACACTGTAAGGGAGTTAGCCGGAGATGGTAAAATTCCAACATGGCGTTAAATGTTAGTAAACTCAAATGCAGTTTTAAACATTGCTACTACACTCGTAATGAATTTTGTTTAGTGTTGGTTGGATGATGTGTGTGTGTGTGTGTGTGTGTGTGTGTGTGTGTGTGTGTGTGTGTGTGTGTGAATCGATAGATGTATGACTGGTTACTTCTATCATAGACTGACTTCTAAATTGTCTAGCTGATCCCTATTGCAGACACTTGTCCAGGCAGATTTTTGTTTGATTCTGCACCCACAGACTAAAACTGTAGTAGATACAGTAACTATGCTGAACACACTGAGCTGCAGTTTCTGAGTGATAGCGCTTGGACAAACACGATCAACACTCAGGCACGCTGACCTGTGACTTCCTGCTAGCACGGCTTCCGAACAGTTTCGTCTAGACAATTTCACACAAAATATTATGGTCATTCGTCGGATTATTTTCAGGTTATTCGTAACGATGGGATAACATATGTTGATGTTACCAAGAAGTGAGAGCTGACCTTGGTGAATTTCGGAGTATCATGGTCGGAATGAAATCGTTGTAACTAAACAATCACTGAATTGGCTGATATAAAATGAACAAAAGTGATGGATTGTCTGAAACATAGCTTTGAATAAACCATGAGAACCAAGATCGATCAATCGATATATATATATATATATATATATATATATATATATATATATATATATATATATATTTATTAAAGACATTTTATGTTTAACGTTCTTTTTATAGATACAAGTATTTAAGTAAATGCTCTGATTATAATAAAATTGAAGTTTGTAAGCAGTAAATTCAACCTTGCCAAGCGAACGATCCTTTGTGGCCGAGCGGTCAATGCACGTCAGCGTAAATGACGGTTCCGTATAGGATGCAGGTTCGAATCCTGTCAAAGGACGAATATTTTCTATGAAAATTTTTCGAACATTCAGGCCGGTGAATGTTATTTAATACTGTTTATTATAAACAGAACATTTACTTAAACACTTGTATCTATAAAAAGAACGTTAAACATAAAAATGTCTTTAATAAATAAATTGTGGGACTTTGTCCATTTCTTAATATATATATATATATATATATATATATATTGCCTGAACGAAATAGATAGATACATACATACATAGATAGATATTAACCGACACTGTTCTGGACGTAGGCGGTCGTGACACTTTACTGAAACATTTATTTATTAACTGTTGTCTGCAATGGCATTTTGCGAAAGATCAACGTTTTTCGTGGTGTTTTCCCTGAATATGATTTCGAAGAAGACTTTCTCTTTGACTAACGGCAACATAAAGCTAGAAAGGCCAGTCGTCTCTCCCTTTTAACTTTCGTATACCTTCCGAACATAGGCAATCATGTTTATCCAAATCCTCATGTCCCTTGTCGATCTTAGCAACGTTTGATAGTTTACCGTAAATCTTTGTCTTCCGCTATGTCTAATATCCATATAACATCTTTAGGTAGGTTGTGCACAGTTTTTATTATTATTATTATTATTATTATTATTATTATTATTATTATTATTATTATTTCCTTTGATTTCTGGTGTATACTCATGACTTTCCGGGTTCCAACCAGAGACCTAACGTCAGAAATGGCATCATGACATTTTCCATTGAACATTTTTGAATGAAATAATCACACATATTATCCTAGATAAAGCTATTCTTAAGGTGTGGCCTGTAATTGTGAGAAGATTTTTTTTGTATTTCTTTAAAGCATGGGCTACCAGGAATCCCTTCAATGAGTCTATCTGAATATTTTCAAACTATCCAAGGGCTCCACCTAAAAATGTAATTATTGATCTCCACATGTGCCACATTTTGAGATTTCGACGTATTTTGATAGTTTTTTTTTAAGATCTTCAGTGATTGCCATATCAATAGGAAGTCACATTTTGTGTTTGCGGTCTCTAATCACGATGTCTGTGCGGTTAGATTCGATTTTTCTATCCGCTTAATTTAAAGTCCCATAAAAGAGTTTCTGGTCCAAAATCTCCATAACCGGGTCTTGGTGGTGTTCATACCAATTTCTTGCCGTTTCCTTTCCGTAAAAGTTGCAGATTTTCCAGTGCGGTCAATTGTTTCTGGATATTTATCACAAATAAGAATTATTAATTAGGGAGCGTCCCTCGGGAAAAAAAAATATTTTCTAGAAATAAATGAGAATCATTAGTAACGGAGCGTCCCTCGGAAAAAAAAAAGCTATTTTCCAGATATAAATAAGAATCATTAGTTTAGGAGCGTCCCTCGGAGAAAAAAGATATTTTCTAGAAATAAATAAGAATCATTAGATTCGGTGCGTCCTTCGGAGAAAAAAAGAGACTTTCTAAAAATAAATAAGAATCATTAGTTTCAGAGCGTCCCTCGGAAAAAAACATTCTAGAAATAAATAAGAGTCGTTAGTTTCGGAGCGTTCTTCGTAAAATATATATATATATATATTCTAGTAATAAAAAATATTGATTAGTTTTGGAGCGAAAAAATGATTCTGAAATGAAAAATTTAATATTGACAGAAATATTTAATTGGAAAGAAAATTGGTGACATTATCTCAGAAAAAAAAAAACAATATCAATAGACTTTTATTAGGTTTTTATCGAATTCTTTCATCTTATGTTTTCAAATCAATTCTTTGATAATGCTTGAGTATTTCTTCATTTTAGATAGAAAATGTTACCAAATACAATGAAAAAAGCTTTCGTTTCAGCTTTTACTTTTAATTTAATTCACATTTAGTTTGTGCTTTCAAGTTTTATTTTGTAGTCAACGGATTGCAAATTAATTGATATGACAAAACCGTTACTGTAGCTAATATTTAGGTTTTAAATTATTCGATTTTATTGTTGTCCTTTCTGTCTTCATTTTATAATTGAGAGGATCAAGTATATATGATCACTGATGTTAGGTTAGGATGGTTGATTTTACATGTCAATATATATATATATATATATATATATATATGTGTGTGTGTGTGTGTGTGTGTGTGTGTGTATGTATGTATGTGTGTGTGTGTTGGAAAGTATTTTTTTTAAATGTACTACACTAGTAAAATTATAGGAAAGAAGTTGAAAATGCGACTGGAAATTTAAGAAAAATTACTTAGAGTAACTTTACACGCTTCTCAGTGCTATGATTTTCAACAAGTTAAATTGAGATTGCCTACGCCATGATATGTTTCACGTATAAATTGTTTCGGTTTTATGTATAAAAAGAAAAGATTCTCTCCGATTAATATCTGTTTAAAATGCAATCACCCCAAAATCAGTATTGAACTTTTTGTGACTACTACAAAGGTCTAATAAAATAGTATTCCTGACACTTGAACTATTTGACACTTTGTCGTCATTAACAACTTAATTTTGACAGTGATACTTTATAATCAATTTTTGACACAAAAATTACTATGCCTGATTCCCTGATATTAATCAGCCAACCACATTTAATTTTAGTTGCTCCAAATACTATTAACGATTCCAGCTGCATTTTTCAACGTCATTTTCATATATATATATATATATATATATATATATATGTTCGAAACTTAAAGGTTCCTGGTTCTAGCAATTCATCAGGCAGGAACTATTTGACACTTTGATTAAAAACAAATTACTGGGTCTCATTGGAGCAACGCTAAATTAAACGCAAATTCAAAGCTCAATGTTAATATAAACTTAATATATTATTGGGGTGTAAATACAAAACGTAGTGTGCAGGCAGACAGTTATTGTAAAAGAAAAAAGAACGCAAGCTTAAAGTTTAAAAGAGGAATGCCGGGTAACTCTTCAAGTAATAAAAGATGTTAAAATGATTAAAGCTGGGGAATCATTATGTAACTTAAAAAATGGGAAGAGGATATGATATATGGATAATATATTCATCCAGAATTAAAATATTTTAAGATATTTTTTTTTTTTTTTTGTGATAAAAGCTAAGATGAGTTCATTTCGTTTAAGTAGATTTCTGTCATTAATATTTTTTAGGATTAATCTTTTTCCCAGCAAAGACAGGTTGCATCGGTCACTGCGGCCGGAAAAGGGTGTAGTTTCGTCGACGAAATTCCAATTTATATATACATATGTATGTATGTATGTAAGTATGCGTGTGTATATGTGTTTGTGTGTAGGCGGAATATAATATCCGAAACAAAAATAAAGGTGATGAGGCGAAGTGGAAAATTTTTAACGAAAAACTTTACAAGACGTTCTGTTAACTTGGGCGTCCTCAGGTTTGAATGCCTTGGGTTCTCTGTGAATAAGGAGTAAGCATGAATCATATTAGATTGTGATATGATATATTGTAATTATATATATATATATATATATATATATATATATATATATATATATATATATATATGTGTGTGCTCCTTCATATATATCTGTGCGCGCGCACACACACACACACATATTCGACTCTCCCGTCATATAAGACAGATGAGAGTCAAGCAGCTCAGTACCTAGAGACCGACACCAGTACATGTGATTTGATTATAGTAGTTAAGTCTTTATGCAGAATCATCAACACTTTTTGAAGGGCCGAATAAGGGGACCTGTTGCACTATGTGCTACAAGATTCTCAAACGGCTCTCTGCAGAGCAGCTGCCATCCATGGCTATAGAACTCAGTCTGTCCTGCTATTTAATATGATCGAATGTTTTATACATATATAATCTGTCGTCCCCATGTAGACCTGCTCTGTAATTTTAAATTTACATTGAGCAAAGCTTTGTAAAAAATAAAAGGAACACCGGATTATATATCTTACTGTTATATATATATATATATATATATATATATATATATATATATATATATATATATGTGTGTGTGTGTGTGTGTGTGTGTGTACATCATTGAGCATTTTGCGCGGTTTATTTTGCATATTCATGCTGCTGTTGTTTTGTTGTTGCCATCGTTTGATGTTAATCAACTCTTATTGTATTATTGTTGATGAACTTATTTTATGATTACTACATAGGTCCCCAAGTATTTCCCTCACCTACAGTTTCGTCTTACTTTCATTCTAACCTGAGGAAGCCAAAGAGTGCAGACGCTCTGTCGAAACGCCTCGTCAATAAATTTTACACTTTGTCTCATCATCAATATATATATATATATATATATATATATATATATAAAGAAAAAAACAGCAAGATATATAATCCGGTGTTCTTATAGATATTTTATTTTTACAAAATAGTGCTCAATGTAAATTTACAGAGCATTAATATTATAAATTAATTGATTTAAAATATGGTTTTTTCGCTACACAGTTCTAACCGTGTTTCAAAAATGGAAGCTAAAAGCCACGAATTTAATTTTGTGATTAAATTAAAGACATTAGTTCCATTTCATCATCAAGCGATAACTGATACATTAAATTATAGATATATGAAAAACCCAGCCACCCCTGTCTAGAAAAATAGATTTATCTGTAACCTTGGAAACATGAATTTTGTTTTAGCTGTGTATTTAAAACCCAGTAATTTTAAAAAGTTACTCCAAAATTCGCTTGAGGATGAAATGGAACAAATTTAATTTAATCACAAAATTAAATTCGTGGCTTTTAGCTTCCATTTTTGAAAGATGGTTAGAACTGTGTAGCGAAAAAAACATATTTTAAATCAATTAATTAATATATATATATATATATATATATATATATATATATATATATATATATATATATACCTGCATTTGGAGTGCGACTTAAGTTTCGTTGCTGTACCAACTCATCAGGCACGAAATATGATTTTTTTAAAAGTATTACTTAAGATTTTTTTTTAAAATCATGAAATATTTCGTGCCTGATGAGCTGGTAGAACAACAAAACTTAAGTCGCAGTCCAAACGTAGGTATATGTATATTTATTAATATATATATTTCTTTGCCCTGTCTAACCATATTGAGCACCTTTTTGTTTACACCTTAAAGAATATTTAGTAAATATTTATTCGCTTAACTGTGTGTGCACGCTAACGCGCGCCTATGCGATTACTAATATTTAGTTATCTAGTTATTTGATTTACCCACATATCTATCTATCTATCTATCTATCTCTCTCTCTCTCTCTCTCTCTCTCTCTCTATATATATATATATATATATATATATATATATATATATATATATCAACCGTTCTCCTTCCGCTTTATCCTACCTTTTCTCCTACACGTATTTTTACCACGCATCTCCTCGCTATCTTTTTTTAAATTTCTCCCGTTTACTGATATAAAATATTAAATCATTTCAACTCGCAACAGACAGCGATCAGCCGCCGATACTACATTTTCATCGCATTTAGAAAATTGTGCATTTTACATCCTAAAAATCGGTTTAATGTAGAGGTGCTTTATCCAGGGTACAACAGAGAATGTATACTTTGTGTATATAATCTGACAGTTTACAATCTGATCGCCTACTGACTAAAATTTGTATAAACTTAATACTTACGTTATTCAATGGAAAAGCTATAAAAGGCCACTTCTTCTAAACATTTAATCTACCAGTATCTTTTATAGCAATCCGAATAAACTAAGTCTAAATCTGTTGAAATGCCAACAGTCTAAATATGTTTCTATAGAATTTCAGTTATTTAATCTATTTAAGGCAATGTTCTTATGAAATGCATTCATTACCAAAATGACTCGCTCATACCAAATATTAATGTATTCTATCACATTCTCCCATGTGTATATTCGATGTTAGCGTTGCTACTTGAAGATGTGTTGAAAGAAATCAGTATATTATTCGAGGCACATCGAGAGTAATGTTCAGCGAAGCAAGTCTTGTTGTCCTTTGCTACCAAATATTGCGCTCGATTTTATGTCCCATGCAAACGGTTTAACGTTAAAAAATATGCAGCAAGTGTTAACATCAAGCAACCTAACGTAACATAAGCACATTGTTATTCCTGCCAATGTATAGAATGTTTACTGTATGAACCAAGCCATATGTAACTACAGAAAACCTTAGAAAGATTAAATGCGTATGGCAAAATTTTCGTCTACGTTACTATTTACTTTCATTTGTGACAGGGGAATATACAATTGTTTCCCAAATCGGAAATTACTTTAGACTCAACTTTATATACAGTAGGACCCAAGTATTTTTTACTCTTTTACTTGGCCCCCAAAATATTTGTCTTGAACTTTAAATGAGATAAAACAATAATACTTGGTTAAAAACAGTGAGACATGATATTAGAAATTGTATTATGACGAAAAGAAAAATTATTAAAATTTATTCTCGTCAAAATATTTCCCTTTAGCCTTAACATTCGTTACAAAAGTTTTTCAAAGTTTATGTTTAATAACTGATTCCATTATGTTTTCAATGTCTCTAAAAACTCTTTTTCAGATTTTTTTTACTCTTCAGTCAAGTTCATCCCATACTAATTCTGGGAGTGTCTTCAAACTTTTAAACTGTAGTATATATATATATATATATATATATATATATATATATGCATGCAGAGAGAGAGATAGAAAGACAGAGATACAGACAGAGACAGAGAGAGTGATTGAAAGTGATTGTGAGTGTGTTTATCGACCTATATTTAATTATTCGTTAGATTTCTGTACAGCAATTTCATGTATATCCATAAATCCATCGTTTTAGATGGATCTGTCGTTTTTCTTGTTGCTGTCTTTTTTTTTTAATTTAGTCGTCATATTCACTCAATAACAGGCCCAGTACATACCAAAAGCAGAGTGTAACTTAGTGTGACGTCGTCCCCCAGGTCGCAGCGTCGACTGTGACGTTCTATCCTGATCTACCACAGCACCAGTTGTGACGTCCCCAAACAGCACCAAATGTGACGTCCTCGCCGCGGCGCCAGCTGTTCGCTCCTCGCTGCTCCGTTCGGGTGTTGCTGCTCCAAACGTGACGTCCGCCTGTCGCGTCAGTCGTGTTGTCTCGTCCTGTGACGACCAAATGGCTTGTTATCGGTCGCGGCACCCAAATGTGACGTTCTAACCTTTTGGTGATTCGGGTGGGAATCTGGTTAGATTTGATATCAGCCTCGTCGTTCCCAACTCGCTTCCAACGCCTGGTTACCAAGGTAACTGCATTGATCTCCAGTCCGCCTACCCACGTTGTGAATTGATCTTAGGCAGACGAGATCAAACAGTGGTTGGGGCCGTAATGCAAACTGAGTTCAACGGGGGTGATACTACACAAATATGCATAAAAGAAAATAAAATGAAAACTCAAAAAGTTCAAATAAAGTTAATATATATGAAATAAATTTTCGATGAACACTGTGCATTTCATCATAATTTTGCGCTTGATATCCAGATATTGATGTATTTCTTAAAACCTAGCTTCATCATGAATGGTTCCGACATGCAAATACTGTGTTGTATTAAAAAAAAAAAAAGTAAATTGAATTTTATTGTCTCATATGGAATGAAACACAATTATTTTCAAAGTTCAAAGTATCAAAGAAAAAGATAACAAACTTTATGTCTAGTTGTTCGATACATAGGACTGCATCTATCTCCCGACCCGTTCTGTGGATTGTGACACGTCGTTTCCGCTAGGCAAGTTTTAACGCTTCAAGTTGTTTGCTCTCTAAGAAATTGGTGTTTCGGTGTGTCTTTGGACGAAAGTCGAAAAACTTATTTCGGTGGTCTGGTTCTAAGTCGCTCTTCAAAATAATTGTTTTTGGGTTGAAGAGGAGTCCGGAATTTTGCGTGAATCTTGGTCAGCTATCTCGAGGCGGCTTCAACTCTGGAAACTCAACTCTCTGCTGGAGCCCGAACTGATTTCTGCCTGTTGGGGCCTCGCTTTTATTGACGCCGACCAAAACCGGGGTGGGTCTGTTGGCGTCGGGGGGTTCCTCGATAATTCTAAATACATATCCACCTCTTTTATTTCTTGTTAGGGATTTTCCACTCTTTTCCATTTTTGGGAACCTTTCCTCACTCCCACTTTTTCACCATACCTCTGAGGGGCGTGAACTGCCCTCCCCACTTCTTTGTAGCAGCTTCTCATACTTATACTCTGGATGGGGCGTCGACAGCCTTCTTCGTGCGTCACGTGATCACTCTCGGCCAATGAGGTCTTGGTCGGGTATCTTTCCTTCTCCTTCGTGCGTCACGTGATCACCACTTGACCAATGATGTCTTCGTCGGGCGTGAACAATCCGCGGCTTTGTTTCGGGAAAAAAAATATCTTGCTTAACTAAAAAAAAAAAATATCTCTTCTCTTTCCCTTTTCTTCCGCTTAAATCGCCGTTATCATTTCTCTAGCCACGAGCGGACAATATGACAACTCTTGTTCTACACGTGGTGTTTGTCAGGTATTTTATCGCTAATTTATCAAGATGGGTGGTCTTTCAGACTTGATGAATTACGTAAATATAATTATCAAATCCTCCTAATAATTTATATATATATATATATATATATATATATATATATATATATATATATACATGGCTTCAAAAAAGAAATATCCCCAAAGTTTTCAGTCAGTCTGTCGCCTCCAAGGAAGAAAGAAAAACACTTCTGGGTCCCCATTCATTTTCCTTCGGTACATATTCCTGATAACATAATTTTATTATCGCAGGCCAAAGTTGTTTCGTCGAAAAAATTCGGTCAGCGGCACTGCTTTGTGTGGCATTTAATTTTTCATATCTGTCCAAAGTCCTTTTTAGTGGCCTGTTTCTCGTCACTTATCGAAATAGCATTTTTCACTTGAATTTTCCCTGGCCAGTGGTCCAGCCGTTCGTTTACGCACCTAGATAACACAACCGTTATCAAAACACATCTGATTCCTTCTTTCTTTCCCTTTCTTTTTTTTTTACTCAGAAATTCCCTGTCATTGTAATGACACCCTTTTTCATTTGTTACTTATCAATATTTTCATTGTCTCTTAGCCGTGTGTGTGGATGCTTATCTCCTACGATTCGTCTCGCCTTTCTTTCTGCCTTCTTTTCTTTCTCTTCCTTTCTCTGCCTCGTAAATGGTGCCACATTAGTGAGTTTGCCGTATGGACATAAAATGAAAATGTAAGTAAAGATTATTTGGCTAATTAGGACAGATAACGGTTAATCCAAGACTAGAAGAAGTTAAATAATCAGTGGAGCATCATTTCGGAATATCATTTCCAAAAAGGAACGATTCTCGGGGAAGAAGAAGCGATGGTTTAACTTGCATCCTACCAATGGAAAACAAAATGAGTGCGGATGATTCGACCCGGTGTACGTAGCATAGTGGGTTCAAAGTATAAAGGTCTGAACTGAGGTAACTAAAGAATGTGTCTCGTATGAAGAACTTTCATGAAAATAGCAATAGGTTCGTATCGTTTCGCTTGAGTTAAACGAGTTGTAGTGTTGAAAATAATAAATCATCCCCAAATGCTGCATAAACGATTTTGAGACGCGCCAGCCCATATATGGCAGAAATACTCTAATTCTTCTCTGATATTTATGTATTTCTTGTGTTTATTTTAATCCTGTCGAAAAAAAACCCAAAGATGAACAAGTGTAGCACAAAAGGAAAGGACATTGTACACACACACACACACACACACACACACACACATATATATATATATATATATATATATATATATATATATATATATATTGTAATGGAATGTCCCATACTCTCTATCGCCTATGTGGACTGGCTATATCAGTAGCTATATATAATGAGCGAGGGATATACCAGGGGGCTTGCTTTGAAGATTCGTCTCCAGCTAAGCTAGTCGAACTCTGTACCTTCGGGCAGAGAGGAACCCAGACGAAGCTATGCCGAAGGACAGAGGCTCGTCTGGGGTGGTAGACAGCTACCCGGCCCCGTTTTTTACGGGGTCTACGTGGAATTTTTCCCTAGCCATCGGGCTCGGATTTACCCCGCATTAAATAACGGCCTTGTGCCACATCTTGCCTCGCGGGGTGGTGAGGTAAATAACCTATCTTTGGAGATTCGACTCCAGCTATGCAAGTCGAACTCTGTGCCTTCGAGCAGAGAGGAACCCAGACGAGGCTATACCGAAGTATCGTTTGGGAAAGTAGACAGCTACCGGACCCCGTTTTTACGGGGTCTATGGGGAAATTTTGACCGTGCCTACGGGCTCGGTTTTACCCCGCATTAAATAACGGCTTTGTGCAACATTCTGCCTCGCGAAGTGGGGAGGTAAATAACTTTGCTTCGGCAATTAGCTAGAGATACGTCTGTTTGACGCCACATTAAAAACAGCCTTGTGCCACATCATGCCGTGCAGTGGTGGTGTAAGTTAAATATCCTTGCTTCAGCAATTAGTTGGAGATTCGTCTCCAGCTGTGCTGGTCGAACTCTCTGCCATCGGGTAGAGTGGAAAGCAGCTGCGGCTAGGCCGAAGGCTAGAGTCCCGTCTGGATTGGTAGACAGCTACCCGACCCCGTGTATACGGGATCTA
Organism: Acanthosepion pharaonis; assembly: GCA_903632075.3. NCBI lineage: Eukaryota > Metazoa > Mollusca > Cephalopoda > Sepiida > Sepiidae > Acanthosepion > Acanthosepion pharaonis. The sequence goes on along the minus strand of CAHIKZ030000380.1, from coordinate 3,695,416 downwards.
CAGGTAATCTTTGTCTGAACCTACGGTCTCGGATAACCAACGTTAAATTCGGCCTTGTGCTACATCTGACCGCGTGGGGCGTTTGGTAAATATCCTTGCTTCGGCAATTATATTGAGATTCGTTTCCAGCTACCCAATTCCATGTATGCGGGGTCTACGGGGATTTTTTTCTCGAGCATACGGGCTCGGTATTGCATCGTATTAAAAAAGGCCTTGTGCCACACACACACACACCTATATATATATATATATATATATATATATATATATATAGCGAGAGAGAGAGAAATGCATACTTATATACATACATGTGTGTGTATAAATATATGTGTGTGTGTGTGTGTCTGTGTGTGTGTCTATATCTAACTACTTATTTTTTCACTCTTACCCCACATAAGAATACATTTACAATGACTAATTAGGCGCACCCATTTTAATTTTTCGCCGTGAGGGAGGGCGTTATTCACAGTTATTTTATAAAATATTTTTCCATATGATGCATTAGCGTAGGCGTGTAACGGCCATCTGTATATAAAATACACCCCCGCTTTTATCAGTTGCATCCTAGTCGCCTTAAGATCACGAGTGCGTGAAACTCGAGTAGACTATTCGGGCTGTATTTTGATAAGGAAATCTGTGCGTTGAACCCTTTACTTTAAATTAGGTAGGTGTTTGCCTGTAGGCCTTCCTTTCTTTCTTTGATATTTTCTCTTATCCAGTGTGTTAGGTCTTTTAGCAAGTCGTCTATTGGTTATACCAACGTAGTCGTTTTTAAATATATCTATCTATCTATCTATCTATGTATGTATCTCTCTCTCTATATATATATATATATATGTATATATATATATAATCTCAACTATATCTCCTGAATATAATCTACACCATCATAGGCTGCTCTCTGATCAATGCTCACAATAATTGTACGATTTTATTTACAACGTATTAAAGCCTGCATTGCCTAAATATTAGAAAGATCTGCGCAATGCATTGAGTGTAATCAAATAATCGACTGGTGAAATTTCATCTCTACCATCGATTTGTTGACGGTGGTGGGACGACTCGCGTCATTAGAGATTCACCAATGATTTACGATCGCTGTGTAACTCGATCTGAAATTAAATTTGAATCAGGAATTTAAAGCACCATTGAATACCGAATTATACATGGCTGATCTCTTATTCTTTCACTTGCTGTCCATTGTTTTTTAACTTTCGATTATTTCTCTTTTTTTTTTTCCTTCTAAGTCATTTTATTCCTGACTTTCATTTCTTCTTATTCCTCTTCTTTTTTTCTTCAAATTTTTTTCGTTTCTTTTTTTCTTTCTTTCTTTCGTTTTGTTTCGTTTCTTTCTTTTCGTTTCTTTCTTTTTAATGACAATTAATATTTTGATATTCTCTCTTTTTTCTTCTTATATTATTCTTATATATTATGTTTTTTATCTTCTTTTGAAATTCACCATATTATTTCATTTAATTAGGAGTTATGGGGCAAAATTTCTGAGCCATTCTTAACAATGTATAGTTGGTCTTATCTTCTTCAGCAGTCACGAAATGTCTAATAATACTATTTTTATGCTGTTTTTAATCTCCAAAATTTCCAATTCTTACTCTTTCTTCTTGGTAGATTTCCAGACAGTCTTCCGTGCTTCAATAATATGGATTACCAATGTTATGTATATCAATAATAATCACGACCTTTGTTGATCTATTTGCTTGATTTGTAAGTTTTATTAATTTATTGAAATATTTTGTGCACTGCCTACAAATATTCATATTTTGACAGAATCTTCAAATTTTTATTATCATTATTACTAATATTATTATTGTTGTTGTTGCTGTTGTTGTTGTTGTTGTTGTTGTTGTGATAGAGATGATAGCACGCCAGAAAATGACACCGAGGTACAAAAACACAAAACCTAATATACACATCATGCCAACAAGTCTGATAAGAGTAATAGCAGGCACATGCATCACAGCCAAATGTGCTTTAGAATTTAACAGGTTTTCATAAAATCAGTGCATACTATTGCTGGTGAAGCCGAATTACAAATACCTTCTTTAATGCTAACCTAATCCGCCGAACGTTCTCCTATTGAAGGGGTACTATAGCATCTTGATGAGGATCGCCTGTTGCCCTGGCTGCCTCATGTTTAAACGTAATTATAAAAAAAAAAAAAACACCCTGACACCACCTGTACTCCCGCTCAGGATTACAGATGCAGAGTGTGTCTGCCCCTAGTCGACATAGCCAACTGATCACGAATGTGATTTGCAAATCCCTGTTATTAAAATGTATATTTTGGGTAAATAAACAAGACAAAATAATTATCTGAAATAACCTCAAATCAATGAAGATCAAAAACTATAAGAGTTATGCCTGATGTAGCGTTAGAACATCATTATTATTATTATTATTTTATTTCTTTTGATTTCTGGTGTGTACTCATTTCTTTCAGAAATCTAATATCAGAAATGACATTTTCCACTGAGTATTAAAAAATACATATTTTACACAGACAAAGTACTTCATAAGGTTTGGGATGTACGCGTGAGAACAATTTTTTGTATTTTTTAAGGCATAGGCTACAAGGAATCCTTTCAATGTGTTTACTGGAATCTTTTCCAATCAATCTGAGTGCTCCAAATACAACAGGGATTGCTGAAGTACTCATGGGCCAAATTTTGAGATTTCAATTTCAAAATTCTTGTATTTTGATAGCTGTTGCTTCTACTTCTTCTTCTTCTTCTTCTTCTTCTTCTTATTATTATTATTATTATTATTATTTTCTTATATCCCTTGATTCCTGCTGTATACACATTTCCTTCCGGGTCTCATCCAGAGAACTATGGTCAGGAATGGCTTCATGACATTTTCCCTGATTATTTTTATAAAAAATGTCTGTATGCGAATGTCCGTGACGAGGAATAAAAAAAGAAACGAATTCTAGCTACCACACAGATATGTAGATCGATCGGTTTATCTATAACTTCGGGCACAATACTCAACACCTCATCCGAAATTTTGAAATTTATAATAAAAAAAGTAAACAGTTAGACCTTGTCTGTTCTTTTTACTCAAACTTTTTTGAATGAATACTTGCTGCCGTAAAATCGCTAAAATATAATCTATTAATTGTCAAATTACTATGTCTTTCCAATTCACTATGGGCTATCGTTGATTTTGTTAAATATATTACTTGCTATTCTGCGGATATAGCGACATGTTGCGTTTTTTAAAACGTCTTAAAATGCGACAGGCATATGTGTAAATAAATGTTTCACGCTGATCAAACACGTGATATAACCCGTTTTTGTGCTTCAATAGAACCGATCGGCAGACGCTTAAAGTCACCGTGAAACGTTTAGTTAAGCATATGCTTGTCACTTTTGAATAGTATCTAACACGCGTAATATCACACACACACACGCGCACACACACATATATATATATATATATATATATATATATATATATATATATATATATATATATATATATATATATATATATATTAGAGTTTGCTTGTATTTTATATCATAAAGAAACACTTTATACAAAGAATGAAATAGCATTATTAATGCGATTAATGGCGAAATAACTTAGCTAACAGAACTTAAACATGAACTTACTATCAATTCTTTGAATAATAAGATCCTTATATTCGTGTTGTTATCAGATGGAAAACACATGCTATTTACTTTCGACAATTTCAAATTGTCATCTTCAGCGCGCAATTTTCCCAAAGATAGACAAACAAGACAAATATGGTTAGACCGAAAGATGTTTTTAAAACGACGCTTGAGCTTTTGTTCAAATCGATCAAGTGAGAATTTTGTTTGAATTTTAAAAATGTTATAAATCCGCGAAATTTTTCTTTTATATGTATTAATCATATTGACATTGCTATTTAATTTTTTGTATAAAAGTTTTTCTTTATGATATATATATATATATATATATATATATATATATATATATATATATATATATATAAAGAACTTTTTTGTTATACGCATCATTGCTCGTATTTTATTTATATGAAGGTCTTCCAGAACTTTAATTGTTTTTTTTTTTGTTTTTTTGTTTTTTGTTTTTTTCGCTGTGGAGTATACATGTATTCGATTTATATTTCTCTAAATCGTGAATGTGGACAGGATTGAATGTTGTGCAATCAAACTAGAATCAATTATATGAAGTGTAATTCTCCTTGATAACATCGTTGTCGTAGAGCCAACATGGATATTTACATTTCTTTTTAGAGATAAATTCTCCCAATAAAAATAAAAAGGAAAAACTACAAATTCCGGAAGATTATTATATAAAAAAAATTACGGTCAATAATAGATACAATTAATTAAGAATATAGCAACAAAAATTCTAAAAGTTTTAAAATAAGTTAATTGTAATTGTTAACAAATCTTCGATAGTAACATTTTTTTTAAGACACGTAATTACAATTTTAATAACGAATATTACAATATATATATATATATATATATATATATATATATATATATATATATATATATATATATATAAAAAATACTTTTACAAATTTTGGAGCGGATTTCTCAAAACAATATAAGGACAAACGTTCATATAAACACATATACGAAAATCTTTCGTTTTTGTTTTATTAAGTTTATAAAGGTTTACGGTAGATTGCTTTCTGTTGCCATGTAGACTAAGTTACATTTGTCATTTGTGTACATTTTTCGCTAATCTCTTTTCAACGTTTAAAATTTGTAGTAATTTGATGTGTTCCCTTTATCAATGGCAGAATATTCATATAGTTTGCAGCCAAATATGATTTTTAAATACGGCCACGCGAATTGTAATGGACGCGAGGCTGCATGGCTGTATTAGATTGCGTTTCCAGACCGATGGCATCCGAGTCATTCAAAATTTGCTGCTATTTATTGTTGAATTGCTGAGACATGATCTGTGGCACTTCAAAATATTTATCGAGAAAAGTATCTTGGAATTTACATTTAACAGCGTCTGCCTTAAAGATTAAAATTAATAACACAAAAACGAAGGTTTTGCGGACATATGTTTATATGGGCTATTGTTCTTGTTATGGTATGAGGAACACGCCGTAAAATTTGGTATATGCTTGGTGTTTATCGTTGTGAATTACATTGCTCTCGTAGTTCTTGATATTCATTCAATTTATAAATAATCATACAAAATAATTAGACACAACAAAATCACACATCACAACAAAATCAATAAAACCTAGCATGACAACTACCGACGCGGGAAGTTGTGATATTGGAAAACGAAGAAACAAACCCAATGTATACAGGAAGACAGAATCTTATTAAAATATTTGATGAGAGCTTATTTAAGCCAAAAAAACGTGGGAGGACAGTGAACAAATTATCTTCAAATTTTTAAACCTTAAAAATCCATTGTCAGGAATAAATATAAGCATATTCATCTCATCAAACCGACTATATTTTATAAAACGAAATCAATATATACAGACAGACAGATATACAAAGATAAAATATAAGAAATATAAAAGTAAAAAAAAATTTAAAAAATACAAAATGAAACAGTAGTAAAAATGAATTGACCTCGAAAAGTTTTCTTAGTTGTGGGGATGGGCTTACAAGGTAGAACAATTTAATATAACGGGTAGGGGAAGATACTTAGAGAGGGAGATCAAACTTAAAACTTAGTTACAACATTGTGTCAAATAAAGTTCACAAAAGCAGCCAGTTATTTGGTGTCTGTTTTGGCGGCGTCATCATATTATACAATCAATATCACATAGTACTACTAAAAATAATCAAAATGATAAGAAAAATATATAATATAAAACATATATATATATATATATATATATATATATATATATATATATATATATATATATATATATATATATATATAAAAAAATATAATAAATATAAAAAAATCAACAAGATAATCATAATAATAATTTAAAAATAAAAATATGGATAACAATAAAAAATAATTAAAAATAAAAATACTAAAAATAATAACGTTAAAGATAATATATAATATATACGATCTCTCATATGGACTAAAAGATCCTCTTTGGAATAATCCTCGCCAATTTGGTATTATATATATATATATATATATATATATATATATATATATATATATATATATATGAAGAGATGACATGAATTCCATGAAATAAATTTATGGCTATAGGAGCTGATTGATTTTAAGGATTCTGTTTTCATTATATATATATATATATATATATATATATATATATATATATATATATATATATATATATATATATATATATAGTCGGGAAGGCTCCTCTTTAATATATGACTCTAAAGAGCGCTCAAATGGGATGACAGTCTTTATTATCTAAATAAGTTCTAAGACAATAAGAAACCAATTTTCATTAATATGAATTATAAATGCGCCCACAAGGTTCTGGTCGTATTTATAAATTAAATATATATATTTATGCCGTCCACAGTCTAATTTTCAGTAAATTTTATACTGTCTGCGATAGCACTTATAAACTATTTACTATTGTCGTATACAAAAAAGATAATCCTTGAAAATGCCCAGCAGATAAGCCGAAATCTCTTGGAGGCAATAAAAGTTTGGACAATTTTTACATTCATTAAATACTGGAAAGTTCACTCTTGTGCATCCGAAACAAAATGCATAATTCCATCATTATACACATGCTAGTACTTAGTATGTCCGTTCTACGAAGTTGTTCCTTGCAGATTGATCAAAGATTTTACATTGGATTTAAATCAGGAGAATTTCGGGGCCAGTTGAGAGTACTTTGATTTCCTCACTGGTAAGTTTTGCCAGTATATTCCTGCTGTGTTATCATTTTCGTCCTCCTCCTTGGAGTAACACCCCTCACAGACAATGGCCGTAGGACAACTAATCGGCAATCGAGATAATAGTGTCTGCGCGTGGGGAAAATCGGATACAATCACAGATGACGCAATATTTTTCAAGACCAAACAAATTTCATCATACACGCAAATATAGATTACGGCATATCACTGCCAATGATCAAATCTAAGGCAAAAATAGAATTTGATTACACCCGGTCTAAAACTTACTGCGTGGTGAAGGAAAGGAAACTAAAGCGGTTGTTTCAATTTATTTGCACAAGAGTGTAGATACTTGTAGGTGTACAAGAAAAAAGCAACAAAACATTAACAATGAACATTTACGCGTTTGCGGTCACTCGCACTTCATTGATGTACAAGGCAATCTCTTCATGCTACAAAAGTTTCTTCTGTATAAAGGTAATACTTTTTTAATATTATTTTCTCTTTCACTTCTGTTTCTTAAAAATAAATAGATTTGTTATATACTCACAATCTGTCCTCTTATATTTCCAATGTAATTCTTGCATCAGTAACCACATACTTTGCTATTTAAAGTGACACCTGCGCTAAAATTCACCTGCTCTAGGAATACATTTATTGAAACATTAATATATAGACAAATATAACACTTAAATATTACCTGAATTTGGTCAATACATAATGAATAATATAGAACTGTATTTCATATTATAAATACTTAAAATTATTTCAAATCCTCTTCACAAAGCAATAAATTACTTTACAGTTAGTTTTTTCTATCTATATCTCCGAGATGAGATATTATGATTACTTGTATTATTTACTTTATTCCAACTGTTATCCTCATCTTCATTGCCATATTCACAAGTTTTGGCCGTTGTACGCTCCGGCCTTCTTCAGATGATTGGAATTTCGAAGCGAACCCTTTATTTCGTCCACCGGCGTAGATTGTTCTAGTTCCACGTGCCATTTCTCATCCGGATGTCTCAGTAATTTCACTTTAAATCAACTTTGGCTCATCACTGCTGTGACCTGGTATCGAACTCACAACTCGTTGGGTATAGTCACTGGATCTAACCAACGTCTTACCCACTGGGCTATATGACGTCGTGGCCGGAACGTTGTGAATATGGCTATGAAGATGAGGATAACATTCCAAATAATGTAAATAATGCATGTTATGTTTATTCTTCTTGCTATCTATTGCAAAAAAAAAATCACCAATAGGTAGAAATATTACAAGACTCCCTTTATAGGAAATGAATAAAACGCTTCTGAAATGTTAAAAGCTTAATTTATTTAGTTGAAATAGGCACCATGTTGATGAATGACTTTTCTCGAACGTACCTCTAAAATTTTGATCCCGTCATTGAAAAAAGTTTCATCTCCTTTGAGTTGATAAACAATTTAAATGCTTCGATTAACTTTTCTTTATTCGAGAATGTTTCATTGCCTATGAAAAGCTCAAAATGCTTAAATAAGTGATAATCAGTAGGAATGATGTAGGGTAAATAAAGAAGACGAAGCAAATTTTTTTTTTTAATTCAGGCTATGCAGCTTTTCGGCAGTTGATGAAAAACGTGCGGCCGTACATTGTCATGCAGCAAAATTGGACCATCCTTATTCACAAACTTAGGATGTTTCTTTTTCAATTGTTCTTGTATACACGCAATTTTCCCGCAATACGAGGTTGCTGCTATCGTTTCTGCTTGAAACAAGAATGAATAATGAATAATCCCTTTAAAAGACCACCATGCAGAAACCATTAGCTTTTTAGGGTGCAGTGCGGGTTTTGGGTATAGTTTTGGTGATTCACTGACCTCTTACTGCTGTCAAAGAGTATCCACTTCTCATGGCATATAATGATTCGATGTAAAAATGGTTCTTTTTCCAGTCGTGAAAGCATACAGTAAGATTACTTGACATTGCTTCATTGTAATCATTTTGATTGGGCTTACGCGTAAGAAAATTGAAAGAATAATTATCTGGAAAGAAAGATTCAAGAATAAGTCAATTATATATATATATATATATATATATATATATATATATATATATATATATATATATATATATATATTTATACTAAGGTGTTTATTTTGTTAGATGACCGAATCAACAAACAACCAAAAAATGCGTCATTTCATGTCACAACCTAATATATACAACATTTTAAAAAGGAAATCTTTAGCTGAAAAACTCGTTCAATTCAAGATTATCATTACTTTTAATAAGATTTATGTTCATTAAACAGAAACATGGCGTGGAAATATTGTGCATGAAAAAATATAACGATAGGATTCTCTTCATCTGTTGGTTGGTCAACGGAACTAGATCTGTACAGCGACTTCCGTATCCAATGGACTAGGCATGATAGGAGAAGCAAGTCATTAAATGTACGTCTTTATTTTCGCGCTATGCTTCTTAATTGATAGAATGAGAAGAGCCTGAGCGTTGCAATAAGCAGGCAACAATAATTATATACAAGTTAGCCTAGTCAAAATTAATGGTGAAAACATTTCCTCATAAGAAAATCCTAAGACTTCCGTTTTATAACTGGAAATCATGTTGTTTTGTCTTTAATGCACGCTATGAATTATTGTTTCAGACATAACGATGGGTTCTTCAGTTTTTCGTTCAGACTAGTTTCCCATTTGTCGTTAGAGATTTATTTGCGCCAACAGGAAAGCAAAATATGTCACTTTTTGTTTGCACAGGTTCATCATCCTTATCGCAGAAAAGAAAATTAATCTTGAAACACGTGCAATAGAAGGTATCTGACGAAGGATATTCAGTTTAGACTTCATTTTCGTTTACCAGGTACTTGGTCCTGAAAATAGACAACGATTTGAATAAAACAGTTGACTAAATGACATAAGCCTTATTGAATAAAATAGTGATACATTCTTATCACGATATTATGAGCGTACACCTCAGTTATCATTGAACAAATGAATGACCATAATTAAACTTTTGTTACTAATTTATCTATCGTTAATTGTAATAAGGTTGAATATAATTGATTATTGAAGGTAGATACACGACAGTAATAGGCGATGTTATCTTAAGTAAATTATTAGTTGCCATTTTGTTTTTTTTTATTTCTTTCTTCACCATCGTACTTAGCAATATACGTGTGGTTATTAATTTCATTTAGTCAACTGACTTATTCAAGTCGTGCACTCTGTTAACGGTAGTCAAACCCCGTTTTGTGTGCTAAAATTAATTTAAGATATTTTGTCTTGTTTAAAGTCTGGGAAAATGCATTTGTTCGTATAAAAATACAAAAGCAACGGAGTTCTGAAATCGTGAACTATAGCGCCATGTACACTCTAGATACCTTTTTTTTAAATTATGGAATACTTTCTTAATAGGTTTAGCTTTACCGAACATAGATCTACACACAGCACTGAATTCTTAAAGTAATTTTTAAAATATTCCTTCCATCTTATTAGCCATTTCCATATAAAGCAAAATTCTGCATTCATCGACTGAACAGTTACTACCACAGTCGGTTGAATTTTATAAAATGTTTCAGTTAAAATAATTTGTCATGAAAATAGGTTGCTCTACCCAACTGTATTTCAAGTATTTATTTGGGATGGGGGCGTTTCCTTCCTAACCTTCCGTTTGAAGTAGTGTGGATATCAAAAAGTCATTATTATTTCCTCTTGGAGTTTAATGTGTTATTTCTTTTCGTTCTTGCTGCACTTGAAATTCATACAGCCTATTTGTATTTAAGCACCTGCTAATGTTTTTCAAAATTATTATTTTGATCCCATTTTTAAAATATGAATAATTTGGAAGATTTTTAAGATGTTAATCTGTATAACTACGCAGAATATTTAAAAATGGCGTATCAGTGAATTACAGACAATAAGTTTTAATACAGTATGAGCAAAGTTAGCTATTTACATTATTCGGACTATTGTCCTCATTTTTATCGCTATGTTTATCACAACGTTTCGGCCGTTGTACGCTCCGGCCTTCTTCAGGTGGTTGGAATGTCGAACTGAACCCTTTATTTTGCTCGCTGGGGTAGACTGTTCTAGTTCCACGTGCCATGTCTATTGGATGTCAGTTATCACCTATTAATTCCCCTCTGAACGTTCTCTACTGCCTTAGCCAGGTATTGAACTCACACTCTTTGGGTCCTGTCACTGGATCTAACTAACGCCTTTATCCACTATGCCATGTGTCCTTGAGGACACATGGCACAGTGGCATAGTGACATCCGTTAGACATGGCAGGTGGAACTAGAACAGTCTACCCCAGGGTTCAGTTCGACATTCTAACCACCGGAGAAGGCCGGAGCGTACAACGGCTGAAAAGTGGTGATAAACATGACGTGAAAGATGAGGTCAATAGTCCGAATAATGTAAATAGTATATATAATACCTCATCTTAGAAATATAGACAGGGCAATGTTAGGTAAATAAAATTAGAATTACTAATGTCTGTATGTATATAAAGAGAAAGATGAAAACATAGCTAAACAACTCCAACTATTCAATTAGAACTGTTAACAAGCCTTCGTCTAATTCATGTTTTGTTTTGTCTCACTATTTTGCTCTCTGTTGATATCATGCATCAAAAAGAAACGCTCGAAATAAAACTAACGATATTATTATGTCGAAAGGAGGTGAATGAATGAAATATATGCATATGTATATTAATATATGAACAGATTCCATTACTATGCATGTTTTTATCACATTTTAGCTGAAATTTATTTCTTAATTACCCACGAAGTCTTTTGAAGTCTGGATGTGAGCAGGTAAACAACATTAAAATTCAGTTATTCAAATTTTCAAAACAAGATTGACACAACTTTTATTTTCAATTCTTTAGAACTTGCTTGTTTAGCATATTTTATTTCAAGCAAAGCTATGCATTTCACGTGATACCGAAACGAGGATCTGTGTGAAAGAGAATATATATATATATATATATATATATATATATATATATATATATATATATATATATATATATATAAAAATAAAATGAATATTGCTAACTTACCCTGGGTTAATATCTGTTTTTAAATGATCCTAATCTACGGCATGTTAGATCAGGGCTACAGAAATATAGGACGGCCATGGCTAATATACAAAGACAAGCTGGAAACAAATTGTCAGCTGTCAATATACCACATAACACCATTGAGCGCTTAGCCTTGCAGCGGGTAGAATGGAGAACAACGTGTGTTAGTGGACTCAGAAGTTTTAAATCTGTTTGTCTGAATCAGCTTCCAGAAACGAGAGCAAGATCTAAAATGTCAGCGAATCTAACAGTGATCTCATCTCACAATCTTCACTCTTGCTCCACATGTGAACTCCTTTGTAAATCAGTAGCGGGTCTTAAATGCCACTTAAGATTATCGCAAAAATTTCATAACTGAATCAACTAAGCTGTCAGATACTCGTACGTGGAAATTGACGGAGAGTCCATTATATATATATATATATATATATATATATATATATATATATATATATATATATATATATGCAATTTTATATATATGTATATTATTTATATGCACGGTACTTATTGGAAAGCGAAAATTATCATTGATAGAACTAACATATTTAGTTGGATTGATGTGATTTTGTGACCCTGGGTTTTACGCTATTTGCGATAATCAGACAAACTTGACGATCGTAAATAGCGTGAAACCTAGAGTTCACAAACTCACATCAATCCAACTAATATATATATATATATATATATAAAATTGATAACAGATTTTCCTCATATCCGGGTATCTATCTAGCAAGCTATGTTTGTCTGTCTGTCCTTTTATATTCATCTCTTTATATTTCTGTCTTCCGCCTTTATCTGTTTATCGATCATTTTATTAATTTGTCTGTCTTAGTTTTATAATTATTTTATAAACACGAACTGGGATACAGTTCTTTCTTACTTCTGTTGCCCTTGGGATATCGCGCACTTATCCCAGTACTCCTTTCACTTTTCAAAGTTTTATCACATTCTCTGTAATCTCGTTCACATCGAGTTACCATCTGTTATAAGATTTGTAAAACCTATTATATGCTGGTAGTCAAAGTGTGGGCTGTATTAGGCCGGAAAGACCGGAGTAATTAGTTGTTTTGCTAAATAATAAATAAATAAATGCACCTGACGTTAATAATCTACGCACTCGGTCATTGTGAACTTGAACATTCAGTGGCCGATCACTGACGAATGGCTATGTGCAATAAAAAAAACCCTCTGATGGTTTACCGAGATATAAACAGACAGATGGAAAGATAAAAATTGATACTGACTTTGTTTATTAAATAGAAGTTTATGTGTGGCGAACAAAAATATATAGACACACACAGATGAAAGAAAAATAAGATGAAAGATACCCGAAAAGATGAAAGAAAAAAGAGTTAGTTAAGGAGGAAAAAAGGAGTTTAAACGGGTCAACAAAATCTGAGTAATGAAGCTACTGCTGAACAAAAATCTGAAAATATAATTGAAAATAAAAGAAATATGCCGCTAGAATTATCAAAATTGAGATTAAAAATTTTAAAAATGTCCAACAATAAATAATTATCTTAATTATGGGACTGATTATCATTTTGAGAATAGGCCGAAGAATAACTTGTAGGTTACCTCCCTTGGTCGGTAAAAAAATTATCTGAGTAGATCTATTCGTTGTCACCCTTATGGATATATAGTTTCATTATCTTTACACAAAAATTTTTGCCATTAATTATGCACACACATATGTATAGATTATAATTATATTTTTTAAAAAAATATGATTCCATCGCTACACAGGAATTATCAGGATTTTGAAACACGGTATTTCCTGTGTAGCGATGGAATCGTAATTATTTTTAAAATAATTATGATCTAGTCCCTATTTGTGTATCGAACACTTTAAAAAAAATAAAAACAATTATACTAAAAAACTTCGGATCCTCAATCTAACGGTTCTTTCGTATTTTATCAATATATTTGCACACACACACACACACACACATATATATATATATATATATATATATATATATATATATATATATATATGTATATATATATATATATATATATATATATATATATATATATATATATATGTATATAATGAGAGTAGATTAATCTTCCAAGCAATCTTGCCCAGTGTCAATGCTTATATAATGAATACTGTAAAATATCAGAAAACTTGAGATCTACTATTTGTTCTCATAATTATCGTTTCGATAAAGATAAAAATGGTACTCAAGAATATTACTTTGCCTCGGGGAATTGGTTGCCTGTTAAGGACGAGGAACTGGGCTTATGTTGGTGTCAGACCTGCCTCTACACATATGTGACTCTCGGCGTGGAAATGAACAATTAGGGGGCATGAGAGTTGTGGGGACGTTCACATAGATAGATAGATAGATAGATAGATAGATAGATAGGCAGAGGGGGAACCGAATGAAATAGAGAGGAAGTGACTGATCAAGATGTCTGGGAAGCGTCTTGAATAGATGTGAAGGGACCTGGATTTGAGAATACTGGACAAGTAAGAGTGGAATGAGTAAAGAGAGATGGGTCATATCATGGCTTGACATTGAATATGAAAATTTAGGATGGTTACACATGTTGGTTGCAGAGTTGAAGAGTTCGTAGAAGACGTATTTTAATAAAAAATGATAGAGGAGAGGAAGGAGAGTGGCGTTGCATTTAAATAATTATAATCACTTCTTCTCACCCTCTCACTTTCGCTCTCTCACTTTCGCTCTACCTCGATATATATATATATATATATACTTTATCAATCAACCGATCAGTTGTATCCGCTACCTTCGTTTCAAGCTTACTGTATCCTCAGACAATTTTTATCAAAATTGCTAGCGGATTCAACTCATCTCCTGATTGTTAAAGTTAGAAGATCTACATGTTATTTTAATTTTAATTTAATTTTTTTCCACGTGTTTTGAGCACTGTTTAATACTTCTGTTTCGTTGTCTGACTCAACTCTGACCATTAACATTTATGTATTTTGATATATATATATATATATATATATATATATATATATATATATATATATATATGCGGGATGCGGTACAGAAGTTGTCAGACTTTTTTTCAGCAGAGGCAAGAAGTACAAAAATCTAATCTCCTTCAAAATAGAGTCCGGTGATTTCAATGCATTTCTTGTAGCAATTCATTCAATGCCTGGGGGCCCCATGGAAATCATTCAATGAGTAAGTGTCCGGAACCCTTTTAGAAACTTTCTTAATCTTCTCAATGTCTTAAAAACGATTGCCCCTCAGGTTCTTCTTCAGTTTGGAGAACAGCCGAAAGTCATAAGGAGCAGACCTTGCTGTATACAGGGTGATAGATAGACTTGATGCCCGTCAAACATTTCTCTGCTTATGTCACCAACACTTCTATCCTTTGCTTTGTCACTGACCACTCTCTGGTAACAAACTTTGCCCAAATTGAGCGCATGTTTAAATCTTCAAGAATAGTACTGTGTACAATTGTCACACCATCCTCCAAACTGTATGCTTATTATCTTTATAAACATATGAATCTTTTCATCCAGAAAATTGAGAATTTTCTCAACCGGTTCTGATGTTCTGTGGTGCCTCTCCCTCCCACGTCTTTCATCATTTGTCATCTCCTCTATACAGACCTTGAATCACTTGTGCCAGCGAAAAACAGATGCTCTGCTTATTCAAGTTAATCCATAAGCAGTCTGGAGCATTTCATAGCGGTTTTTTTCCCAGTTTAACATAAAACTCTCTTGCATAGCAAAAATTCAAATTGTCTTCACGTCAAGACTTCATTCTACAAAAATTCCCAGCTAAAATGTTTATTATGGCGTGTTAAGAGCTTATACAGATTAATATTTCAATCTGGAATACCAAAAGTTAGCAGGTCAGCTTATTTGATGTATATTAATGATATTGTTGTGGTGTTTATCCTCTACTAAGGCTATTGTGGACTCTTCAACTTACTATAACGTAGTAGAAAAGTAAGCTACATGGGTGGGGAACAGTGATATAGTTTGAATGCTGGTCAACCGACACACACTCCCAAGTCGTGTAACACACTTCTGTTGTATTTACTGTTCAATACACTATTTATCTGCATTCGCTTGTTTTGTTAGTTCTTAACCAATAACTTGGTCACAACATCTTATATTTAGTAACGCCCCCACGAGGGTACATGTGGTACAAGGCCAAGTTTAACGTGGGTTATCCAAGCCCGTAGGCTCGGCCAAAATATCACCGTAGAACCCGCATAAACAAGGTCGGGTATGTCTACCTTCCTGGACGAAACCCTGCCCTTTGGCACAGCCTCGTCCTGGTTCCGCTCTGCCCAAGGCAGAGAGTTCGAAAGGAGCTGCCATAGTCACAGCCTCAGAAGAACAGTTTGTATCACTTTTAATATTTAACAGCCACCCCACGAGGGATGTACGTGGCACAAGGCCGATTTTACCGTGGGTTCTCCGAGCCCGTAGGCTCGGCCAAAAATATTCCCATAGAAGCCGCATAAACGGGTCCGGGCCTGTCTATATATAATTGATAATTTTTGCAAATTATTTTTTTTAATCTTTATCTAGGATCAACGTCACAAACATTATTATTATTGCTTGCGGTCTGTTAAATTATTTGAATTTACCGACTTTCACATGGATCTAAATATACTTAAATTTATCTAGACTTCATCACATCAAGGTTGCGATTAGTTCGATTAACAACACGGTTTGAAGGAAAACATATCTTTTAAGTTAAATAATCGTCAATTTTAGATGTAAAATTATGTATTAAATCTCCGATATGCTTCTGTCTTATTTCCTCCTGGTATCGCTTTGCAAAATATAAGAATCAGAATAATCTAAGCGAACATTAGTAGCGTTTTCGATAAAGAAATGTTTCCAAGATAAGTTGTATTTTCGTGAAATTAATGAATATCAAGGCATGTTTTATCAAGAAATTGATATCAGTTAGTCTATCCGCTGCAGGTATGTTATAACACCATCAAACTACCTCTCATGTATACATATATATTAAATGTTGTTTTCATTTTTTGTTTGGAAGTAAAGTCTGATGATCCGCAGTCCTTTTAAAAGGGCTGTGGTGAAATAATTTATTACATGGAACCTTAAAGTGGTCAGTTTTTATTTAAATTGTTTGCTCTGGATTTACATTGCGCTCTCTGGATTTTATCCTCCTTAGGTTTACCCATACGAATTACCTAGTTTTTCATCACTATATATATATATATATATATATATATATATATATATATATATATATATATATATATACTGCAGTTCCAAATGTTTGAAGGCACCCTCCGACTTATCATGGGATGAACTTGACAGAAGAGTGACAAAAAATAAAAAATAGATTCATTGCAAAAAAAGATGAATCAATTATCAAACTTTGAGAAACTTTTGCATCGAAATTTTGTGCAGCAGCAATCAAGGCTAAACAAAGATATTTTGACGAGAAAAAAAATTAATCATAAAATATTTAATTTTGTCATAAAATTTCTAATAAGAAATCATCTCACATTTTTAACCATGTATAATTTTTTTTTCTTATTTTAAATTAAAAAAAAATCTACTTTTGTGCCAATTTAAATAATACACGGGGTCGCTTCAAACTTACCTGTGTGTCCGTGTGTGTGTACAAATTTTAAAAAAAAATCGGAAAATATAACTCTGCGTATAAAATTTTTTTTTTTTTATACCCGGAGTTATAATTTCCGATTTCTTTTTGAATTTGTAGGCCAGATGAATTGGATCGTGATTACGATACCATTGTCACAAATTATAACCATGGAATGTAAGTATTTATGCTTTTTATATTATATTCTTGCTCTGTTCTGGACATTGAGATCAACCTGTATTCTATCCTCTTAGAAATATATATATATATATATATATATATATATATATATATATATATATATTGACCACTAACTTCATCAATCTCTCTGTCTGTCTCTCTCTCTGTCTGTCTGTCTCTCTCTCTCTCTCTCTCTCTATATATATATATATATATATATATATATATATATATATATGTTTGAGTTGCTAAGTAAACATTAGTATATTTGGTCTAAGAAGCTTGTTTGTTTTTTTACATGGTTCAGCCTTGATTAGACATTTATTGTGCTTGGTAACCATCCACAAATATTGGAGAGGCAAAAAATGCTTAATATACACTCTAGATAATATAAAAGTTTTGTTGAGTATTTCAGAATGTCATAGATGCGCAAGGAATGAAGAAACCTAGTAACAAGTTAACTAAGAAATGGATCCGAATGTTTTAATGTATAATAAACACCTTAAATATCGTCAAAACTGTCTTAGAAAATTTGTTCAAGTAATTGGCGAAATGGTAGTTAAATTTGAAGAGTCTCTCAGTTAAATTAAACACTGAACATTTGAAAGAGTCTCGCTATCTTTTTTTTTTCGTTTCTTTCTCCTCTAAATCCTCTGGGTGTATTGTTGTAGTGGAGAAAATCCTATTATAATTCTGCTTATCCTTCGCTTCGATAGTTCACGCTATCGTCACGTCTTGCCGATACCTCATAAATAATGAACTATTCCGTTTTGATAACGTGGAAAGATAGAAAAAACACTAATTCATTTCAGTAAGAAAATGAAAGAACAACGACAAAAAGAAATAAAGAAAGAAATGTTTAACGGTGTTTCAGTGAAATGGAAAACGATGTCACTTTCAAATCTTTTCATTTGTACCCACTTCTTAAAATAACAACCATCATTCATATTTATTGTTATTGTAATATTTTGTTAAAGATGTTAAGGTCAAATATTTAACGATGCGATAGGGGATTTGCTACAGATATTTTATTGTAGAATTCGCAATGAGCTTACCCAAAAATTAACTTAAGAATTAAGATTCATAAGAAAATTCAAATAGGAAAACCGTGAATTTTTCATGGATTAACTCTTCTTTTCTTTCTATGTGCTGTGTCCCTTCAGGACGTAGGCGGTCATGGCTATCCACCTCGCTCTATCCCTTGCAGATCTCAACAAATTTCTTCCCTCGGCTACCGCCTCCAGATAACGTTCTCTCATCCACTTGCTTAAAGCCGCTAGGTATGTCTTGCATTGTTTTCCCATGTCTCTCTTTCCCTCTATTCGACTCGTGAGTATCAGATTCTCCGGGCCCTCCTTCCTCATTATATGTCCCATGAACTTCAGCTGCCTCTTACTGATGTTAAATATAAGCCTCCTCCTTGCTTGCATCTTCTCTAAGACCTCATCGTTTCTCACACGATTGGTTGATGATATCCTTAACATCGTTCTGTAGAACAATATCTCCGTCTCCTCGGGTCTCTTCTTCATCTTTGAGGAAATCATCCAACATTCACTACCGTAAAGAAAGACAGATATCACGAAACATCTCAGTATTCTTTTCTTCGTTATCAAAGAAATCCTCTTTTCTCGATTTTGAAATACGTCCAGTTTTTGAATTACGTCCTTGGTCATCCCAATACGTCTACGGATTTCAGTGTCGCATTTACCGTCCTCTTAGAACGCTTCCCAGATATTTAAACTGCTGAGTCTAATTGATTCTAGTCTTCCTGGCCTGCAAATCACATATTTTCTATTATTTTGAGAAGAATCATCACCATTCAAAAATCACAATTCAAAAATATTTTCAGATTATGGAATTCATTCTTTTTCGGTGCGTACGAATTTTATTGCCAGCTCAACATTTCGGCCGAAACATTGAGGAACAAAGAAAATCACACACAAAAATTTAACAAAAATATTTCAATTATCAAATAATATATTTGAATACAGTGACGGATTTGACTTCTTTTTTTTTTCTCTGAAAAACTCAGCCTAATTATATAGACGGATAATCTAATTATTATTTTCTGAGAGCAAACCTGAACATCAAACTTGAGTTCAATTATACGCAAATTCGAAACCAATATTGATTAGCAGAGTAAAAAAAAAGAGTCAGCAAAAATCCACTTCTGAATAGTGAAGTTAAAAAAACATTGAACAGAAAATACGGTTAATGTTCACAATTTCTTGAAAAAGAATTCAATAAACAGAACAAATTGAAAAAACATGATTAATGATTCCTTTCTTAGTTAAATGAAAATATCGAAAAAGAAACTAAACAGCTGAAATCTTTTCAAAACTCAAAATCAAAGATAGCATTATAAAGGTAATAAATTTTAGACTCTACGTGTATTGGTTGAACTTGAATCTATGTATCAACTAAATATTTAAGCAGAACTTGAATCTATGGATCAGCGAGGTATTTAAGCAGAAGCTATGGATCAGCAAAATATTTCAGCAGAATTTAAATTTGACGATCAGTTCAGTATTTAAGCAGAACAATCTATGGATCAGCGAAATAATTTCAATAGAACGCAAATCTATAGAACAGAGAAGTATTTAAGCATAACTTAAATCTATGAAAGAGCGAAAATTTTAGAACTTAATTCGACGGATCAACTGAATATTTAAACAGAACTTAAAACGATGGATCAAACTAAATATTTATGCAAAATATAAATCTAAAAATGAGGAAAATATATAAGCAAAACGTGCAAATATGGATCAACGAAATATTTAAACAAAAATGAAATCACTAGATCGGTGAAATATTTAAGCAGATCTTAAATCTATGGATCAGCGAAATATTTAAGCAGATCTTAAATCTATGGACCAGCGAAATATTTAAGCAGATCTTAAATCTATAGATCAGTGAAATATTTAAGCAGATCTTTAAAATATGCATCAGCGAAATGTAAATTAAAACAATGTTTAAAAAAGAATTATTATGAAAAGTTTTTATTCAGCTTTAAACTGTTAGTTCTAGTATTAAAACAAATAGAATCTCATATTGTATCTTCTCATTCAGGCTAAGAACAAACCACTAACCCCCCCCCCCACACACACACACAGACACGAGTGCGTAGGGTGTTTCTTTTTCTTTACTAATGTGATTTCATTTTTTTTTATTCATCTGTCGGCGTTATTGACTCAGTATTCGCTCAGATGGGTCCATCTCACCTCAACCTGTGATATGAGTATTTACCGATAAGGACTGACGTAATAGTATTTTATCTAATAAATCTATTGAAAGAGCAGGGATGGCAATTGCAGGGGTGGGAGAAGACGTGCATACACACGGACACACGAAAGGACATTAAATGAGCATAAATAATGCTTCTGTTTTCTTAACAAGAAAGACAAAAAAAAAAAACAAAAAAATAGAGTGAAACCGCAGAATTTCAAATAAAAACTGGAGAGCCTCTTTAAAAATTCACTGGATATTATTATGTGTAGATTTCTTATTATTTGCTTTGCTATGATTTGCTACCTGTGTTAGATGAGGTCCCTCTAAGAGAAGTTTCTCGAACGAATCAGATGATTTTACATGCATACGATTACACACATAGATACAAAAAATGATATCAGACAATAATCGTATTTCAAAAGAATAAAGTCTCGATTAGCGTTACAAAACGAGATTAACATTAAGGAACGTAACTGTATATTTTTACTTAAAATGTATCGTTATGGAAATTAGATTTTTAAGTAATTTCCATTCAATTTTTATTTTAAATTATTTATTTAATTTTTCATTTTATTTCTATTTAATTGTCATATTATTCTGTTTACGTCTCGAACGTGTGTACGAAGGTGTATATATGTATATATATATATATATATGTATACGTGCATATATCAATATATATATATATATATATATATATATATATATATATATATGTATGTATAGGTATGTATATATATATATATATGTATATATATATATATATATATATATAGTTATAGCTATATATATGTATGTATAGGTATGTATAGGTATATATATATGTATAGTTATATATATATATATATGTATAGTTATAGCTATATATATGTATGTATATATATGCATGTAGATGCATATATGTATGCATATATATATATGTATATATATAGATGTATGTAGATGTATATATAAGTATATGTATATATATGCATACGTAAATATGTGTATGTATATGTAGATGTATATATGTGTGTATATCTATATATATATGTGTGTATGTATATATAAATATATGTGGATGTATATGTATATATATGTGGATGTGTATGTATATATACATATATATATATATGTGTATGCATATATATGTATATATGTGTATGTCTATATATGTAGATGTATGTTATACGTATATATTCATGCATGTATGCATATATATGTATGTATATATACGTATGTATATATATATATATATATATGTATGTGTGTGTCTGTGCATATAAATGTTCATGTATATATATATATATATATATATATATATATATATATATTGTATTTCTGTAAGAAAGTTTGAAGATAACGTTTTTAAATTATAGATTTTGATATCATTATCTAGAATAATAAAAATGAATAAAATATACCGATTTTGTTCACTTATACTTATCTATCCTCATTAATGGGATTACATCCATTTTACTGAGACGTGATGTAAGATGTTTAGTCATATCAACGATTAATGAATTTGTGTGTAGATCCGCTAAACTCAATAGTAAACACGATCATAAAATAAGTGACATTTAATAAAACTGAAGTAGTCAAACTATAGAAACAATGAATTAAAAATTAGTGCTTGTCTCCCCATTTTGTCTGAATAAAGTAATTTCTGTTGTATGAATTCTTCGACTTGAAGGAATCGTTGTTTGGATACATTTCTATAGAATCCAGAATCCCTGAGATACTGTAAATATTGTTTTAGATTATACATTGAGACAATTTATAAATCTGTGAATATCTGAGTTGTTCTTGTTGGTTATAGCCGGAATTTAGTGGATTCTTCAACATGTTCCATATGTGCTCAATAGTGTTTCAATCTGGTGAATCTGGAATTGGCCGTGCCTAGTTATCGTCAGTTTCTTTTCAAACGTGCCGGATAGTAGACTATGTAACGGAAGCAAGGAAACATCAACGTAAAACATAAAAAGAATAACGGATATGCAAACACTCCTAAGCACGATCACACTTGTCAAGCCAGTTCTCACGTTTTACTAGCGCTCCTTGCGAATTCCATTTAAACACACTTCCCTTCATTATCTAACGAACAGCAATTTTCACATCTTGTTGGTAGGCTATAATCTCATACGGTCACAACACACAAGCCGGACTACCTTCCCGAAAGAAGTGAAAATCATGTGGATACAGTCCAATTGAGATATCCTCTGCTCCGATTGAAGCGATATAACTGAGGCCCTGATATTGATAGTAGAAAAATACGAGAAACCACTAAATACAGTGTACGTATATACAGTTTGTTGGCTGATTGCCTGTAATTGTTATAATGAGCTTACATCTTTTGCACCACGACTTCACGAATATAAACGTAGGACTATTTTGGCAGTTAGGTCTCATCATTTTACCGTTTTATTGATAGATATAGAATCACTTTTTGCCTCTCACTTCTCAGCTATGAAAATCTTTCTTGCTTTCCTGTCAATAACGATCTTCAAATCTTTAAATGCAATGTTAATCGTCTGTCTCGTTGAATCCTGTTTTTATTGCTCTTTCTACTTAATAATGATTTCTCAGTTTCTTTCAGTTTCAGTAATCGCTTGCATCTTAGTGACTTTATCACCATGCTTGTGGTGATATATATATATATATATATATATATATATATATATATATATATATATATATATATATATATATATAAAGTGGGGATTATCATGTTTTCCTGTCAACTTCGGTTCTGTTCCTACATCACCTGTGGATGCATAGTTTTCCCTTGACAGTCTTGTCTGTCTGGAATAAACATATTTTTGGTATACCTTTGCGCGACAAAAAAAAAATATTACAGTATTTGTCACTTCGGAGATAGTGTTTATTTTTTCCGATACCAACACACGATTCCGAGGTCAAACAGCAATAAATCTTTCCGCCTCCAATGACTGTTAGGAATACACTCAAGGCGCTGTGCAAGAACGCATATTCCATATTCCCTCATGCCTTCATCCTTAATACGCAAAAAATTTTGCTGAAAGTGTGGAAAAAATGCTTCTACTCGCTCATAATACGCACCCCTTGCTTGGTAATAAAACCCTATAAATTGTACCTCTCCAGTTTCATTCCGGCCAGAGTTTCCTGCTCTTATTCAAGCTGTAATTGAAGATTATCACGATTCTAAAAGGAAACAAAAATACCTATATTGTGCCTACTGCACAGACTCATTAACCAGTTTTTTTTTCGATAAAAATGTGCAATCTGCCGGAACTGCATGTAGTTTTCCCCAAAAAATGATTTTAATCAGAGAATAATATTATCCTAAATTAGTTTTATGATTATTCTTATCCTATTTTACATTTGTAAGTATTTTTAGGTACATATGATTGTATTTGACATCCTTATGTGGTCGCAATCGCCGAATGTTAATGTCAGATTGTCGTATGTTTGTAGTGAGTAGTCATTTCGCAATTGAAATCGACCTATGAAACGAGAATTTTTGTAGCTGTGCATAATGTGCAACCCTAAATTTCCTTATTATTTTTTTTAGATAAAAATGTCTATTGTACATGAGAAATTACGGTATATCATGTGGTTGAGAGGTTTTGTACAAGCAAAGTAGGATGAAATCATCCATTATACGACTGAAAATATTATTTGGTATTTCACTCTGTGTGTGTGTGTGTGTGTGTGTGTGTGGCTATTGGTATAATAAAGCAAGTATCTTTTCTTGGTAAAAATCATGTAATTAATACGACATGCTTTCTCTCTTCAATTGTCACGTATTTCAACGTCTCGTTATAAGCATGTTAGTATGATTGAGGTAAACGTAATTGCGTAAATGAGAAATCATATTTTAAAAAAATTACATTCATTTCTGTCACATCAGACTAAATTTCCAATTCAATCGTACGTCAACTAACTAAATGAGTAAAGCTAAAGAAGATTTTAAATCATTGAGTAGAGAAAGTTCATTCACAGATATTTCTGCTCTAGACACACAGTATGCATCTGTAATATCCCGTGCAATAGGAATATGGAATGGACAAACACAGTGGATAAATAGTAACAGGTTTATTGTAGAAACCAGTACAACAAGCAAGGAAGTAATAGTTATGCGCACGGTCGTCGCAAGTCAGTAAGTTGTGTAAGTGCTGCTATCGGAAGGTCGCTAGTTCTCGTAGATCCCAGCTCGATTCTGCTGCCCGCTGTCCTAACGGATACATATAGGTGATTTCCACCTATAGTGCCGCCACTCGTGAGGGTGGCAGGTTATTCCATCACATCAGCATCTTAGTGCCCAGCCTTGCCGGCAGAGTGTTTGTAGTTTAGGTTTGGCTTTCGATCAGAGGAGAACGGCTTTAGGTATGTGGGTGACGATCATAAAAAAATTTTCTGTGGGTGGATGATAAACCCTACTCCCAATGTATGTAACGAATTCTACACTTATTCCGCTCCCGAGAAAATCGACGATTTTTAATATATGTTAAATTATATATATATATATATATATATATATATATATATATATATATTGTTATGTTGACGAG